>CM076581.1:643092789-643248853 GCA_034641835.2 Pinus albicaulis | reverse complement strand
CTACTAGGAGAAAGTTGGGCTTATGACCCTTATAGTGTGATTTCAAATAGAAGAATTGAGAATGGATACTCTGCTTTCATTCATGAAAGTAGGCCAGAACAAGAGAAGATAGCAAGTAAAGGTGTGATGAGTTCAGTAGGTGAAAATATTCAAAATCCCATCATAGCAGAGAAAACAACTAAAAGAACCAAAGAAGTAGTTATTGATCTAGATGATCAAGAGCAAGGAGCCAAGAAGAGAACACAACTGGCTGAAGAACCTACATCTATTTCACCTGGTTTTTCTTTATATTTGGGAGAAGAGAAAAATTCTCCTACTTCACCTAGGAGTCAGGAAATTCTCATTAACAAGTGCCCTTGATTAAACAATTGTTTTCACAAATTGAGGAAAATAATCATAGGATGAAGGCCAGCATGGAGGTCCAAGCTAAACATCAAGTTGCTGTTGATCAAACAAGATTGTTGAATGTAATGGATCTTGAGAAATATCAATTTTTAATTTCCCTATCACATCCTACAGATATGTCAATTGGTTCTTCCAACAGTTTCAACACTATAAATGTGACTGTGGATGTGAAGAAAATCCCACTGATGGATAAAATGAATTTTCATATGAAAATAAGTTAGTTGATTATAAATGACCTAAAATAGACTAATGCAATGGAAATAAAGGTAGAGAATATGTTGGGTAAAGTAATTAAAGAGTTAAAGTTAGAGAATGCTAACTCAAGAGCCTTAACAATTCAGAAGGGGGAATTGAAGAAAATCATTATAAAGATTGGAGTAGACCCCAGTGACGAGGCTGCTATGCAGAAATTCATGCAAAGTGTTGAGGTAGAAATATCCACATTAAGGAAAAAGTTAAAATTACCTACTGGAGAACATTGAATGGCTGCAGAATTTGCAGAGGTAGAGAAGGAAAAGGAAAATCTTTTGCAACAAGTCATGCAGAAAGATGAAGAAATATCCACAATAAAGCAGACTGTAATTTCATTACAAAATAATATTGATAACCATAATTGTAATTTTGTTTTTCCTACAAGTGATGAAGGTCCTCAAGCATAGATTGTTCAATTAAATACTGTTGCAGATGGATGCAAGAGATTGAAAGAAGGCTCAAACAGATCTGGAGACTGCAACCAAGTTGAAGAAAGTCATAGAAAATGAAGCTGACAAGTACACAATGGATTTCCAAAATGCTGAAGCTGAGATTAAAAATCTCAAAGAAAGATTGAAAGGAAATCTCTCACTGATACAAACCAAAGATATCATTTGGACTGATATCATTTCATAAATGAAATCTAATTGGTGCTTCCTGATGATAATTGCAAAAGAGAAAAGCCTTATTTTAGAAAGTGAAGAACCAATGATGTCTGATAAGAAAAAATGAATTAATAGAGCCATTTGGGCTAGAAGATTCATTGATTTTATTAATTCTTAGAATGACATGCAGGACATAATGTTGTATGAAATAGAAATTAATAAAATGATTGTCAGAAATGGTCTCAGAAAGGCTGCAGAAAAAAAACTAATGGAAATTAACGAAGCAGTAAGTCACTTTGATAAGTCATTTGATAAAATGACAAGATTAGGCTTGCCATTGTGTTGGGAAGCTGAAGGAAATATTTTGCCATGGAATTCTTATGAGAACTTACTAGTATTGACAAAAATAAAAGTTGATAACATGCATGAAAAGACTCAGGTGCTTAAAGGAGAAACAATGGTCAACTTCTTGCAGAGACATTTTCAACTCTTGTGGATGGTAAAGACTCTTTTCACAGAAATTTCGTCCTATGATTGAATTACTGCATTCAGATTGGAATATCATAATCTGACACATTCATCTAGGACGAAGGTAGAAATATGGAAAAAGTGAAGAGCTTGGACAATAGACCTGCCAAAAGGATCAGCATCAAAGAAAGACAAATCGGTTGACCAACGAAAAGAAGCCACATCATTAGCAATTCCTATAGATTAGGATATTTGTTTTATTTTCTGAAGACAGTGTAATTGTAATAAGATATTTTCAAGGCATGTAATAGATAGCCTTCGAAGTCTTAAGTAGTTTTGGTAGTTAGGATTGGTTTCAACAGTTCTAAACTACTTTTTGCTGTATTTAATGTAATTTTCAAGAGAAGGTAAGGTTTCGAGTTTTGAACCTTCAGACAATTATTTTTGTACTCAGAGATTCAAAGATTAATGAATGATTAAGCAAGTTTCTAGCATTTTTTTTATGTTGAAATGTATTCAAGTTTATATTCTCTGTTTTCTATCTATGAATAAAATAAAGCTATGAGCAACAAGTCTCTTTTTACTTCTGTATGTAAGAGTTAAAAACCTTAATTGGCGCTCCTTTATTTTAACTATTTCTTTCATATATTTCTTCTGGGGTTTGAGATGATATTTTTTGTATAAAACAACATATCAGTTTGGGCTTCTTATTTCATTTTCTTCTAGTCACTTCATTCAACATCAACAAATGGTAGCATTGTGAAGCATTCATCATATTTGATATTTAAGGGTTTGATTATAAATACTTGAGGGTTAATAAAAAAGAGACCTATATATTTGTGACATAATCATATAAATGTCTTAAGCACTGATTTCTTATCACAGCTAAGGGATTGTCTCTTAAGGTACAACAGATCTAAAGGAAGATGAGGCAAAACTTAATCCCTCCATAGCATATCTCTACTATCTACTTTTCTTATGTTGTCAAAATGTCCACAAGCTGAGCCAAAGATCATGCTCTGATACCATTGTAATATCCCAAAATGGAATAATGCTCTGATACACAAACATAATATTTGTAACACAGAAAATGTACATGTAAGTTTATGATCAACACAGATATAGACAAAATAGCTGAGCCATTTTATTACGTGGAGAAGATTCAGTTACAAAAATGCACAAAATATGAGGTAATCTATCCAAAGAGATGGCCTAGAATGACCCTGAAAACATGCCAAAGTAGGCACTGCGTAACTGGAGAGCTGCTGGAAGAAAATATTGCGCTGTCCCTTCAGCAGATAATGAATATATGACAACAGGCTAAAAAGGGAAATGCAGATCTATGTAAATCTGAAGCTCTGCTGATGCCAAGATTCTAGATCTGGGCTCTATGATGGTAACCCAGAAAGGATTTCTCAGATATGTCAATCTAAGCAAATCACCCTCTTGGGGTTTCACTATACAATTGCTGGGTATGCAGATTTGAAGCCAGATCTGACAAATAGATGGCTGGAATATATCACAAGATTAGATCTAAGCTTGAAGGGTTGATCGCTTCACTAGATCCTCAAGCTAGAAGCTGAAGATCTAGCTCCTCAATCCTACTCTGAAGATTGCGACTGCTGTTACACAACTGCTCATAAAAAATACGTTGTAAAGGAAGGAGGCTCTCTAGCCTGTTGATAAGATGTGCAATGTAGCTCAGAAATGATGGAAACAATGTATACAATTTGAAGGAATGGTCCTCCACTGGATTACTAGCTCAAATGCTAGCAACTTCCCATCTCCCTTGGATCTACAAGAATGGACTGCGCAATTCCTGATGGAAATGCTACTGCTGGGAGATGAATAATAGATGGCATGATGCCTGATATAGATCTGAAGCACTGGAAGGCTGATCTTGAAGCTCAAGGTGATAGGATGAATCCTTCACTAGTTCCTTAATTGAAATATTCAAGGACAACCTCCTCCTCTCAAACTGATCTTCAGAAATGTGCAATTTCTGAATATGGATGTTCTGCAGAAAGTAGGAACAATATGGCACCAATGCCTGATGATGAATGGAGGATAATACTCTTTCAAGAGCTACTCAATGAAAGAGGTGGGATTCCCGCTCGGGAACACCTTGTGCTAAACAACACTGCAACTTAGATAAACAACATAAGATTGCATGGAATGTCAAATGACAACTCCAGATCTAAATAGATCATACATCAAAAATAATCTAAAACATGCCTTCTATGTTGCCTTCATCTTCATTATATAGTTTGTGAACCCTCTCATGCCTTGGCCCACCTCATAACTGTGCCGTACATGTGGAAATAGGTCTCCATGTTGACTGCACTGTCTCTTCATGATCTCCATCATGTGTGAATGTACTTATCACCCTCTCCATCATGTGTGCATTAATGCACCACTTCCTCCATCATCTCATCATAAATTCTCTATGATATTACATTTGATTCCTTCCAAGATCTTAGTTGACTGCTTCAATCTCCATGATCTTTCTCATTATGAGACATGATCTCCACTCCTTTCACATTAAGTATTTGCTCCACTAGTCCATTATGTAGATCTAGATCTGAAATATTCCACATACACACATCAAAAGTGGATTTTATTTATCTTTGGAGTTTGTGGGTCCCTCCACCCTCTTATTTACTCAATTAAGTAAGTTTATTAAGAACTCTAATATTCCAAATATCATGTGAAAATTTGGAAATATTACATTAAGGTTTAGGGTGAATGTGAAGTCATGTGATCGGTTATTACAGTCATCCAAGCATGCATAATCATAAGTGTCATTCATCATTACCTTTCACTCCTCCCATTTGTCATTATTCCTCATATATTTGAATTTCATATTTTTAAACTCGCTTTCAAAGCACCTCTCTATCATCCTCCCTTCGAACTTTGCATGCATTAGCCTATTATCATCCTTGAAGAGTCTAGTCCCACTGCAAGCAACTTGTTGTTTCATATTTTTCCTTGCAGGTGTCATAGTTTCAAGAAGGTAGCATGGTTATAAAGGAAGATGGCCATGAAGAAGAAAACAAACAAAGGAGGCTCCTGTGTAAGATATGAACATATGGATCTCAAGCTGCTTAATGAAGAACCCATCTTTGAAGAAGCTTTCAACAACGTTGGATGTCTAAAATTATGTCAAAAACTTCAAGGTTTTCATGCTCAGATATCAAAGGATTTTGCAGTAAATTTCATAGGTACAACTTTGAAGGTGGGGGTGCTAAGTTTTGTAGTGTCACCAGATACAATTGCTGCAACCACATAGATACTAAGAGAAGGTGAAGAGTGGTTTAAAGCCACTAAGTTTAATACGCAGAACTGTGATGAATTTCTTAAACTAGAGCACATATGAGCAGATATGACTTCTGGAATTCCAAGGAGCTACACGAAAGAGAACTACTTCAAATTGATGTTTGTGATTCAAAAGTATTTTACTTGTGAGGGGAGATTTCATATGGTCTACCCGTACCATTTCAGGCTTTTGTTGCACTTTACGGGTAAGCAGTATCTTGATCTTCCCTTTTTATTATTTAGGAGCTTAGGGAAGATGTCAGATAAGGTTCAGGCCAGGGCAAAAATAAGTGAGACCTCAACTTTCCACCATGGGTTAATCAAACCCCTGGTGTTGGAGGAGCTGAAGAAACTAAACAGAGATTGGATACCTTTATTTTTCTTAGTGGTTATGAGGTTGATTCAGTAACACCCAAGAAAACTCCAAAGTCAAAAACCACTCCTTTAAACAAGAATGAAAAACTTGCAGCTGAGACAAAGGGTTTCAATGAGGAGGAGATAGAGCCCATTATAGAGCCAATGGATATTGAAATAGAGCCTGTACAAGGGACAGAAACTCCACAGCCTACACTTGCAATCAAAAAACAAAAGATCAACAAGAAAAGCCATGGAAGGGTAACCAGAAGTCAAACAATTGAAAAAGGCAACCTTAAATACATTCTTCGAGCTATAGACATGGGGAGACTCCAGTGGTCAGAGCTTAAGATATTAAAGGTGAAAAGAAGAAAAAGAAAGGTATGAATACTAAAAAACTTGATTATGCAGGGGAAGATTCAGGTTTCATATTTTAGCCAAGGAAACCACTCACTAGGCTGCAACTTGCCAAGGGTGTCATGGAAAATAAGAAGATAGAGGCTACTGACAAAGGCAAGCAACCTATTAAATAGGATACCATTGATTTGTCTCCAGTTGAAGAGGAGATCATTGTGCAAAGGAAGGCTAACGAGAAAATGGTTGAAAAAACTGAAGTGCAAGTGTTAAAAGAGCAGTTGAGAGAAGCTAGATAAGAGGTTATTGAAACCAAATTGGAGTTGCAAGAAGGCAAGGTAGATAGGGAGTTGATGGAAGATTTCAAAGAAAAGGTAAATGACCAACTAAATCAATATGATGAGTCATTAACCAATGCCAAGAAGCTGCTGAAAAGGATAGTTCCTTTGAGAATGGTAATGAAGCACACAAGGAAGATAAATCTATGGTTACAAGCTGAAAGGAAGAAACTCAAAGGTCAGGTCAAAGAGCTAGAAGAGCAACTAGAGATGATACAGGCATAGTCAAAGAAAAATGGCATCAAAATCATAGTCATAAATGAACGTGAAGGTATTCAAGTTCCTACTGCCAAAGGAGAAAGTTCCAAAGCTTGAAGAGTAGACCAATTTCCTTTTTGATATTTTTTGCATCCTTCAGAATCAATATTTGTAGATCCATAGGAAATTTTTTGAATAAGAAGGACAATTTTTGATTTTTCTGCCAATTTGTAGCGAATCCCAGATTTGAAGTCCAGATTTCATTACGAAATCGCTGTAGGTGTATTTTTGCTTAAAATCATAGCTATAGTTAAAATCAAGGAGGGAGAAAATTTGTATTTAGCTCATTTGATTCAAAAATAATCTCAAAATCATCAAAGAGGGCTAAAAAGTGACATATATGGGTGAAGTCAATTTGCTACTAAATGCCTTGATTCACCTATTTCTACAGTGAGAAACTTTTCATAGCAATTTTGTGTTTTGATGGTTCATTAGAGGTCAGTCAGCCACATGGAGAGTTTAAAAGTGTATCAGAGGAATATTATAGCAGAGGTTTGGTCTTCGACAAGGCTGTCTAGTTCACTAGCTCAACATAAAGACAATCAACAATTATCATGACACTACTTCCTTAAAAATAGGATGACTAGTTTCCTAATTTACTGGGGACATTAATGTCTTTATCATGGTTAGTGCCACTTAAGCACATAACCATCTTCAATGTAAATATGCAGTCCCTTCAGTTAGTAGATGTAATGAATAAGTGATAGTCCTAGTAGGTCTCTAAGTAATAAAGTTAATAGGTGTCAGTTTCATTCCCATGTACTTTGGTTCTTGTTAATATAGGTGTCATGCAAATTAGTTTGATGATCTAGCCATGTATGTAGATCCAATGTAAAGGACTAAGGCCTATTAATAGGCAGGATTTTGAAGAATAGGGGGTTGGAGGATGTTATTTTACACTACTACTATTGTAAACTATTTCGGATTAGTAATATACAGTGGTTGTGGGCTTTCTTCTACAACTGAGATTCATCCGATGTTTTCATGAGAATTTGTCCTATGTATTTAGCTATTTTGCTTTCAGTATCTTAATGTTTGATTACTCAGAATTCATGTACATCATGCTCTGACTTACTTTAAGCATTAAGCACTTGTATATCTGTGTGTGTTATCCTTTCATTAAAACATCCACATGCCTTAGCTCCCACAAGGAGAACCATGTCACTGAGTTTCCTAACACTGACTCCATAAGCCCAATGGTAGTAAAACCTATACATTTTTCACTTGCATACAAAAAAATTCAAGACACTATTACAGAGTTAGCCATCTGATTGAATTATATTTGAACAAATCATATTTACCTTTGAGAGAGCTCTATAAGGCTGAAAAGACTAATTTTCAGTTAGAAGTTGGTTTGAAAGAGTCACTCTAGGGTGTCTAGTGGAGCAGCCCATCTATACCAACTTAGTGATAACAAAATTTATGAGGTAATTCAAAGGAATATTAAGGACATACTTTGAAACAAAGTTTGATCCTCCTCTCAAGTAGCAAGCTATCATCCCAAGGTACTTGAATTTCCATTCCCGAAGTTCCGTGACTCTTGGTAAGTTTCCTGTAGTATAATTAGGGCTTCATCCTTAGGCTATTCAAAAAGTTCATTTGGTAACGAATCACATAACAATATAGTGTAGCTCAGGTCATTTGGATAATGTACAATTGTTTGTTAATCAAGTCATGTTGAATTTGGTACTTATATTGAACTACAAAATATGTGGATTAGTTTATGGCATTATGTGATCTAGGTGGATATTGGTGGCCACACACTTATTCCACTGGGAACCCCACCATTATTTCTTTTAATTTTTTTAATTGTAGCATAATTTACTATTTTTGGAAGTTTTTCGGGTATGGAACTTCCAAAGCTGTTTTAAGGCCCTAAATGAAATTTTTTTAGAAAATGAGAAAAAAAACTAGCCAAAGTAGGGGTTTTTTTAGTCGAAACAAAGATCGTATGCCAAAGTTAAGACCCTAGGAAGTTGATGTACCAAATTACCCCAACGGGGCCCACAAACTTTTGGTGCTTCATCTCCTAGGGTTAGGTTTTTGGATGTTTAGGGTTTTCCATTGTTTCTAAATAATAAATAGGCCTTCGAGCCTCATTGTAACATAGTTAAGAAGGAAAGTGGTCGCCACATCTCTTCTCAGAGATAAGCTACCATCGCCTGAACTAGTTATTTTCCATTCTGCATGTAAACACATTTCAATACTTTGTTAATAATGAATTGAAGTTCTGTTTTTGTTGTATCTCTATGTTTCTGTTCATATATGTAGTTAATTTTGTTCCTTCATAAATTTGGATTAGTGGTATTAGATCAGTCTGCTCTTTCTCTATTTTTTATGCATGTCCTTAATGAGGCCAAGGTATGAGGAATTAGGGCTTGAACTGGTTGAAACTTTGCAAGACCGACCTAGTTGACCCCGAAAAACTCCCATGGCAGAAGAAAATAAAGACGAGGTAGCAAGACATCCTTTCAAAACATTTCTCAAAGAAGCCCTCGAGCGAAAAAGGAACACAATGATGGACAACTTTGCCCAGTTCCTTCGACGAATGCCCATCGATGACACATCTTCATCCAATAGTCACTTCTAAGGTGGCCCCCCCTTCAAGGTACAAGTGAAATTTGTTATCCATATATTCAAAGGTCAAATAGATGCAAATGTTGTAGATAAATGGTTGAATCTATTGGAAGGATACTTTTCGGTCCATGGTTTCTCTGATAGGGAGAAGATTACTTGTGAACTCCTTAAGGTTTCTCCCCATGTCAAGGAATGGTGGGAAGCTTATTGTGAGATAAGGGCAGAGGAATGCTCTCTATTTACAATCACCCCCTCTTGGAACTATTTTCGAGATGCTGTCAAGGAACAATATTACCCCATGGGGAACTATGGGGACAAGTACATAGAATGGACCACACTCCGACAACAAAGGGACCAATATGTGCATGAGATCACAAAATTTTTTCATACTCTATGCAAAAAGTTTGGTATAAAATAATCTAAGTGACATTTGGTTCTCAAGTACTGTGGTTGTTTGCACAAATAAATTCAAGAATAAATGGAGTTCCTTGACATCTCCTCACTTGGCGCAACATACCGATACGTTGCCAGGATTGAACACAAATTTAAACAAAATAAGCGCGACTTTGGATTTGTGGATCAAAAGTAGGGCAAGGGCGCCCCCAAACTAAAGAAAAAAGGAAAAAGCAAGGGTGGGGTGACTCGGGACAACCCGCCAAAGCCGTAAGCAAAGAAAAATACCACGAAGACAAATAATGGCATAGGAAAGTGGTGTAAGTTCCAGAAGAGCCCCACTCACAACACAATTGAGTGTCAAGCCAAGAAATTAATAGTGGTCAAACTGAAGGATTTAGAGTTAGAAGCATGTTTGAACTCTGAGTCAGAACCCATCAAGGGGAATGACGACAGGAATCAGATTATTGGTGCAAAGCCCAACGCCACCATTGCTACTTCCAAGCTCCAAAAGATTGAGCCCAAATATCTAGAGGTGGGGGAATGTCTCTTCCACTCACATATGTGGGTGAAGGGTTCTCTGCTACAGTTCATTGTCGATAGTGGGAGCCAAAAGAGCCCCATTTCAATGAAGGTCGTGAAGCATTTGGGCCTATCGACCACACCACACCTGCAAATGTACACCATCGAGTTGCTTCACTAACGACGAGATCTCCACATCAGCCAATAGTGTTGACTTCCCTACAACATCAAGCCCTTCACGGATGATGTACTGTGTGATGTTTCTCCTCTTCAATTTTGTGATGTATTATTAGGCCAACCATACTTGTGGAAGCATAATGTTGTGTATGAGTCTAGACCTCACATTGTTATTATCACTTTGGGAAATAAGTTATACAAGATACTAGAGGTAGCCTCGCCTACCAAAATCTCTTTGATCTCTGCTAAGTAATGCAATAAGATCGTCTCCTAGACTGGGAATTTTTTTTTTCTTTCTGATTCGATCTCAGATTAAGGGGAATATTGTGGCCACATCCATGGCCCCTAGGAAGGGTTCCTCCGCGTAGCATAAGTAGGTGGATAAGGTCATGGAAGAATACAAGGAAATATTATCCTCACCCACAGGGGTACCCTTACATTGCTAGGTCAAGTAGTCGATTGATATGACTCCTGGAGAAACCCTACCTAATGGGCCAATATATCGCCGCTCCATTATGGACAATGAAGAGATCAAGCAGTAGATCTAGGAGTTTCTTAAAAAAGGGAACATCAGACCAAGTTCATCATCTTGTGGGAGCCTAATTATACTTGTACAAAATAAGGATAAGAATTGAAGGCTCTGCATTGATTATCGAGCACTAAAAAAAAACACTGTTAGGAACAGGTATCCAATCACATGGATTGATGACCTTCTGGACCATATCAAGGGGGGAAAGTATTTAAACAAGATCGATTTTAGTTCTGGCTCTCACCAAGGTTCCAATAGAGCCCAAAGATGTATGGAAGACCACCTTCAAATCAAATGAAGGCCTTTTTGATTGATTGGTCATGCCCTTCAGGCTTAAAAATGCCCTTGTTACTTTTATGAGGTTGGTGGTTGAAATATTGCAACCCTTCACCGTCTCGTTCATGGTTTTTTATCTTCTCGACATCCTCATCTTCAAAAATATTTGGGAAGAGCACTTGCAACACATTCGACAAGTCCTTCAAATCCTACAACAAAAAAATTGTGTGCCAACTTGGAGAAATGCACCTTTGGCATGAGCCAGGTCCAATATCTGGGTTACATCATAGATGAGCAAGGAATGCATGTGGATCCAACTAATATCCAAGTCATTCGGTATTGGCCAACCCTGACCACTTTAACATAGATTCACAACATTTTGGGCCTCACAAATTTTTATCATAGGTTCGTGTTGGGATTCTCCCATATCATTTGGCCTCTGAATCACATTACCAAGGGCGAAGAAAAAGAAATTTTTTCCTGGTTTGAGTCCAAATAAAAGGTGTTCATTGATATGAAGCAATACCTATACTCTACACCTATACTAACATTGCCATACCTGCAACATCTATTTGAAATTGAAAAAGATGCCTCTAATTATGCCATTGGTGTAGTACTCACCCAACATGGGCATCCAGTGGCCTATCATAGTGAGACACTCTCTGGTACAATTCGGAAGTACCCCATGTATAATAAAGATATGTATTCCATCGTGCAAAATTGTCAACAATGGAAATATTACATTTTGGGGAAGGATATGGTCATCGACACTAATCGCCGACCTCTTCAGTTTATATATATACAAGGGAAGTTGTAAAATGATCGCCATAAAAAGTGGTTGTTGGAGCGGGTCCCCCTAAGTCTGACCATTTTTCTATATTTAGTAATAGTTTAGTATTGCACAAGGGTTTTTGGCGGGTCAACACCCCTCATGAATTGTAATGGGTTAAAGGGTAGATCAAGGGGCCGCAAACCACGGTTTGCAGACCATAGAGTAGCGCAGGCTGATAGTATAAATAGATGGATAGATTGAGTCTAAGAAGTCAGTTTTTGGAATAAGTCTGAATGTGAATGTTAAATATGGAAACTTGGTCATATTTTGGGCGGATTGTTTGGGTAAGAAGGCTCCTACTCACTGTGTGCATGGAGACCTTAGTCCTACTATGTAGGGACCCCGCTAGCTGTGTTCGCGGGTTGTTGAAGTGTTTTATATGAAGGATTTGAACTGATAGTAACAAAGGAATATTGTTGCGGATATCTGAGTTATATATGCATCTGCTGTTTATGTTATGAATGTTTTTGCATCTTATGTCTGATTTCTATACTGTCTGCAATTAGGTCTCTTGCGACCCTCTGTTTAGGTTTATATAAATTCTTATTGGATGGATATGATGGTATAAGGCTATGATATGACGTGTTAAAGGTTATTACTTGATTTATAGTTGATGTGTTAACTTGCGCAAGATATTCTTCATATTTGACCTAAATCTGTCTTAAAAGGGTTTACTGGCTAGGGATTCTGTTGCGAAGGTCTGTTTATGGTTGTTTGGGGTCTTAAGGCATCCACATAATTCAAACCTCTCAGGGTGCGAAAACCCGGTTCCAGCGCCCCCCATACCGCTTCGGGTGAGACTTTGACTTGTGCAAGCAGGTCATTGTTGAAAGGGCCAGTAATAAGAGGGTTTGTTGGTTAAGCTCAATTCCAAACTTGGGTCAGAACCCCTCAAGCCAACAAATGGTACTGTTTCCAGGACTGAGAGCACTTTGAGAGAGGTTGGGTGATGCCGCGAGGTCAGTGGCAGCCATTAAATCCTGAACTTGAGGTCTGGTTTGAAAAACAGATTTAGGAATTTGCCCTATAAGAAAAAAAAAGTAAGAAGTTGTCTGCTAAAGAGTGGAAGAATAAGTATATTTTTACTGAGGTGCACGAGATCTTCTTCGTAACCTTTGCACATGAACTTTAGGAATGGTTGGAAAGGTTAGCAAAATTCCAAACCTGTTGGAAGGACGACCAGGTCACACATCGGACCCCTGAATTGATCCAACAATTGGAGAAGACTGATAATTCCATTACCCGAACTGTAGATCACTGGGTTGACAACGTCTTGGGCGGGTTTGTAACAGAGTTTACAGTCGATCCATTTGTGTCCTACTTAGAAGCTGAAAGGAGATTTTTCAAAGGATTTAGGGGTTAGTTATTACAAACTTTGCCTCTGCTGATTAATATGCTATTATGTGAAATTGGTATTTTGTGCAGCCACACAGAGTGAATGACCCCTGATCAGAGCGAAAGCATGACACACAATAGTAAATACCATTAGATAAATTTTGAGGTCTAAAACAGGCCTCCTAAGAAAAATTTATAGCCAAAATAAACCTTTTGAGAACCGATAGGATTCAAGATGATGATGTTAACCATGGGGGGCGATTCACCATTTTTTGGGTAAAAAAGTAAAAATATTAAAAAATAATAAAATAATAAAACTACTTTTTCAACTTGTATTTTCAACTGATCTCCTTAAGGTTTTACTCAAATTTTGAGCGGGAGTACTCGTTGGATGCAAAATTTAATTCCTCATCCAAGGAGTACCCATGTTGCATACTTTTGATGGACCCTTCTACATGAAAAATAAAAATACAGGAAAAAAAATGATTGCAATCATGTATTTCATGTATTTCCCATTTTTCCTGTAGCAGGGTCCATCGAAAGTATGCAACATGGGTACTCCTTGGATGAGGAATCAAATTCTTCATCCAACGTTGAGTAAACCCATAGGGACATAAGTTGAAAAAGTATTTTTTTCTTTTTTCCCTCTAAAATTTGATGATGTAATCTAATATTATTTTATTATTTCCACTATTATTTTATAATTTCCTAGGAGGCCCATTTTAGACTTAAAAATTCCCCCAATGTATCAGGTAAATTAGAAAGGGGATATATCTATATAGTGTCCTCTGAGAAGCTCCCCTGATCTAAATGGAAGTGGGGCTACACACGTTAAGACTAGCCCTCCTACTATGCCACCATCAAATTCGTGCAGGGGTAAGAATCCTCCTACCCCACAACCACCCCCACCTGCAGACAATATGGCCTCGTAGATGAAGTTACCCACCTTTAAGGGTGTGGGGGATGAGGATATGGACTGATTTTGGTTTGTGGCGAATGCGGTGTGGACTACGTAGAATGTAATTACTGATGCTATTAAGAGAGCACAACTGGCTATGGCCTTTGAAGGTCGTGCTTTAGATTGGTTCATGGGATGCCTTGCTCAACATGTGGATCCTACGGTTTAGGATATCAAGGATGACCTGAAGCAGCAGTTCCGAAAGCCAAAATCTTATTCTCAATGCGTAGTAGAACTGAAATATATTAAACAAGGGCCAAAAAAATCAGTCTGGGAAGCTGATTAATGACTAAAAAAAGTCATTATCGATGGAGGATTTTCTTACGATTACAAGAAGCATAAGGAATGGTTCATCACGATGCTATTGCCACATCTGCGAGGGCCCATGGGTCAACAAAAGATTGAATCGCAGGAAGAAGCCCTAGAAATTTCTATGAAGTTAGGAGCTGCGCCAAGGGACGATGCTCAATTTAGAGAGCTGCAGATTCAGAGCCAATTAGAAGCGATGCACTTAGAAATTCATAATTTACGAAGAGACCGGGGTAAAGAAGCTAGCGCAGATGTCTTGTTTATACATTGCAGGGTATCTGGCTACACCAAAGATCAGTGCCCTCTGCTATCGAATTATATGCAAGATGCGAGACTAAGTCCACTATGCCCGAGGGATGTTGCTGGGCCTAGTAACCCCACACTGTGGTGTGCCGATTGTCGGGCGACTGGGCGACATGATGCAAACCACTGCCAGTGGTTAGGCACCTATGTCCTAGAGTTGAAGCAACAATGGTGCATATTTTGCTCTTTGGTGGGACACGATGAGAAAAAATGCCGAACATATGACTTGATGATTGACAGAGCAAACCTTTACAGAGTGCAGGCTGACCCTTCGTCGCCCGCATCTCCCTCAGGACGAGGAGGATCCCCAACAAGAGGATGGGGAGGGGGGAGAGGTGGAAGCGCAAGTCGAGGGCGAGGGAAACTAATTTTTTACAACTGTGGAGATGCTGGACATTATGCATGTGACTTCCCGAACCCTGCACGAAAATCCTGTAGGTATTGTAGGCAATTTGATCATGTAATTGAAGATTGTACTATGTTAATAGCTAAAATGCAGGAAAAGAAGTAGACGCCAACACAAAATATACAAACGGTTAAGGTTGAATCGCGTGACGATGGCCCAAGTGTAAATCTAATTACACGTAGCAGTATTTCCACTAGAGGAAAAGAGGAGAAGGCTGCTGCAGAACCACTGATCAGAAAGGTGTTCGATAAGAAGGAAAACCTCAACCTACATAAATAAAAAGAGATTTTCATTGAAGCTAGAAAGGATTTTGTTGATGCAAGATAATCCACCTCAAGACGTCCCATGGAATCGAAATTCGATGATGAAATTAAGTCATTATTACAAGCCTACATTAAGCTATTGCGCAATCAAAAGGCAATAGATAATATCCAGGCCCTGATAGACAGCTACGTAGAAAAAGAGGTGCCGCGGACATAAACCAAGGCTATGAACAAGGTTTATAAACAGAAGATGAGAACTGGTGGGGAGATGCGCATGAATGTGCAAATTGGAGACTATGAGATGGACCTGGTCATCTTGGGTCTGGGGTCAGATGCAAATGTCTTACCTAAACAAACCTGGCAGAAGATGGGAGAGCTAAAGTTAGAATGGTCCACCATTCAGCTACGCATGGCAAATCAACAAAAGATCATTCCACTCGGCAGGCTTTCGCAAGTTGTGGTAGACATCGCTGGAGTAAAGATATGTGCTGAATTTGAGGTTATACAAATTGTGGATGATACAGACCCCTATCTTGCGCTGTTAGGATTAGATTGGGCCATTGATATGGTAGGCATCATCAATCTGAAGCATAGAAGTATTATTTTTGAGAAAATGGTACACGGGTGATAGTCCCACTGGATCTGGCAGAAGGAGAGCGATACACAAAACCAATGCACGAAGGGGATGAGGTTGACCATGTCTATAAGCTGACTGCATGGGACGAAGACTGGATCAACCCTACAACTGATGACATGTTGAACTGGGAGAAGGATAGTTCTTGTTTTTCTAATTCTGATGGCGAAATGGAGAACTAGTAGAACCAGCTACACGATGTCTCTGCATTGTGCTTCCTCAAGATTACAAAGAACTTCCGGTGCATCTCCTCTAAGGTAAGAGAACTACCCTACTTTGATGGTTTTGGTAGTGTCAAATAATTTTTGGAAGCATTGGAAAACACTGTCCCAGAGGAACAAAGGTTTTGGGCGCTTGATCTGGCTATGCGCACAACTCTAGCATGGTGGGAGATGCACAAGGGAAATTTTTAGGACTGGGAGGAATGTAGACAAATGATGACGTTGCACTTTGAACCTCCAACCACTCCACCAATTGAATTATACTATGGTCGGGGAGATCCGTGCAAGCACATGGCCATGTGGATGGAGGTATGGGATGAAAATACATGGAATGGATGGCTTCACATGTTTGTCCACTCATTGGGACCAGTACTTACTACCTGGTATCTAGAAGTTGAGCTACACCGAGGTACTCGAGACTGGTATATAATGACTGAATATTTCCTGGCAACTTTTGGCTCTGTGGGTGGCTCAGAAAATTTGGATGAAGCCCCGCAGGACATAGATGCTCTGGTATTTGATGAATCTCATCCCTGTAGGGTGTGTGTTGCTCTAGCCTGGGATGCATAGATGAAAGACATCGTCAATTGTAGAAATCTATCGATCGAGGAGAATGAATATGACCCACGAAATGTTAATATCCCGGAATTGGAAGGAGAGCGCGTAGTTGCATGGCCTGCATTAAGGAGGGTGGACGTTACTAAACCTCTGAAATTGAAGGAAGTCAACATTGGGACAGAAGAGAAGCCCAAGTTGGCCAAGATTGGGGATTACTGGGATGATGATACAATAGGAAATATTGCAGGGCTGCTGATAGAGTATCAGGATCTGTTTCCTACAAAGTTCTCTAAGCTGAAGGGAATTGTCGAGGACTTGGGTGTTATGAAGATCACGCTGAAACCAGATGCGCACCCTGTCAAACAACGCCCTTATTGATTAAACCCCAAATATAAAAATAAATTAAAGGAGGAGTTAGAGAAGATGGTGGCTACGGACATCATCGAATCGGTCGAAAAATCCGATTGGGTAAGCACAATGTTGGTTCAGGAGCAAAGAGAAAAGGAGAAATAAGAATTTGTGTATATATGCGCAAGTTGAATGATGCCTGTGTGCATGACCCTTCCCCTACACCGTTTTCTGATGAGATCCTAGATAATGTAGGAGGACAAGAAGCTTATTCGTTTATTGATGGATTCCCAGGATATCATCAGATCCAAATTGCGCCAGAAGACCGCAGCAAGACCACCTTTGCCACTGAGTGGGGTTCTTTCCAATACACTGTCATGCCATTTGGGTTGAAAAATTCACCTGCAATCTTCTCGCGCGTGGTCGTGGCTGTGTTTAAATAATTCATGCATGAATTCTTGGAGGTATAATTTTGTGATTGGACAGTATTTGGATTGGTAAAATACATGTGATGAATTTGCGCATGATACTCGATACCTATAGGAAGCACCAGATTTCTCTCAACCTGAAGAAGTGTATATTCTACGTACCTTTTGGGATTTTGTTGGGACATATAGTATGTCAGCAAGGATTGATGGTAGACCTAACCAATATCGTGGTTATCTTCAACTTAGAAGTTCCTACCAATGAGAAACAATTGCGCTCCATCCTAAGATACACTGGTTAATACCGGAAGTTTATCAAAGGGTATGCTCTGATCACTGTGCCAATGGAGACGTTGCTAAAGAAGGATGTAGCATTTTTCTGGTATGACGAATGTCGGAAGAGCTTTGAGCTAATAAAGGAGAAAATGGTCACTGCCCCTATTTTGATATTCCCGAAATGGTCTAAGGTTTTTCATGTGCATGTGGATGCATTTGGTATAGCACTTGGAGTTGCCTTAGCGTGGCCAGGAGACAGAGACATTGATCACCCAATAGATTTTTCTAGTAGGAAGCACTCCGGCGCCGAGCGCAACTACTCAACTACAGAAAGGGAAGGATTGGCCATGGTATACACGCTGTAAAAATACAGACACTACTTGTTAGGAGGGCATTTGAAGATGTTCACTGATCATTCTGATCTGAAATACCTGGTCAATAAGCCTGTGTTGGGGGGGAAGATCTACCGATGGTTGTTTTTTTTTCAGGAGTATGACTTTGAGATTATTGTGAAGCTGAGAAGACTGAATGCTGGGCCTGATCATTTGTCACAAATGGAGAATGGGGAAGACACAACTAGTCTGGAGGAAGGGTTACCTGATGCACAGCTCTTCGTTATCAAGGTGGTTGACGAGAAATTTGCTGACATTATTCATCTTCTGACCACAGGAACAACGCCTGTGGAATATTTAGTCCAACAAAAGAAGGACTTGGTTGTGCGTGCAACTGATTTCACCCTGATTGCAGGTAAGTTTTATAAGTTAGGAGCAGATGAAGTATTAAGGAGATATGTATTGGAGCATGAAAGACAAGTTATATTAGCTGAGGCTCATGGAGGAGTGGCAAGAGGCCACTATGCTGGGAAATCCACGGTGCAGAAGGTGCTGCGTCCTAGGTTATGGTGGCCCACACTGCATAGTGATGCACATGCGTATTGTTGGGCCTGTGATGCATGTCGACGAACTAGGAAGCCTTTGCGCAGAGATAAAATTCCTCTGCAACCGCAGATGGCCTTGCAGGCATTTGACAAATGGGCTATAGATTTTGTTGGACCGATGAACCCTCTTGGAAAGAAGACTAAAGCACGGTATATCATTACTGCAACTAATTATGTGACCAGGTGGGTAGAGGCGAAGGCGGTTAAGGACTGTACTGCAGATACTGATGCACACTTCAGCTTTGAATACATTTTGACCAAGTTTGGTTGCCCGAATATTTTTATGAGTCATAGAGGTACACATTTTGTTAACGAGACAATTGAAGCTTTGACAGATGAATTCCAGATCCATCACAAGAAGAGTACCCCTTATCACCCACAAAAAAATGGCGCAGTAGAAGATTTCAACATGGTTTTGGAGAACGCACTCACAAATATCTGTAATGCCAGCCGAGATGATTGGGACATGCACATCCCTTGAATGCTATGGGATTACAGGAAAACATGCAAAAAGTTGATGGGAAAAACACTGTTCAAGATGGTCTATGGGCAGGAAGCCATCATGCTAATGGGGTGTATTCCCAAGCTTGTGCATAACTGATTTCACTAATATGGCCAAGCCTTCCATTATGGAGGAACGATTGGCACAACTCGTTTCCTTAGAAGAAGATCGATTCATTGCTAACTTCCACCAGCAAGTGCAGAACGCGTGCGAAAAATCCTTGCATGACAAGCACATCAGGCAGAAGGTGATCAAGGAGGAAGACTTGATTTTTATATATGATAGTCATTTTGCGTGCTACCCTAGGAAGTTCTGAAAGCATTGGTTGGGGCCATATATTGTGAAGGAAATCATTGATGGCTATGCGGTGTGCTTGGCCACGCTGCGTGGAGAAAACTTTCCCGGGTATTTCAATGGAAGCCGCGTAAAGATGTATAGAGAAAATCTGGTGCCGACCAAATGACTATATGGCTGAAGCATTAGAATCAATGAGTCTATGTACATTAGAGAATAAGGGCGCATGCAGGTGCGACAACAACGTAGGGTTGACACGCAGGTCAGGAAACTAGCTGTTGGAATAGTGCAACTGGGTGAAAAAGTGAAATTACTGTTGGATGGAGAAGATTTATCGCATTTAATGAGGCGATCTTGGAGTATTTTTTACAGTTTCCTTGAGGGTACGTGAAAATTAATGATAATCTGACCATTTTTACAATGGGTTGCTTATAAAAAGGCGGGTGCCGGTCTCAATTGGTTCCTTTACTGTTTGAATATTTGGTGCCCTGTGATTGTCTATAATCTCTGTCATCTTGCTATCTGTGAGTTTTGTATGTCTATTCACGAATCCCTTTCTGACATTAGTAACCCAAAGTTCATATTTCGTGCGAGAATGACAACAACCAACCCTGCAGAGGAACAATCGGCACCCCTCACTGCTTCTATGGAGATGGGTTCAGATGAGGTCAGAGAAGTAGTCCCAAATGTGGAAGAGGTTGTGTCCATTTCCGCAAAAGAGAAAGGAAAGGGAAAGATGTCGAAGTGGGCTACTTCTAAGCCACAAACCTCTCCGCAGAATGTCACGTCCCCCAGACAAGATTCCAAGGAGCGTTCCCCCATTGGTGATCCATCCAAGCGGCCGATGACTGCTAGGAAAGAAGCAATGCTCGTAGAACCAATTTCATGGAGGCCACCCTATGTTAAGATGCGAAAGCCCTCGGTGCACAAGCCACAGAACATGATACTGTGCAGGAGTATCTGCAGATGCCGTTGATTCCTCAAGATTTCTCTCTAAACGGCGAAATGTTCGGCAAGATCCCTCAAGTAAAATTTGACGATTATGATCTGGCCAATGAAGTAATGTTCCTGGAGCTTGCACCAGAAAATTACTTGGAACAGGTGTTGTACGATGATGTACCAAAGGTGGAGCTGTTGCCCTGGGCGCACAGGCTGCATAATGCAGGAGTCCTCAATCTGCTGAGGATCCCCTATTTCGGGAGGCATCCCATCACAGGAATTTGAGTGTGCCAGTTGCTGGCATTGGTCCATGAAGGCTCACTATGGATTCAGGGGAGAATCCCTATAGATACCGCACTGATCCATCAGATCACCGACCTGCCCATGAAGGGCCCCCATCCAATGAAGGGATTTGGGAGGAGCAATGAATTGAAAGTAGCAACAGAGGTGAAGGACAGGTACAAGGTGGGACAAGATAAGCGGGGATTTCTGGTCCAGACCATCATTGACCCAGTGGTGAGCATGGGCACCCTTATCCTTGGATGTAAGCTTATGAGGAAGTTCCAACTGAAAATGGTCCCCATGCACGTCATTTCTTTGGCGAGACAATGTGAAAAAGGAATGCTATACAATTGGTCATAGTTTCTATGTGAGGATTTTCTAGAGAATGTGCACGAGGTGCAGGAATTGGGGAAGCCATTCTGCTACTCGTGGCTACTATTTCTGATTGCGTTGGTGGCATGAGAAACCCCAGATGATGCAGTCCTTCCTGAAATCGAGCCAAGCGTATGTGAGGGGGCATGCTATGCAAATTTATGGGACTCATCAAACGCTCGACGAGTTGAAGAGACCAAAATTTTCTGGGTACTGTTTGAAGGCACACTGGTGCAAGCTATCCACTCCAAACCGCGACTCTCGCCGACAGTCCATGAAAAACACAAATTTTTTGTAGAGTTTCCGGTGACCATGCATAATGTCATGATACAGGTGCGCAAGGAATCGAATTGGTACACCTTACCTTACATGGTCATGGAGGCGAAAGTTGACCATGTTGTCACAACATGGCTGAATTCGTGGAAGATAGGGCTTGGCTCCAGAAATCCCATTACTCTGTCCACATCTGGGAAAGAAACAATGCCGAAAGAAACAACTCTAAAAGAAATAGCTCCCAAATACATAGAGCCAAAAGATTCAACAGAGTGGCGTGCGGAGACAGGCGAGAAAGATGCCGGAGCAGAAGTAGAAAAGGACCCAAAAGCCGGAAAAGACAAAGATCATGAGTTAGGTGGTGACCATGAGGAGGTGGACCTTGGCGGATTTGACGGGCTTGATGGAGACGGTGTTGAATTGCAGTGCGACACCGAGCGTAGAGGAGAAACATCTAAGGGACCACGTAAGAAGAGGAAAGGGTCCAAGGCAGGAGGTGAGGAAGAGGTTACTCTAACGGAGGAGGACCTCAACAAAATTTCCGATGCAGTCACTTTGGCATCAGAGGACCGCTGGAATTCAATGGAGACCCAATACAAGGCCACGATGGAAGACTTACAATCGAGTTTGTAGGTATTACAGCTCAAAATAGACACATTGGAAGTGAGCGTGGATCAAGCAATGCCGGTGCAAGCGAGCTTGCTATCTACGTTGATCGTTGCAACCACAAGAAGCTGAATCTGCCCCTTACCAAGTGCAGCAGTATCTATGGATCAAGAAAAATTATGCGCGTAGGTCCAAACCTACCCGGAGGTTGGCATCGACCTTTCCAAGCTGCCAAGTGGACAGCTCCATGCGCTTCATATTTTCATATCCACATAATTGTAGAGCAAGGAGGTTTGCGTGTAACAACAGATCAGCAAGGCTGAGCGAATTGCAGCAACAAATATGGTAGAGTCTACCCAAGCTCAGACAGTGCAACAGGCAGCCGTAGTTCAGTGCACAGAGCTCAAGAGATTCATTGACAGGCTATGTGGGGATATTCCAGATGTAGTTATCCTGACCTCCACAGCGCCACAAGACAATATTGAGAGCCTGGTTGCAGCTCTCAAAGCTTCCAGGTTAGAAATTCAGTCCGTGAAGGTAGATTTTGAGCAGCAGTTTGCTGCATTGTAGGTGAAGCTGCAGCCTGAGATACCCCCATAGGTGCATGCGCAACGGGCCGCGCAAGTAAAGACAACATTCGGCAACATCTCCGCAGATGTTGAGAAGGGTTTGATGCTCCTAGAAAAAGCCCTGGGACTATGGAAATCTGTACAGATAGATCCCTTAGTCAATAAAATCACTTAGGATCTACGCGCAAAGGAGTAGGAGTTTGACGACTTGAAGGAGGCATTGCCTACATTCATCCCTACTTAGGGAATGACACGCCTTCAGACCAGCCAAGAATTGTGGGACGAGGTGGAGGAGCTCCGCCGCAAAAAGAAGATAGTCACAGATCACATGAAGCCATGGGTGGATGAGGCCATGAAACTATCCCAGGACCTCGACCTGGCAGTCCAGAACCTGAATCAGACGTTGTAGAGTGTCATTTTGGCCACTGAAGGGCTGACTTCAGAAAATTTGGTAGAGACCGCGCAGAACGCAACAGATCAAAGCATAGGTGTCTTGGTGCCATTTGCAGCTTCTATCAAGGAGCTCCAGAACAAGATAGAGAATCCAGTACCATTGTGACTCGAGATGAGTCACAAGATGGTGTTGGGGGCCTGTTGGAGCAGGGTCCCCTAAGTCCCACAAATTTTCTATATTTTGTAATAGTTGAGTCTTGTGCAGGGGTTTTGGGGCGGGTCAAAACCCCTCATGAATTGTAATGGGCCAAAGGGTAGATCAAGGGGCCACAAACCACAGTTTGCGGACCATAGAGTAGTGTAGGATAATAGTATAAATATATGGATATATTGAGTCTAATAAGTCAGTTTTTGGATAAGTTTGAATGTGAATGTTAGATATGGAAACTTGGTGATATTTTGGGCGGATTGTTTGGGTAAGAAGGCTCCTGCTGGCTGTGTGTGCGAAGACCTTAGTCTTGCTATGTGCGGACCCCTCTGGCTGTGTGCGTGGGTTGTTTAAGTGTTTTGTAAGAAGGAGTTGAAATGATAGTAACAAAGGAATATTGTTGCGGATATCTGAGTTATATATGCATATGCTGTTTATGTTATGAATGTTTCTGCATCTTATGTCTGATTTCTGTACTGTCTGCAATTAGATCTCTTGTGCCACTATGTTTGGGTTTATATGAATTCTTATTGGATGGATATGATGGTATAAGGCTTTGATATGATGTGTTAAAGGTTATTACTTGATTTATAGTTGTTGTATTAACTTGCGTAATATATTCTGCATATTTGAACTAAATCTGTCTGAAAAGGGTTTACTGGCTAAGGCTGTTGTTGCGAAGGTCTGTTTATGGTTGTTTTGGATCTTAAGTCACCCACATCATTCAAACCTCTCTCATGGTGCAGAAACCTGGTTCCAACACCCCCCCATACTGCTTCGGTTGAGACTTTGACTTGTGCAAGCATGTCATTGCCGAAAGGGCTAGCAGTAAGAGGGTTTTATTGGTTAACCTCAATTCTAAACCTAGTTCAGGACCCCTCAATCCAACAATGGTCTACATATATGAAAAAATTCCACTTGAAAATTAAATACAAAATGGGCATCACTAATCATGTTGTATATTTCCTCAACCGATCCCTAGTTGCAACACTATCTAATGTTCTCAACTCTTGTAGCCATGAGACCTCTAGATGGCCACAATTATACAAAAATTATCTAAAGTTCGCCACCACATACCAGATGCTAGTGGATGGAAAGCAAGTTCCCCATTTCAACCTCCAATATGCATTATTATTCTACCTAGGCCACCTTTGTGTTCCTTCAAGCAAGCGTGCTAGGATGATTTGGGAGGCACACTACAGTCGGGTTGCATGATACTTTGATGTGGAGAAAACTGTGGCCGTACTACAAAAGTACTTTTATTGGCCAAAACTCTGACAATATGTTGGAAATATATCAAATCCTCCACTACCTGTGCCATCACCAATCCAAAAATCAAGAATCAAGGCATGTACACTCCTATGCCTACTCCCATACAACCCTGGGAATCCATCTCCATAGACTATCTATCTATCCTCCCATCTACCAAGCATGGTAATGACTGTGTATTTTTGGTCGTGGAAATATTTTCTAAGATGGCTATATTGGCAGCTTGCAATAAGAGTATCACAACAGATGACACTAACAAGCTCTTCTTTAAACGTGTGTGGGTACATTTTGGGATCCCGTAGGCCATTATATCAGATCAAGATAGCAGGTTCTTGAGCAAATTTTGGTCGATCCTATGGAAACTATTAGACACCAAGATCAACAAGTCGACTGCATTCCATCCCTAGAATGATGGACAAACAAAGGTCGTCAAAAGGGCGATAATACACATACTCTGCATGAAAAAATCCAAGCATCCATGAACCTAGGATGAAATCCCTCCCTATGTGCAAAAAAATTATAACAAAGCTCTCCATAACTTGGTTGATCATAATCCCTTTCAAGTGGGTCTGGGATTTCAACCATTGTGTCTGATTAATGTCATCATGCCTCATGCGATTGCATAGAAAAAATACACACATGTGTAGTCTGGGGATAATAAAGCAACCAGGTTTATTGAACACATACAACACATCCACCAACAAGTTCATGACATATAGGATAAGTCCAATTCAAATTACAAGCAACAACATGATCAACATCGAGTGCCACACAAGTTTCAGGTGGGCGACAAAGTTTGGTTGCATTTGCAGAAAAAACACCTTACGGGAGCCCATCGGAAGATCATACCACTCCAATTTGGGACTTACATCATCACCAAGGCTATGTGAGACATATATTTTGAGCTTAGCATTCCCCCATTCCTTTGGCCTGCACCCATTGTTTAATGTGGACCTCTTTCGGCCATACTTTCCACCATTACTAGACACATCAGACATTTCCGAACAACTCACACCAATAAAGATAAGTCCATACTGCATGAAAAAAGCCAAGACAGATTGGATCATGGACACACAAATAACTAACACTGGCCAACAAAAAATCCAATTGTATCGGGTTGTCAAAGCTGGCCAACTCCTACACCAAGGCAAGTGGCACACTAGGGACCAAGTTCAACAAAAGTTTCCCCATCTCATGGAGGCATTCAACACAATGGGGAACATTGCTTCTGATGGGTGGAGGACTTATCCAGGTGGATATTGTTGTCCACCCACCTATTCCATTTGGACCCCCACCATTGTTTCTTTCAATTTCCTTAATTGTAGCACAATTTACAATTTTAGACGTTTTTTTGGGTCCTAAACTTCTAGATCCGTTTGTAGGCCCTAAACGACTGTTTTTATTTTTATTTTTTATAAATAGGCAAGCTGATAGAATAAGGAAAAAATTTATGGTCGAAATTTTTAGTCCTTGTATAAATCAAACTGATAGAGTAAGGAAACAATATATATTCGAAATTTGTAGTCCTTGGATAAATCTTTCTAATGAGGTATTGTACATGCCAAACAAAGACCGTATGCCAAGTTTACGACCTCGGGAAGTTGATGTACCAATTTACCCCAACGAGGCCCACAAACTTTTGGCACTTCATCTCTTAGGGCTAAGTTTTGGGATGTTTCGGGATTTCCATTGTTTCTCAATAATAAATAGGCCTTCGAGCCTCATTGTAAAATAGTTCAAAAGGCATGTAGCCGCCACATCTCTTCTCATAGATAAGCTACCATCACCTGAGCTAGTTTATTTCCTTTATGCATGTAAACAATTTCCAATAATTTGTTATTAATGCATTGAAGTTATGTTTTCGGTGTCTCTTTGTGTTTTTGTTCATATTTATATTTTATTTCATTCCTTCATAAGTTTGGATCATTATTTCGAATGAAATATGTTGAGTAGTGATACTTATTGTAAATTGTTTGTTTATTCATAAATTGCATTATTGAATAAATTATTGGTTGCATCATTGAGTAAACAAAAAAATTTGTTGAAGAAAACCCTTGTTATCGAAGGAACCCTAGAGAAAATTTCCCTAGGATATTACACATTTTTTGGGAAGGCATTTTATTATCAATAAATTTTAATCCAGTCTCAGTTCATGGGTAGGGGTTTTATTAGAAATGGCTTTCAACCATCTTGGTCTCAATTCATGGGCAGGGGTTTTATTGTCAATGGCTTTGGAAATAGAAATAAGAGAAACAGGAAGAAGGGCTCGACCACCCCTGTCTTAGTTTGTGGGAAGGGGTTTTATTATCAATGGATTTCCTAATAGAAATAAGCAGAGGAATATGAAGACATTACCATAGCTTTTATGCTTTGGTTCTCTCGGGATCTAGTGCTTTGGTGCTATATTAGTGGTGTTTCGAAAGGACTCACATACTCTAACTCTAGTGGCTCTGCTAGTGGTATTGAATAGACTCACATGATCGACCTGTGGTGGCTCTGGACCTCAGGGATTAGATCTTTGGTGGTTTTGAAGGGTCTCACACAATGAAACAATATATTTCATGATGGCTTTGAACCTCATAAACAGGACTTCTGGTGGTTTCGAATGGAATTAGAGACTCAACCTCTGTTGGCTCTGCTGACGGTGTTGAATGGACTCGACCTTTGGTGGTTTCGAATAGAGTGGACCTCTGGTGGTTTCAAATGGACTCACACGATGACACAATGGATTTTCATGAAAGATATTATATATAATATATTATATATTATATATGAAATTTAAATATATATTTTTTAATTTTATTTTTATAATTATAATTTGAAATAAATTTTATTTTTATTCTATTTTGAGGTAGTTAAAATGCTAAACATTACAACATCTCCTTAGTAATTTTTATTGGGACACTATCTAAGTCAAGCTTAGATCCCACTGTGATAAATCATTGGGTTATATCACTTATATGCACCTTACATGTGTTCCTAAATGGGATTAAATACACTTCCCTCCACTTTAATCTTTGAAAAAACCTTAGGGAGATTTGAACTTGGATGAGCAAGGGAGACTCCCTCTACTTCATTTGTCACACCACATTTCCATGTGCAAAAAATGTATGAAACATGTCATATTTGGAAAACCATGTTGAGACATTATCCAAGTTAAACTTTGGTGCTATGGTTATAAATTGTGGGGCTATACCCTTATGTATACCTCGTTATCCGCTCAAATTTGTGGGTAAATTGAGGATATCTTTTCTTTGATGATCCACATGATCACAAACAATGGCACCAATGATGAAATTTAGGATTTTCCTAGACAATTCCTTGCATATTCCTCTTGTATCATGCTTATATTGAAACACATGAGATACATTTGTTGATTGCTTCATACTAAATGTTAACACTAAATGTATTTGACATGAAAGTAATTACCATGAATTGAATTGGACAATGAATTAGGATTCTTGGAAGTTATGCCTTTTACCATTTTTGACCTTGGTGGACATCATTAATCTCCCATTCAAGTCTTCCAACTCTTTGGTAGAATGGGTAATACTAGGGTACTTTGATAGGGCTAACATTCCCATGTCCCTAACAATGTTGGCTCCATTCACAAACCCCTTTGTGCGTGGTTAATTAATTACAAAATTATTTCCACTAATTGCTAAATGTTAAGTGAATTGAACATTTACCTGATCTAGAGAGGATCAAGATAATTGAACACGTGACCTCTCAATAGAAAATTAAGGTGATTTTATGAGGGGTACTCAACAATTGAGCTTTGACGAGGGGTACTCTACAATTGAGCTAACCCTTTGGGATAAATACATACCATGATAAGGACAATAAAAAATAAAAAATAATTTCATCTCCTTGACATTTATGTGATAATTTTGTTGTTTGATTGTCAAATTCTTTGTGTGAGTCATATTTGAGTCTAAAAATCCTTCAATACCATCAACACATGCATCTACTAGAAACATTTCAAATTTCAAGGCATGCAAGCACAAAATGAAAAAATTCGACAATGGCCCGATTCACGACCCCCTCTATGCATGGTCAATTATTTAAAGCACAATTTCAATTGATTGCTAATTAAGTCAATTGAACATTTACCTAACCCCGAGAGCATTGAGATAATTGAAACCATAACCTCTCAATAGAAAATTAAGGTGCTTTGACGAGGGGTACTCGACCAATTGAGCTAACCCTCAGGCTAAATACATGCCATGAAAAGGACAATAAAAAATAAAAAATAATTTCATCTCCTTGACATTTATGTTATAATTTTTTTGTTTGATTGTCAAATTATTTTGTGAGTAATAATTGAGTCTCGAAACCATCCCATACTATCAATGAATGCATCTACTATAACCATGTCAAATTTTAGTGCATGCAAGCACAAACTGAAAAAATTTAAACATTGGACCCATTCACAACCCCTTTGTGTGGGGTCAATTAATTAAGGCATATCTTCCATTAATTTTTAAATGTTAAGTGAATTGAACATTTACCTAACCCTGATAGAATCAAGAGAATTGAACCCATGACATCTCAATAGAAAATCAATGTGCTTTGACAAGAGGTACTCGACCAACTGAGCTAACCCTCAGAGCTAAATACATACCATGATAAGGATAGTAAAAAATAATAAATACTTTCATATACTTAACATTATGTTATAATTTTGTTGTTTGTTTGTCAAATTCTTTGTGTGAGACCTATTTGAGTCTCAAAACCTTCCCATACTTTCAATGCATGCATATACTATAACCATGACAAATTTCAGTGCATAAAATCACAAACTAAAAAAATTTCAACATTGGTCCCATTCACAACCCCCTATGTGTGAGGTCTCCACTGATTTCTAAATGTTAAGTGAATTGAACATTTACCTGACCCCGAGAACACCAGGAGATTGAATCCATGACCTCTCAACAAAAAATTAAGGTGCTTTGACAAGGGGTACTCAACCAATTTAGCTAACACTCAGATATAAATACATATAATGATAAGGATAATAAAAAATAAAAAATAATTTCATCTCCTTGACAATGATGTTATATTTTTTTTCGTTTGATTGTAAAATTCTTTATATGAGTCCTATTTGAGTCTCAAAACCCTCCGATACCATCAACACATGCATCTACTATAACGATGTCAAATTTCAATGCATACAAGCAGAAGCTAACAAATTTCAACATTGGCCCCATTGACAACCCCCTATGTGCGCGGTCAGTTAATTAAAGCATAATTTCCACTTATTGCTAAATGTTAAGTGAATTGAAAATTTACCTGACCCCGAGAGTATTGAACCTGTGGCCTCTCATAATAAATTTAAGGTGCTTTGATGAGAGGTACATTTCTAATTGAGCTAACCCATGGGGCTAAATACATACCATGATAAGGGAAATAAAAAATAAAAAAATAAATTTTATCTCCTTGACATTTATGTTATAATTTTGTCGTTTCATTGTCGAATCCTTTGTGTGAGTCCTATTTGAGTCTTGAAATCTTCCCATACCATCAACAAATGCATCCACTATAGCCATGTCAAATTTCGGTGCATACAAGAACAAACTGAAAAAAATTCAATTTTGGCCCCATTCACAACCCCCTCTATGCAGTGTCAATCAATTAAGGCATATTTTCCATTGATTGTTAAATTTTAAGTTAATTGAAAATTTACCATACTCTAAGAGAATAGAGAGAACTGAACCTATGACCTCTTCATAGTAAATTAAGGTGCTTTGATGGGCGGTGCTCACCCAATTCAGCTGTCACTCAAGGCTAATTACATACCATGATAAGGACAATAAAAAATAATAAATAATTTCATCTCCTTGACATTTATGTTGTAATTTTGTCATTTGATTGTCAATTTATTTGCTTGAGACCTATTTGAGTCTTGAAACCCTCCCATACCATCAACACATGCATCTACTATAACCATGTCAAATTTCAACGCATATAACCATGAACTAAAAATATTTCAACATTGGCCCCATTCAAAACCTCCTCTGTGCAGGGTCAATTAATTAAAGCATAATTTCCACTATCTGCTAAATTTTAAGTTAATTGACCATTTACCTAACCTGAGCATATCGAGAGAATTGAAACCATGACCTCTCAATAGAAAATTAAGTTTCTTTGATGAGGGGTACTCTACCAAATGAGCTAGCCCTGGGGCGGAATAAATACCATGATAAGGAAAATACAAAATAATAAATAATTTCACCTCATTGACATTTATGATATAATTTTGTCATTTTATTGTCGAATTCTTTGTGTGAGTCCTATTTTATTCTAAAAACCCTCCCATACTATCAATGCATTCATCTACTATAGCCATGTCAAATTTTAGTGCATACAAGCATAAACCGAAAAAATTTCAACGTTGGTCCCAGTCACAACCCCCTCTATGCGGGGTCAATTAAGGAAAGCATAATTTCCACTGATTGGTAAATGTTAAGTGAATTGAACATTCACCTGACCCTAAGAGCGTTGAGAGAATGGAATCCATGACCTCTCAATAGCAAATTAAGGTGCGTTGATAGTGATTAATCAACCAATTGAGATAACCCTCGGGGCTAAATACATACCATGATAAGGACAGTAAAAATAATAAATAATTTGATCTCCTTGAAATTTATGTTATAATTTTGTTGTTTTATTTTCAGATCATTTGTGTGCATCCTATTTGAGTCTCAAAACCCTCCCATATTGTCAACACATTCATCTACTATAATCATTTCAAATTTCAGTGCATACAAGCACAAATTAAAAAATTTTCTATGTTGGTCCCATTCACAACCCCCTCTTTGTGGGGTTAATTAATGAAAGTATAATTTCCACTGGTTGGTAAATGCTAAATGAATTGAACATTTAACTAACCCTAAAAGCGTTGAGAGAATTGAACCCGTCACTTTTAAATAGCAAATTAAGCTGCTTTGATGACAGGTACTCGATCAATTGGAGCTGATGGCATAAACCTAAATGAGCTTATATTAGTTTCAAGAATAATATATTCTTTACTGAATAAGTCCAACCATGAAGGTGGAAGCTAATATGACCCCTCCCCCCCCTCACATCACTCTCAATTCCCCAATACCTAATTTATCTACTATAAAATATTTGAAAGCAACATAGTAAGAATCAAGAATAGCTACAAACTAAAAAACAAAAATATACGGTAAATGAAAGAGGATAAATCAACTGAAAACATATAAACACATACCTCCATGTAGATTTCAACATTTCAATATCATTAATATTATTCTTCTTCCATGTCAACATCTGTATCATCTGGTTAAAAATTGATGTCGAAAGGATTAGCAATATCAACACAATCATTAATGTCGTCATTTCCAATCATATCATTGTATATATCATCATGAGGAACATTGTCTCCTACATTTGGTTAGACTTCTTCAAGTTCTTCATCTGATAGTACATTATCAATATTATCTTCATTGAGAACATTGTCTCAATTAACATCTTCTTTAACTTCTTCAATATCATCTTCTTATACTACATTATACTTTACCAAATTTCCTCTTGAATCAGTCTAACAACATATGACCAAGCCCCTCTACCTGGAACCTTTGAGTACAATACCTGTTAACATTGGCTTGGAAGAACATAGGGATCTGATTCTAGTTCAATTTTCCTTGTATTAGCCTTGGTAAATCCATTAGTATGCTCAATAACAATTCTATCAGGATCACATTCATTCATTCGTATACTATACCATTTGATGTCCAACTGAACTATATAGAAGGACTTAAAGTCACACTCAATTATATATTCCAGATACCCATAATATTTATTTTTAGAGAACGCTATATGTCTATCACTTCTAGAGAAAACATTAGTAACTTGAAATACTATAGTAATCGCACTATAAGATGTTTTCATCTTTTCATCCAACTTTTTGAAGCAAAATTTGCGGCCATTGCACCACATAGACTTGTAGTGTTTCAACTACAATATGTCATACACATAAAAATGCATTGTCAATTGATAAACATATGTATACTTGGAAATTATGCAAATACGGAAAAAACATGCCATATACATCAATATAATATTAAAAAAACTAAATGGTATGGGTGCATATCCTTTCCTGTTTATCATTTAAGACATTTGCTAAATCAATTTCTCGCTCTGTAAGAATGGTATATCTTTCATGTTCATTTTTTTACCAATGTAGCCACACCATGCCATGATAGGTTACCATTATTAGGTTCTTTAACCTTCATCTAATCAAAATTGTTTGCAATATATAAGTGTATTACATCCCACTTTCGTCCAACTATATTAAAATAAAACAATTCACATATAATTAGTTACCACAATATACTTTCATAATAATAGATTATGCAGGAAGACAAAAAATTAAATAAGTACGATGAACATTAAAAAAGAGTCAAATGTGTTATAAATCTCCACCATCTACTTATATGGCACTTTGCTCATTCTACCTTTCCCCAAGAGGTGCTTCCCTTCAAATTTGTTGATGTAGTTGATGTAATAACCTTGGTTAGAAATTGATGTTAAATTAATAAAGGTAAAATAAGACCTTGGTCATGGGATACTTATTCCAAGCTGAATGTTGGGCAAAAAAATCCTAGTGAAGGTGTTCATTTTGTTTATTATGGATAAGGAAATTGGCAAAGGCAATTGGAAAGGAAAAATGGCATTTTTGGAAATTTATTTATGAAAACATGGAAATTAGGAGAAAATGAAGGTGAAAGGTCACACATTGCATGTGAAGAGAAAAATGATGGAAAGATAATGGAAAATGAAGAAAATAGAGGCCACATTAATAAAAAGGCTTATGATTCATGGCTTTTTTTTAGTTCAGTTTTGGAGCTCTCTCTCTATTCTCTCTCTCACACTCTTGGACACTTATAGTTTTCTTGGAGCATTTCATATTTGGATCAAGAAAGGAAAAGAAGGTAAAGAGGAAGAAAAGATAAATCAAGGAAGAGCAGGATCAAGCAACCACAACAGGTTTATTTGTAGGTATCAATTTTCATTTATGGTTTCCTTGCTAGATTTGGAATGCATGGTTATGCATGTGTGTTCTTGGTTCTCTTGCTGTCATTGGCATGGGTTTTTCCAGGTGTGACAATGTTCTTTAGCCTTGACTTGCAATTTTTGGACAGCCATGGTGTGATGTGGTTTTCATGTTTTGCTTGATTTGGATTTTCATATGGTCTCGAAGTTGAGTGGGGTGGTCTCAGGATTATTCACAAGGCCTAGGAATCCTGGGATGGGATACATGGTAAAGCCTGGATGTGAACACCTCGATTGATCCTAGAAATTCCTTGACCGGTAAACGATGGGATACACAGTAAATCTCAGTGGTGGTACCCTTGATTGGGCCTAGGAATTCAGGGTTGGGATACACGGTAAAATCTAGAGGGTGGAGACCTCTTAGGCCTAGGAATACCTTGACCGGTAATGGCAGGATACAAGGTAAAGATGACAGGTTGAGACAGACAAATTCCTCATGGTTTAGGTGGAGAGATACTATGGAACCCATGCTTGTTTATGGCCTAGTGATCCGGTGAGTTTTGCGGTAAAGCCTAGTTATATTGATGAGGGTGAGGTGGTTTAGCCTCAGGAAGCTCTGGTTGGTTCTTCGGTTTCAAGTCCCACATTCATGCTTGGAATATGGCACGAGGGTGATTAGCTGACGAGATATTTGGCTTAGCCAATCTATGGTCGCGTGGAACGTGGTAGTCCCATACTGGGTTAGCTTTTGCATTCATTAATAAGGGTTCCCTTCCTTGGTATTTTATGTGTAAATGCATTGGATTCTATGTAGCATTTATGGCTGTTGTATCCTCAGTATTTCTGTTGTTTATATGCTAGTTATAAATGTGTTTTATGACAGTGAAAATGTATGGTTCTCATCATGTTTTGATTTGTAAATGAATGGATAATGAATATATGACCTAATAGATGACAATGCAACCAATGATATAAGGCATCAATGTTTTTTAGTGATTCTCAAATAAGTATGAGACCCCTGTGCTAAGATATGTTGTTTAGACCTGTAGTATCCATCTTTTTGACATGTTTGATAAAATGTCTGTCATGGCTAGTAGGGGTCCAGTCAAGTCTCTATTCAATAATTGGTATTTGCATCATTGTTTCTATGTTTTATTTCATTTCTGTAAATTCCATGAAGCTCTGGGCATCCTAGCCCTGAAATTAGCCTTAAATCCCGCAGTCGCTGGCATACACTGGAAGAAAAATATTACAGTCACACTCATGCAGGCTCATGGGAGCGACTTGGGCTCTTAGTCACTTGGAGGGCTTGGGAAGGGAGAAACTGGGACTCTAAGTCCTTGAATTACTGATTTCCCTCAGGGGTTGGTCACCTGGAAAGGTGGGGCAGCTCCTAGAGGTTCTATTGGTTGTGTAGATGATCAATTTGATTGTGTTTTATTGGTTCCACTTCTTTAAGCTGTCTTAGGAGGTTGAATTAGATCATAGTAGCCTCTCGTCACATGTTTACCCCAATGGACTAGTACGTTTGGGTAAATGTAGGAGGAGGGTGTTACAAAGTGGTATCAGAGCATGGTTCACCCCTTGGACTGGGTTGGCGGTATGCTGGTCATGCATTCATGTATGTTGCATACGTTTTCTCATGTTTGTGGTTTATACAATGGCCGCGTATGCATGGTGTTTGTTGTGGTTGTAGTGGTGTTTCCATGTGAAAGTTAAGGGCATTGTTGTTGGATGTGTTTATCATGAGTTTATGTCGGTTACGCACTGGATATGCATGTCAATGTTTGTATGTAATGTGTATGGGTGCGTGTCACACATATGTTATTATGCGTGCTTTATGTCTAGTTGGTGTTATGGATATAGTTGCTATGCATGAGGACATGATGTATGGTTGATATGGTCATGCATTGATGAATGGATTATGGTTAGGATGAGATATATAAATTGTTATGATTATCTTCATATATGTGTATTGTGCTAATCTGGTTGGTTTTGCAGACGAGGTATCCTCCCTGAATAATACTGAGGTACATTTTGGTTGTTTAAGATTTGGTTTAGTTGACATACTATGCCTTGCAGAAAGAGATCGAGATGACTAGAAATATGGTAGACTACACATATTCTCCCTATGAATTAGATGAGAAGCGTGGTGGGAAATCTTATGAATTAGCAGGAAAATTGAGAAGTTTGAAGGAAGAAATAAGGAGTTGCAAAGAAGATAATGACAAAATCATGCACGCACAGGAGAAAGAAGCAGAAGTCAAATGTAGTGATTCTTCAAAGTTTGTCAGAATTGCAGAGACCGGGACCACTAAGGATCAACTATGGATAGGAGGATGGGACTAATGGGGCATATGGCAGTAGGTCTCATGGTGGGTATAGGTCAGATAGAGATGACATGATCAGAGTAGGTAGATTCTTGGATACTCCAGTTAGGAGAGGTGATGGACACACATATTATTCTAGTTTTGGTTCTTACAGGCACTATGATCATCATTGTTATCATCCTTACAGGAGGAGTGACAAGGAATACTTTCCAGATGAGTTTAAGAAAGCTACGCCACCTAACTTTGATAGATATTTGAAGAAGCTGGAATATTCATAGGCTTGGTTACTTGGCATGGAGAAATTATTTGAGTTGCATAATTACACAAATAATATGAAGGCCATAGTAGCTATCTTCAACTTAAAAGGTAAAGAAGATATATGGTGGGAAGATGTAAAATGGGCCAGATACATCAAGATGGAAGAGTTGAGTTGGCATGAATTCAAGAGAATTTTTGGAAATAAGTGCTTGTCAAAAAGGTACTATGACAACAAATCCAAGGAATTCTAGGAGCTTAAAATGGGATCAATGACAAATGAGGAGTATACGACTAAATTCCTGGAGATATTGAGGTATGTACCATATCTGAAGGAGGAAAATACTATTTTTCAGAGGTTTTTCAGTGGATTTCCATTAGCATTTAGATATCGGATTAAGTATGATGAGACTCACTCACTTGAGGAAGTTATTGGGAAATTAAAGCATTACTATGAAAAGTTAAAGCATAAGTCAAAATATCAACAAGGATAAGAAAAAATATGAACAAGGATGGAAAGGGAAAGATAAAGGTAAAGGTAAATGGTAGCCAAAAAGAGCAAGTCCTCAGAATTTAGAAAAGAAATAAAATGTTGCACCTTACAAGAAGTTCAATGTAGCTAGACAAAGACATGGGTCACAATCTGGAGGGCAGCAAGTGCAACATAATAGAGGTGATGGTACCATACAGTTGGAATGTTGGATATTTGGTAAGGAGCATCTCAAGAGAGATTTTCCACAGTATTAGGGTGTTAGGATTTAGATCTATAGTGCACAGGAGGCACAAATTGTTGGGGATGTTGTGCAGAGCATTCCTCGTATCTATGCAACGATAGATAATAGGTAGGAAGATCATCAAACATCTATCATTGAGATGAATGGTAAGTTTTGTGATCAATTTGTTTCTATTTTGATTGAACTTGGATCTAATTATAGTTATGTAGTAACCCTGACTTGGTGGATACATGTGGTTTGAATAAACAAGTGCATGCATAATCTTGGTTAATGTAGCTGGATACAGGTACCAAGAAGCGAGTTCATCATTGGGTAAGAGATTGTGCATTTAAGTTGAATGGTATTTTTACATCAGCACATTTGAATGTATTGCGATGCTTTTGGGTATGGGCTGGTTGTATCTTCATAGGACCAAAGTGGACTATTACGAAAAATCCATTGAGTGCTTGGATGATAATGGAGAGCAAAGAATCTCACAGGGAAAGAAGAAAGCAACATCAGTTAGGATGGTGACAACTATGCAGGAAAAGCGCAGTTTCAGAAAAGGGCATGTGTTATTTGCAATACACATTTCTAGTGATAAAGGCAAGGAGGATGAGGATGTATATATATTGAGAAGGTACCCAATATTATAACAATTTCAGGATGTTTTTAGATTAGAGATCTCGAAGTTGCTGCCTCATAGAGAAATTGACTTCTCCATTGGGTTGGTACCAGGGGAAAACCAGCATCAAAGGAACCGTACATGATGAGCACTCCATAGCTAGTGGAACTAAAGTTGGAGCTGTAGGAAATGGTTGACAAAGGATACATTAGGCCAAGTGTATCACTGTGGGATGCATCGATATTGTTTATGAAGAAGAAATATGGTACTCTCAGGTTGTGCATTGATTACAGACATTTGAATAAGGTGACCATCAAGAACAGGTATCCATTTCCAAGGATTGATGACTCATTTGATCAGTTGAAGGGAGCAACAGTGTTCTCAAATTTTGATTTGAGATCTAGATATCATCAGGTACACATCAAGGAAGAGGACATTTACAAGAAAAATTTTCGGACTAGGTATGGGCATTACGAGTTTGTTGTAGTTCCATTCGGTTTGACTAATGTGCCAGCTACATTTATGTGTTTGATGGATAGTGTGTTGCATCTGTATCTGGAAAAGTTTGTTATTGTATTCATTGATGACATTTTGATATATTCCAAGAATTAGGAAGATCATGACGAGAATTTAGCAGGAATTTTGTGATTGATAAGAGAGCCCTAGTTGTATGCCAATCTTAGTAAATGCACTCTCTTTCAGACAAAGGTACACTACTTGGGACATGTTGTTTCCAAGGAAGGTATAACAATGGATCAAGAGAAAATAAGAGCTATCATGGAGTGGTCATCTCCTAGAAACTTGGATGAGGTAAGATCATTCATGGGGATAACAGGTTACTATAGGACGTTCATTATGAACTTCTCCTAGATTTCATATCCTATTACGTCACTACAAAGGAAAGGTAAGAAATTTGAGTGGACAGAGGAATGTGCAACAAGTTTTGAATAGTTGAAGTAGTTGTTAAAAAATTCTCTAGTGTTAAAGATTGCAGACCTGGACAAAGAGTTTGTAGTTTATACAAATTCTTGTAAGAGAAGGCTTGGTGGAGTTCTTATGCAGGAGGGATCGGTAGTATGCTATGAGTCACAGAAACTAAATGACCACAAGAAAAACTATCTGACATACGATATTGATTTAGCAACGATCATTCATGCGTTTATGACGTGGAGGCACTGTCTTCTTTATAGGAGGTTTGTACTGATGAGTGATCAAAATGGGTTGAGATATTTGTTTGACCAGTCGAATTTGAATTCCAAGCAAGCTAGATAGTTTCCCATGATCAATGAGTTCGATTTTGAGATCAAGTATATAGAGGGAAAAGAGAAAATGGTTGCAAATTCTCTTAGTAGGTGGTTATAGGTAAATCACATTGCAACTATGAGTTCATATGGGAAAAAATTACAGGATCAAATTTTACAGGCAGGTCGGCAGGATGACATGTATAAAGAGCTTATGCACAAGTTACAATAGAGTATAGGTACATGTACATGTACCAATAGTGGTAGAGGTGCAGGTACAAGTACAAGTGCACAAGATGTGGACTATCATCTCTAAGCAGATGGCTTGATAAGATTTATGGATAGGATATATGTGAGAGACAATAATGAGATCAAGAAGATTATCTTGAGGGAGTTTCATGCGAAACTGGATTTAGGTCACCTAGGATACCAGAAGACATTTACAACAATGAATAAATTTTATTATTGGCCGAATCTAAAGAAAGATGTGGTAGAGTTTGTGGCTATATGTTTGAATTGTCAGCAGGTAAAGGCATAGTGTAAAAATCCAGGTGGATTGCTATAGCCGATTGCGCATCCAAAGTGGAAATGGGAGGTCATTTCCATGGATTTCATTACAGGTTTTCCGAGGACATTTAGACAACATGATTCCATTATGGTTGTGGTGGATAGGTTGACTATGGTAACACATTTCATTCTAGTGAAGACTACACATTCATCTAGTGATGTGGCACATGCGTTCATCAGAGATGTGGTCAGATTGCATGGTGTTTCAAATAAAAATGTGTCAGACAGGGATGCAAAGTTCACTTCCAAGTTTTGGAAGGAGTTGTTTGTAGGTTTTGGTACATATTTGGCCTTCAGTACAACATATATTCCGCAAACAGATGGGCAGACTAAGAGGGTCAACAGGATATTGGTGTTGAAATTTTCAACAAGAAACAGTGAAATTGGCATTTAGAAAGGGCAAATATTGACTACATAACTGGTGTGGGATTCCAGTCACACATGAGTGAGGAATTCAGTTACACACTAGCACTAAATGTGGGCATCTAATTTATTTATCCCTTAAATAAATTTGAAATTAAATTGTAATTTCATCTCATAAAAACTTGTATCAGTTAACCAAGTTAGAAAGACTGAGTTAGCTCAAGAAATTTGAGTTGAGGGTCAAAGGCGAGGCATGTAGAGTTATTCTATTATTTTGGGGGTCCAGTTGCAGTTAATGCATTAATTTAGTGCATGTGTAATCAATTAACTCAAATTAATTGAGTTAAAATCAATTTAACTAGTTCTAATTGAATGATGAGCTAGTGAGAGGTCAAGTGAATTAAACTAGATTTAATTCACAAGTAGTGATCTATCAGATAACTAATGATTCGATATTATTATTTGCATGCATGTAAATTCTAATGACAACCTAGTTAAGACCGAAGTTAAAGGGAAGCTAACTATTATTTGTATTATTGGCGAATTTCCCGGGCTCAATTATAAAGTCAGAGAAAGGATCATGAAGGATTGCACAGTCAAGGAAGGTTGATTATCCCATTTAATAGGGATTAATTTCCCAAGGATTGTGTGCGCAAGGTTGGGATAAGTAGGGGCTGGAAATTGGCTAAGTGTTGGTCAATTTTGCCTAAGAATTGCTAGTCAGTTTTGAGCAGGATTAGGGTGAGATGATCGGTAGAGTGCAAGATTTTCTTGGTGTGAGAAAGCATTGTATTTTTCATGATTATTTGAATATGTACAATATATTATAGAGGGGTTTTGAGTAGGTTCTTTCCCTAGATACATCTTGTGTTGTATGATTGATAATTTCCTTTCTCTTACTTACATGTGATTGAGCGATCGTGTTTTATATTCCGCAAATATAGTAGAATGATTCAATATCTTGTTTTTACATGATCGAATTGAATCCATTGGTATAGAGTTTCTCTATAATTTATACATGGTATTAGAGCGCCAGGAATCAAAATAGAAGAGAAGAAATTGAGTTTTTCTTGAGCATGTTCAAATTTGCAGATTTATTCTTCAGGATCCAGCAGTAGATCAAGATGTATTTCAATGGCTTGAGACTCGAATTTGCACTCGAGGGAATTTTGAATTATATTGCATGGAAGGACATGGTGGAGGCAGTTTTGGAGGACAATAGGTTGAAGGAATTCATAGATTTTGATATTCCCAAGCCAACAGCAACTTATGCCCAAATTCTTGATGGATGGCAGAAGAAGGTAGCAAAGGCGAGAAGGATCTTGTTAGAGGGAGTTCGAGATCATATTGTCTCGAGTCTCGATGGTGTTCGAGTCCTATAAATTTTTATAGGGTCACTTGATTATAAATGATTATTATTATATTTCAGATGTTGTAAATAATATTCCATATTGTAAATTATTTTCAAAAAAGGTCAAAACCTTAAGAAAAAAAATGCTTGCAAGTCAAAATTCAGCATTAGAGGATAATTAAGTATGTTTAGATTAAATTAATCACATCATTTAAATGTGATTAAATAAGTTGTAATAAGGCTCTGGTACTATAGTTTGATATTATTATAAAGTTGAAAGCGACAAAAGGCTTTTGTCGTATCTGGTTAAGTGGTGCACTCCTATGTGCTTTCCGATCACCGCCTCGTCAAATCAATGACTGATATCCTTTTTCGGCCCCCTACCCATCCTAGCTTTATCGACGGAGGGGGGGGGGGGGGTGGTCCAAAAAGGTGGTTTCGCTCACCCCAACCCCACACGATGTGTCATCCCCTCATTATTTCGCACCCCCCCCCCCTCTCAATACCATATACCACTCCTACCCCCCTTCGAAAACGGTTTTTTCCGCTTCCTCCGTAATTTACACTCCTGGTTATGTCACCCTCCACTTCTGCTCCACCTCCACTCCCCTAATGTCACATATATTCTCCCACATGATCCTGCTCCTGCTTACCGTTCCATTCCCAAACCTTCCTTTCACGCTCACACATCAACTATTTCTGCTAACTATTTCACGATCACACGTCAACTATTTCTGCAGAGAATATTATGAATAACTGGAGAAGAATTTTGGGAAACTGAGAGAGGTTTATCTAAAAAACATCTTCATATACAATAACCTCTTTCACTTTTTACATAGATATCTCGTATTGAGATATTAAAAGGGATATATGGACCCTATTTTTCAGAAATTTGGGAGGAAAAAGCTCAAAGAAAGTTAGTGACTTAGAGGCCACCTCATCAAATAAGAGTTGCTATCAAATTCAAATTTCTCTTATTTGTCACCAGAAATCCAAAGAGATAGTGTCAAGTAGATTCATTAGTTTTGAATGTCCTATATTTATGTTCTATTTGTGTAACATAGTTTTAAGATATTTTGGTGAAGAAGTTGTATAAATACTTCATCATTTTAAGTAATAGATGTTGGGATTTGTAATGAGAAAGACTACCATTCATTGTAAAGATGTTCACTGAGTTCAAGTGACCTTAATCAATAATACATGGACATTCTTCACAGGATTCATGTGGTGTACGTATTGGTGATGTTTTTCTGTCGTTCATGTGTTAATTCGTTGTTTTCTTTCATTGTTATTTCTTAAAAAGTTTAATTAAATTACATAAATGGTGACAAATAGGATTTGTTGAAATATGCACCCTATTCTGGCTATAGGTAATTTCTATTTTTTCTTCTGAAGTAAGATTGAGAAATTATTAATTGCTCCTTAGTTTCCACTGAACCTTTTCTTTTATTCTGTTCCATATCATTTAAATTCTAAAAGATCCAACTAGTGCAACCTAGCTTGCCCTGTGAATCTCCTTTAAATATTGATGCAAATCCAGTTAGCTCTTCTGACTTTGTTTCCGAATGGCATTCCCTTGCTCTTCCAACCAAAAAAATTCAAAAACCAAGCTCTGAGCCCATTAACTAGCCTAAAATTCACATAAAACATAGCTAAATTTTATAGAGAGATCCCTCTCTGAAGCTAGCAAGGCTAGATCCCAGCTTCCAAAGTGGTTTTTTACCTTCGAGGTTTTTTATTCAGCCTTGAAATTATGGAGTGAAAACACATGGGAAGGCGACTGCATATTCTATGGGGAAGGCCTTTACAGTTCAATTTCAGAACAAAAACGACCAAAGGAAGTTGGCGCTGAAGGACAAGCTCAGAAAGATCAAGAAGGAGGAGGGCGAGACGGTACCAACATACTTGGTGAAGTTAACTCAATGTCGATTTGAGCTTGGAAGTGTTGGTGTGACTGTAGCCAATGATGAATTGGTGAGCCTATCACTTCTAGGCATTTCCAAGAGTTGGCATAGTTACCAGGACTCTGTGAATGTGAGGGACAAGTTACTAGACTTGGAGCATTTGTGGTCCGACTTGGTAATAGAAGAGATAAGGTAGAGCACCAGAGATGGGACCTCCAACACCAAAAAAGAAGAATATTGTGCATTGGTCGGAAAAGGAAAGAAATACCAAGGCAAAGAGGGCAAGAGAGACTTCTCCAAGATCATATGTTTTCACTGTCACAAGCATGGGCACTATGCTTTGAATTGTCCACAGAAGAAGGCAAGCAAGAGGGAACCTGAACTTGCAGTGGGTGAAGCATTGGCTTCACAGTTCGAGCTTGATTTTAATCTCATTTCATGCATGTCTGACACTGTAATGGGATGCATGTGGTATCTAGACAACGATGCCTCCTTCCATATGATGGGGAATAGAGATCTCTTCAGTGACTTGGAGGAGAAGGACCTCCAACAGAACATAGATTTTGGAGATGACGGGAGGTATAGCGTGACCGACATAAGTACATTTACCTTTTAGAGGGAATCTGGCTCTCCTCTTAGACTAGAAGATGTTTTGTATGTTCTAGGCCTAAGGAAGAATCTTGTCTCCGTAGTGGTATTGGAAGATCGTATTTATGAGGTGATGTTTAGAAAAGGAAAAGTTGTCCTTAAACACATAGCCACAAGAAAGGTGAAGCAGATAAGTTCAAGAGTCAAGAACCTGTATGCGCTTGAGTTTGAGGATGCACACAAATATTTGAGGAGAAAAGCAATGGTTAATGACTTGGTGGTTGAGAGGGAGCAATTATCTCTCAACATGCAGCCTCAGAAGCAGTCTCAGAAGGTTGTGGAGCAGCCAAAACTGGACAATCAGAGAGGAGACCGAGTAGAAGAGTCCACTCAAGAAGAGACCTTCAGGAGGGGGAAATTTTGAGCCAGAAAGGCAGAGGGAGTACATGCAGCTATACCTCCAGGTGTGAGGTGGGGTGATGTTAAAAATTAATCCCAAGAAGAAATTTGGGTAGGGTCCATTTAGATGGTGTGTGTCATGGATCGAACTTGGCTAGGAGGAGCCCACTGTACAATAGTAGCAGGAAGGTTCAGTTATATTGATGCAGTCAGATGTTAGGAGGAAAAAAATTAGAGTGACAGATGTCGGATATTGGAGCGCAGATCAGAGTTGGCAGCAATTCAGAGGGCACAGATGCAAATGTCAACACCAACGTAGAGAGTCCAATAGACATGTGCAATATATAGTAGCAGTCAGAAGAATCTGATGACAGATGCATATATTGATTCAATTGTTCGGAGGCTATTCAGTTTCAGGAGAGTTTCATGTGCAAACAACACTGGAGAAGTGTTGCATGCAGGACATTCCAAAGGTATCAGATCGGGATAGATTAATTCCTTTCTTGTTGAGAGGGAGTATTGAAATTTGCAACAAGAAACAATGAAATTGGCATCCAGAAATGACAAAAATTGACCACATAACTGGTGTGGGATTCCAGTCACACATGAGTGAGGAATTCAGTTACACACTAGCACTAAATGTGGGCGTCTAATTTATTTATCCCTTAAATAAATTTGGAATTAAATTTTAATTTCATCTCATAACATCTTGTATCAATTAACTAAGTCAAAAAGACCGAGTTAGCTCAATAAATTTGAGTTGATGGTCAAGGGTGAGGCATATAGAGTGATTCTATTATTTTGGGGGTCCAGTTGCAGTTAATGCATTAGTTTAGTGCACGTGTAATCAATTATATCAACTTAATTGAGTTAAAATAAGTTTAACTAGTTATAACTGAGTGATGAGCTAGTGAGAGGTCAAGTGAATTAAATTAGATTTAATTCACAAGTAGTGATCTATGAGATAATGATGATTCTCTATTATTATATGCATGCATGCCAATTCTGATGACGACCCAGTTGAGACATAGGTTAAAGGGAAGTTAACTATCAGTTGTATTATTAGCGAATTACCCGGGCACAATTATAAAGTCAGAGGAAGGCTCATGAAGGATTGCACTGTCAAGGAAGGTTTCTTATCCTATTTAATAGGGATTATTTTCCTAGGGATTGTGTGAGAAAGGCTGGGCTAAGTAGGGGCTGAGAATTGGCTAAGTGTTGGTCAATTTTGCATAAGAATTGCTAGTCAGTTTTGAACAGGATCAGGGTGAGACGATCGATAGAGTGCAAGATTTTCTCGATGTGAGAAAGCATTGCATTATTTCATGATTCTTTGACCATGTACAATATATGATAGAGGGGTTTTGAGCATGTGCTTTCCCCAGATACATCTTATGTTCTATGATTGATAATTTCATTTCTCTTACTTGCATGTGATTGAGTGATCGTGTTTTATATTCCACAAATATAGTAGAAGGATTAAGTATCTTGTTTTAGTACCTTACATGATTGGATTGAATCCATTGGTATATAGTTTCTATATAATTTCTACAATTGAAGGACAAATTCAGGATGTATGTGATGCATCGATAGAGGAGATGGGAGGGTTACTTTCTGTTGGTTGAGTTTTCTTACAACAATGGTTACCAGGAGTCATTGAGGTTGCGTCTGTTTGAGGCACTGTATGAGTGAAGTTTTAATACTCCCATCTATTGGAGTGATCTCGAGAACATGGTATTCATTGAACCAGGCATGTTAGGAGAAATGGAACAAGAAATGAAGGTGATCAAGAAGAATATATAAGCAACACAACATAGGAATAAAATTTATGTAGACTATAGTAGGTTGTTTAAGGAGTTTCAAGTTAGGGAACAAGTGTATTTAAGCGTCAAGCCAAAGAAGAGCTCCTTGCGGATTGGATCGTATGCCAAGATAGCACCTTAGTTTTGTGGGCCTTTCAATATTCTTGAAAGGATTGGGCCAGTAGCCTATTGAATTGCACTGCCCCTGACAGAGAAATTCCATGATGTTTTCCACGTGTCATTGCTTAAGAAGTATGTTAAAGATGTTGAATATGTGATTGACTAGTTTGTCTTGTAGTTGGAGACACAAGGATAATTCCAATCGAAACCTCAGTGTATATTGCAAAGAAAAGTGCTCATCCTCCTGAACCGAGCAATCAAGTAGGTTAAAGTGCAATGGAAGCACTTTGGGCCCGATGAAGCTACATGGGAGATGGCATGTCAGATGTAGGCTATGTATCCTTCTCTATTCGCTGGTTGAGGGAATGTTCTTGATACATGTTTTGGTATATGTTTTGATGTGATGTTTGGAACATGTATAGAAGTATATGGATGTAAATACCACCATGAGCTATATTATAAAGATCCAATAAGCGGCATGGTGTCATGCAATTTTGGTTGTCATGTTTTTATGGTTTTCGTGTTGGTTTGCTTCTCAACAGGTTGATTATTGTAAATACTACAACGAGCTAATTTATAAATCTCCATGGGAAGTATGTTTTCCTTTCAGAAGTCTTGTTGGTTTTAGGTGTCATTGAACACTGAGGACAATGTTACCCCAAGGTAGAGGGTTTTGTAACAACCTTGGTTAAAAATCAATGTAAAATTAATAAAGGTAAAATAAGACCTTGGTCATGGGACACTTATTCCAAGATGAATGTTGGGAAAAAACATCCTAGTGCGGGTTTTCATTTGGTTTATTATGGCTAAGGAAATTTTCAAAGGAAATGGAAAAGCCATTTTGAAAGGAAAAATGGCCTTTTTGGCAATTTATTTATGAAAATAATGGAAATTAGGAGAAAATGAAGGTGAAGGTAATAAGTTTCATGTGAGGAGGAAAGTGAAGGAAAAATAATTGAAAATGAAGAAAATAGAGACCACATTAATAAAAAGCCTTCTAAGGATCAGTTCATGGCTTTTGGTCATTTCAGTTTTTGAGATCTCTCTTTATTCGCTCTCTCTCACCCTTGGACACTTAGAGTTTTCCTGGAGAATTTTAGCTTTGGATCAAGAAAGGAAAAGAAGGCAAAGATGGAGCAAAGGTCAAGCAAGGAAGAGCAAGATCAAGCAGCTACAACGATTTTCTTTGAAGGTATCAAGTTGCATGTATGATTTCCTAACTACATTTGGCATGTATGGTTATGCATGTGTGTTCTTGGTTCTCTTGTTGCTATTGACATGGGTTTTGCTAGGTGTGACAATTTTCTTCAACCTTGCCTTTCCATTTACGGATAGCCATGGTGTGATGTGGTTTTCATGTTTTGGTTGAGATGGATTTCCCGATGGACCCAAATATAAGTGGGGTGGTCTATATATTATTCACAAGGCCTAGTAATCCCGAGAAGGGATGAAAAATAAAGCCTAGATGTGAACACCTAGTTTGAGCCTAGGAATCCCTTAGCTTTTGAACGACGAGATATACTGTAAAGCTCAGTGGTGGTACCCTTCATTGGGCCTAGAAATCCTGGGTTGAGATACACGGTAAACCCCAGAGGGTGGAGACCGCGTAGGCTTAGGAATCCCTTGATCGGTAATGGAAGGATACACGGTAAATCTAAGAGGTTGAGACAAAAAAATTCCTCACGGTTTAGGTGGAGAGATCTGGTGGCATCCATGCTTGTTTATGGCCTACGATCTGGTGAGGATTGCAGTAAAGCATTGTTATATTGATGAGGGTGAGGTGAATTAACCTCAGGAATACCTGGATGTTTCTTTGGATTTAAGTCCCACATTCATGCTTGGAATATGACATGGGGGTGATTGGATGAAGATATATTTCGCTCAGCCAATCTATGGTCGAGTGGAACGTGGCAGTACCATACCTGATTGGCTTTTGAATTCATTAATAAGTGTTCTTTCCTTGGTATTTTATGTATAAATGTACTGGATTATATGTATCATTTATGGTTTTTATATCCACAGTATTTTTGTTGTTTATATGTTGGTTATGAATGCGTTTTATGACAATGAAAATGTTTGGTTCTCATCATGTTTTGATTTTTAAATAAATTAACAATGAATATATGACCTAATAGATGATAATGGAGTTAATGATATAAGTCATCAATGCTTCTTAGCGATTTTTAGATAAGTATGAGACCCCTATGCTCAGATCTATTGTTTAGACCTATAAAATGCATCTTTGTGACATGTTTGATGAAATGTCTGTCGTGGATAATAGGGGTCTAGTCAAGTCTCTGCTCAATAATTGGTATTAACATCATTGTTTCTATTTTTTTATTTCATTTCTGTAAATTCCATGAAGTTTTGGGCAGTGACTCGGTCCTAGCCCTAAAATTTAGCCTTAAATACCGCAATCGTTCGCATAGCATTGGAAGAAAAAGACTGCAATCGCATTCATGCAGACTCATGGGAGAAATTGGGGCTCTCAATCACTTGGAGGGCTTGGAAAGGGAGTGACTGGGGCTCTGAGTCCTTGAATTGCTAAGTTCCCTAGGAGGTTGGTCACTTGGAAAGGTGGGGTAGCTCTTGGAGGTCTTGTTAGTTGCGTAGATGATCAGTTTGGTTGTGTTTTGTTGGTTCCACTTCCTTAAGGTGACCTAGGAGGTTGAATCAGATCATAGTAGCCTCTCATCACATGTTTACCCCAATGAACCAATATGTTTGGGTAAATGTGGGAGGAGGGTGTTACAGAGTGGTATAAATTCATGGTTCACCGCTTGGACTGGATGGGTGGTATGCTGGTTATGCGTTCATGTCGATTGCATATGTGTTCTCATGTTTGTGGTATGTGCATTGGCTATGTATGCATGGTGTTGTTTATGGTTGCAGTGGTGTTTCCATGTGAAAGTTAAGGGCATTATTGTTGGATGTATTTATCATGAGTTTATGTCGGTTACACACTAGATATGCATGTAAATGTTTGTATGTAATGTGTATGCGTGCGTGTCACACATATGTTATTATGCATGCATTGTATCTTGTTGGTGTTATGGTTGTAGTTTCTATGCATTAGGTCATGATGTGTGGTTGATATGGGCATGCATTGATGACAGGGTTATGGTTAGGATGATATCTATACACTATTATGATTATGTTCATATATGTGTTTTGTGCTAATTTTTTCGGTCTTACAGATGAGATATCCTCCCCGAATTATACTGAGGTATGTTGGTTTGTTTACGATTTGGTTTAGCTGACATAGTATTCCTTGTAGGAAGAGATCAAGATGACCAACAATATGGTAGAATACAAAGGTTCTACCTATGAATCAGATGAGAAACATGGTGTTTGGCACTCTTCTAACTTAGTAGAAACATTGAGGAGTTTTAAGGAAGAAATAAGGAGTTTCAAAGAAGATAATGACAAAATCATGTAGGCACATGAGAAACAAGCAAAAATCAATGCAATGATTCTTCAGAGTTTGTTAGAATTGTAGAGACATGGACCAATCCGGATTAACTATGGACATGAGGATGGGACAAATGGGGAATATGGAAGTAGGTCTCATGGTGGGCACATGTCAAATAGAGATGACACGATTATAGGAGGTATATTCTTGGATACTCCTGATAGGAGAGGTGATGGACACATGTACTATCCTAGTTCTGGTTCTGATAGGCACCGTGATCGTCATCATTATCTTCCTTAAAGGAGGAGTGACAGGGGACACTTTCTAGATGAGTTTAAGAAAGCTAAGCCACCTACCTTTGATGGATATTTGAAGAAGCCAAAAGATGCAGAGGTTTGGTTACTTGGCATGAAGAAATTCTTTGAGTTACATAAATACAAAGATAATATGTAGGCAACAGTAGTTATCTTCAGCCTGAAAGGTAAAACATATATATGGTTGGAATATGTAAAATGGGTAAGAGAAATCAGGACATAAGAGTTGAGTTGGCATGAATTCAAGAGAATTTTCAGAAAGAAGTACTTGTTAGAAAGGTACTACGACAACAAATCCAAGGAATTATATGAGCTTAAAATGAGATCGATGACAGATGAGGAGTACACAAATAAAGTCGTGGAGCTATTGAGGTATATACCATATATTAAGGAAGGAAATTCTAAATTTTGGAGGTTTGTTAGTGGATTTCCATTATCATTAGAGATCAGATTGAGTATGATGAGCCTCAGTCACTTGAGGAAGTTATTGGGAACTTAAAGCATTGCTATGAATAGTCAAAGCTTAAGACAAAATATCAACAAGGATGGAAAGGGAAAGATAAAGGTAACGGTAAATGAAACCTGAAAAGAACAAGGCCTGAGAATGAAGAAGAGAAAGAAAATGGTGCACCTTACAAGAAGTTCAACGTAGCTAGACATGGACATGGGTCATAGACTGGAGGGTAATGAGGGAAAAATAATAGAGGTGATGGTACTAGACGGTTGGAATGTTGGATATGTGGTAAGGAGCATCTCAAGAGAGATTTTCTACGGTATCTAGGTGGTAGGATTCAGATCTATAATGCACAGGAGGTGAAAACTGTTGGGGATGTTGGGAAGAGCATTCCTCGTATCTATGAAGCACTAGATAATATGTAGACATATCATCAAGCATCTATTATTGAGATGGACGGTAAGCTTTGTGATCAAGCTTCTTTATTTTGATTGAACCTGGATCTAATTATAGTTATGTTAACCTCGACTTGGTGGATAAGTGTGGTTTGAATAAATAAGTGCATGCCAAATCTTGGTTAATGCAGCTGGCTACATGTACCAAGAAGCGAGTTCATCATTGGGTAAGAGCTTGTGCATTTGAGTTGAATGGTATGTCTACATCAGCACATTTGAATGTATTTCCATTGGGTTCTTATAGCATGATTTTGGGTGTGGAATGGTTGTATCTTCATAGGACCAAAGTGGACTGTTATGACAAAGCCATTAATTGCTTGGATGATAATTGAGAGAAGAGAATATTACAGGGTAAGAAGAAATCAACATAAGTTAGAATGGTGAAAACTATGTAGGAAAAGCGCAGTCGCAAAAAAGGGTGTGTGTTATTTGTAGTACACATTTCTAGTGATAAAGGTAAGGAGGATGAGGATGTAGAGATATTGAGCAGGTACCTGATCTTACAATAGTTTCAGGATGTGTTTCCAATAGAGATCTCAGAGTTTCCACCTAATAGAGAAGTGGAATTCTCCATTGAGTTGGTACCAGGGTTAGCACCAACATCGAAGGCATCACACAGGACAAACACTCTAGAGTTAGTAGAACTAAATTTGCAGTTGAAGGAAATGATTGAAAAAGGATACATTAGGCCAAGTGTATCATCGTGGTGCACACCGATATTGCTTTTGAAGAATAAGGATGGTACTCTCAGGTTGTACATTGATTATGGGCAGTTGAACAAGGTGACCATAAAAAACAAGTATCTATTGCCGAGGATTGATGAATTATTTGATCGATTGAAGGGAGCAGCAGTGTTCTCAAATATTGATTTGAGATCTAGATATCATCAGGTACGCATCAAGGAAGAGGACATTTACAAGACAAATTTCCAGACCTGGTATGAGAAAAACGAGTTTGTTGTAGTACAATTCAGTTTGACTAATGCCCCAACTACATTTATGTGTTTGAAGAATAGTGTGTTGCGTCCATATTTGGAGAAGTTTGTTATTGTATTAATTGATGAAATTTTGATATATTCTAATAACGAGAATTTAGCAGCAGTGTTGATATTTATAAGAGAGCATCAATTGTATGCCAAGCTTAGTAAATTCATTTTATTTTAGATATAGGTACAATAGTTGGGACATGTTGTTTTCAAGGACGGTATAACAATGGATACGAAGAAGATATGAGCTATCATGGTGCGGGAAACTCCTAGAAACGTGGATGAGGTAAGATCCTTAATGGGCCTAGCATGTTACTATAGGAGGTTCATCAGGAACTTCTCCCAGATTACATATCCTATTACACCATTGTAGAGGAAAGGTAAGAAATTTGAATGGATAGAGGAATGTGTAACAAGTTTTGATTAGTTGAAGTAGTTGTTGAAAAATTCTCCAGTGTTAAATATTGTAGACACAAACAAATAGTTTGTAGTGTGTACAAATTCTTGCAAGAGAGGGCTTGGTGGATTCCTTATGCAGGAGGGAGAGGTAGTATGATATGAGTCACAAAAGCTAAATGAGCATGATAGGAACTATACGACACTTGATCTTGAGTTAGAAACAATCATTCATGCGTTGAAGATGTGGAGGCACTATCTTCTTCGTAGGAGGTTTGTACTGATGAGTGTGTTAGCACAACTGTTTGCTAAGTCATGAGTCCATTTTAATTTTTTTTTTAGGATTAAACTTTGAAATTTTCAAATTTTTTTTTGGTCGCTACTGAAATTTCCGGTAGCGTCTGTTTTAGTCTTTTCAGGCAGTCTGTTATATTCATGTTTCTGTCTGTTTTTATTTTATTCCGATGCTGCCGGAAATTCCGGTAACTTCCGTTGTTTTTAAAAATAAACAAAAAAGCACATCCGATTTTTGTCAATCCATGTGTTATGATGTAAATACGTTTCAAATATTTTTTTAAATGATTTATATCATGTGATAGGAGTCGTATGCAGTCGGTTATGTTCAAATTCAAGTCATGGTATACGTGTAGTGCTTACATGTCAACCCGCAGTAATAAACCCATCTGTTAATCTCGTCCTGTTTGTCAGCCGAGTCCGTTTAATATCTTGTCAAGGTACGTGTTTTTCGAATGGAGAAGATCATGGATCATCAGACTTAATGCAATTACCGTTTGGTTGGTCGCACATCGACACTATCATAAATTTTGGCCAATAAACCAACATGCAACAAATGTGACTACCAGTCAAAGATTTGCTTGCTTCAAGCCACCTGTAGCATGCTATCTGAAGTTACACAACCAATTGAAGATTACGATGGCCATCGCATGGTGCATACTACTGTCAAGGATATTTTCCATCATGTAAATCTATTGCATTCGGTGATGAACCATGGTTGCTGTTTTAAAACCACTGAAAAAGCAGGATCATTATCAGTTGTGAGCCTAGCTGTTGGAGAACGAGTTTTCTAGAGTTGATGTTTGAGGAGAAGTCTTAGATTTTAGAAAGGATTTCAAAGGAAGACACAAGCAACACTTGTGAGGTAAGCTCTTCCAGCTCTGCCACCTATCAGATTAGGGAAGATAAAACGAATTGAGCCACAGGGTGCTGACCGAGTGGATGCAAATTCGAAGGTGATAAGATTGTTTGTCCAATCATGGTGGTATTCTTTGTGCACCTGACTAGGAAGCTCTCACTTAAGATTAGATCAAGAGTTTGCAAACTCAATCAATGGACATGAAGCCACAGTCTATGGTATTACATTGCAGGTTTCAGTAGATTCAATTGCTGAGGCATTCAACCTTTCATAGGAAGGAGAGAGGTGGTTAAAAGGTCAGGTTATCATTGGAGGAGACCTCAACAATTTCCTCAAGGATGCACACAAAGACCCCAATTGGGCCAAGGGAATTCTAAGAAAATATCTCAAAATGACTGGGCAAAAGTTGTTAAACTCATCAAGATATACCTTACTTGTGAAAGGAGGTATACAGTTGTGTTTCTTTATCATATGATATTTCTTTTTCATGTTGCAGGTATGAATACCCTCAATTTACCATAATTTTTGCTGAAGAGTCTGATAAAGATGTCAACAAGGATCCAAACTCACATTGCTGCTTCAAAATACAACTTGTATCATCAAGCTCTCATCAAGGTGTTAGTTGAAAAAGAGTTAAGGAAAAGAAATCAAACCTGGGACCATTTCTTGTTTTATAGGGCAGGCCAACCTGCACCTACACCTCCATTCTCACAACAAAACCCTCAGCCTGCAAAAATAAACAAGAGGAAGGCTAAAAAGGAGAATATACATAAGGCAAAGAGCAGGAAAGAAAAGGTTTCTTCAGTCAAGGCTGAGAGAAAGTTGGAGAAAGGAGAGAGCTACTCAGTTAATAAACCCAAGTCTATGAAAATGGTGCCCCCCATTCCTCCTTTTCCTAATGTCTACACCAGAGCTCGAAGAGGAAGGTCTGCAACTGTAGAGAAATCTAAAGCGCATATGCTACTAGAAATTCCGGAAACAAATATTCAACAGAAAATGCAGAGAGAGTTATCAACCTACAAAATCTGATGAAGAACTCCTCAAAGATGTTGGATATGAGATCAATAGTAAGAAGAAGAAAGAGGAAGCCAAACCTATTGCTGGTACCAGAAAAATGCATACTAGAGACAACAACAAGTTCAAGCTTAATTTCAAGGCTCTGCACAATCCAAATTTAATGATAGAGTTCATTGATATAGAAGAAATATCTGAAGGGTTTAAGACAAAGAAAACCAAGAATAAATATCAAAACATAACCCCTTCAGAGCAGCACTCAAAACCCTCAAAGAAAAGAAAGATCCAAAAGGGTTCTAAGGAGGAGAAGGCCACTATCAAGGAAGCAGCCACAAGAAAAACTAGATCAAGATCAACTGCTGGGAGAAAATAAGACTTGTGCAAGCTTGTTGAAGCTGCAACCCACATGGAAGGAAGGTAAAATGGTTTTTTGATACAAACACCTTTTTTCTTATCAATCACAATTTTGAACAACATATCAGATGTCAAAGTGTATAAGTCTACACAAGTTTTTCAAGATTTTCTATGCATTTTTGAAAAGAAACAGAGCGCTATTGGAAATTCCAGTTGCATTCCAGTTTTTGCGCAGTTACAAGTCTCTTTCGGAATTTCCGGTAGCGCCTGTTTTAACTGAATTTTTAGACCTGTCAACAAAATTTTCTAGCTAGTTAAGGAATGATAAAGACTCATAACCAAATGGATATAACAAGTGATGGTGAAAGGTGGTTATGAGGTTGTTGGAGGTCATATTAAAAGAAGATACATGGTTATTTAAAGACCAAAGACATAAGGAGACAAATCAACAAAAAAAGGGGTAGCATGACAACACACTTAGCAGTTCAGACCAGATTTCTTCTCTTCTTTCTTCTACATTTTTCCTTTTAGTTAGATTTCAATAGGATATGGTTGTAATGTCCTATGAAATGTAGGTAATGTTAGGAGTAGTGTTTCCTTCTTTTTAGAAGAGATGGAGTTGGTGCCTCTCTTTCTATATATACCATTTGTAAATACCATTTCCAGGTTGGATGTTGGTCTACCTGAAGACTGAATATAATAAAGAAAAGCATTTTTACTTCATGCTGGAGGATTTTTTGACTCAAGGACCATCTAATTTATGGCGTGTCTTCTTTCTTTGTTAAATTTCTTCTAATTATGAGTTGCAACAGCTAGTAAGGTATGAGTGAGAAAATGTTAAAGGATTTAATAGTAAATTATCTGCTTTTAGCTTTCTGGAAATCATATATGTGTTGTAGAACATGTTAGTGATGATTTCATAAAGGATTTGTGGAATAATTTATGCATGCAATCTAATTTTTGAATGTTGTTTACTTTGCATAAACAAAGTTTGTGTAAAGATCCATCATTATAGCTGTGAGACTGATTTAGGATATGAATATTTCCTAGAATAGGTACCAACTATCCATCCTCTTCATTTTTTACACTCTTCTCCCTATACTACCAATTTACCCATACAATTAATACTTTCCACAGCTTTCCAAATGCATGAAATTTTTAAAGAATATAAAAAATCATTTCAAATTTTTTGAGAAGCCATCCCACCACTCAAAAAACCCTTTAAAATTTGAAATGAACTATGATATGTAAGGCTTACTCCTTTTGCAGTCAAGGAGTGATCACATGGGGTTGAGATATTTGTTTGACTAGAAAAATATGAATGTCAGGCAAGTTGGATGGTTGGCCATGATCAGTGAGTTTGATTTGAGATCAGGTACATCAAGGGAAAATAGAAAAGGGTTGCATATGCTCTTAGGAGGAGGATACCGGTAAATCACATTACAACTATGAGTTCTTATGGGACAAACTTACAAGATAAAATTTTATAGGAAGGCCGAGAGGATGAAAGGTTTAGAGAGATTATGCATAGGTTACAACAAATTACATGTTCATGTACAGGTACATGTAGTGGTACAAGTGCAGGTACAGGTGCACATGATGTAGACTATCGTCTCTCAGCAAATGGCTTGATCACATTTAGGGATATGATATATGTTCTAGACAATAGTGAGCTCAAGAATATTATCTTGAGGGAGTTTCATGCGAAATTGTATTCAGGCCACCTAGGATACCAGAAGACATTGATAATAGTGAAGAAATTTCATTATTGGTTGAATATGAAGAAATATGTGGCAGAGTTTGTGGCTAGATGTTTGGATTGGCAGTAGGTAAAGGCATAGTGTAAACATCCAGGTTGATTGCTACAACTGATTGTGATTCCAGAGTGGAAATGGGAGGTCATTTCCATGGATTTCATTACAGGTTTTCCGAGGACATCTAGACAACATGATTCCATCATGGTTGTGGTGGACAGGTTGACAAAGGTAGCACACTTCATTCCAGTGAAAAATACGTATTCAGCTAGTGATGTGGCACATGTGTTCATAAAATATGTGGTCAGATTGCATGGTTTTCCAAAGAAAATTGTGTTAGACAGGGATGCAAAGTTCACTTCCAAGTTTTTGAAGGAGTTGTTTATAGGTTTAGGTAGAAAGTCGGCCTTCAATACAACTTATCATCCACAAAGATATGGACAGATTGAGAGGGTCAAAAAGAAATTGGAGGACATGTTGAGGATGTATGTGATGCATCAAAAAAGTATATGGGAGGAGTACCTTCTGTTGGTCGAGGTTGCTTACAATAATGGTTTCTAGGAGTCAGTGAGGATGAGTCCATTTGAGGCACTATATGGGCGAAGTTCATTAGGGGAATTTTGAGGTCTAAAATGGACCCCCCTAAGAAAAATGTACAACCAAAATAAACTTTATAAGAATGAATAAGATTCAAGATGATGAAGTCAACCATGGGGGGTGATTCACCATTTTTTTTATGTAAAAGGGTAAAAAGATTAAAAAATAATAAAATAATAAAACTACTTTTTCAACTCATATTTTCAACTTATCTCCAAAGTGTTTACTCAAATTTCGAGCAGGATTACTCGTTGGATGAAAAATTTAATTTCTCATCCAAGGAGTACCTATGTTGCATACTTTCGATGGAACCTACTACATGAAAAATGATAAATACATGAAAAACGTGATTGCGATCATGTTTTTCATGTATTTCTCATTTTTCATGTAGAAAGATCCATTGAAAGTATGAAACATGGGTACTCGGATGAGGAATTAAATTTTTCATCCAATGAGTACTCCCGCTCGAAATTTGAGTAAAAAATTTGGGAGATAAGTTCAAAATACGAGTTGAAAAAGTAGATTTTTTCTTTTTTCCCTCTAAAATTTGATGATGTAATCAGATCTTATTTTATTATTTCCATTATTATTTTATAATTTCCTTAGGAGGCCCATTTTAGACCTCAAAATTACCCTAATGGTAATACTCCCATCAGTTGGAGTGATCAGGTGAATAGGAGTACTGGACATGTTAGTAGAAATGGAATAGGAAATGCAGGTGATCAAGAAGAATCTAAAGGAAACACAGTACATGTAGAAAAGTTATGCAGATCAAAATAGTTTGTTTAAGGAGTTTCAGGTTGGGGAACAAGTGTATTTGCGCGTCAAGCCAAAGAAGAGTTCCTTGAAAATTGGATCGTGTGCCAAGATGACACCTTGGTTTTGTGGACCTTTCAAGATTCTTAAAAGGATTGGTCCAATAGCCTATTGACTTGTACTACCTCCGACAGTGAATTTCCATGATTTTTTCCATGTGTCATTGATTAAGAAGTATGTTAAAGATTTTTATTATGTGATTGACTGGTCTGTATTGTAGGTGGAGCCAAAAGGATAATTCCAACTGAAACCTCAATGTATATTGCAGAGAAAGGTTCTCATGCTCTTGAACTGAGCAATCAAGCAAGTTAAAGTGCAGTGGAAGCACTTTGGGCTTGATGAATCTATTAGCACTCCACAAGATCTCCGAGGCTAAAAAGAGACCAAAAAAGGTAACTATAGACCAAGCTCTCGCTAAGTAGCTAGCCCTACTAGGTAGGAGAAGGCTCTCTCCAAGGGATCACAACCAAGAGGGCTGGATCAATTAGGTTTTAGGCTAGTTATAGTACCACAAGAGTTTTTAATTGGTTGATTTGGGTGCTGGATGTGTGAATTAGGTCAAAGAGGTAACTAGGTCAGGGAAAATAGAATCATAATTATAGTCATCTAATAGGGCAAGGTAGGTAAGCACTCTAACAATTTAGGTTTCTTAGGTGAGATGGATCAGACTGGTGAGGTGTTAAAAATAGCATGACAATACGTGAATTCTTTTTAAATTGAAGGAATGAAACAAATTAAGACGATTCTCCCAAAACAGAGCATAAAAGATGTATTCTGCTTATCATACTTGAGAATCAAACATATCATAGAAGTGGAATGGACATGGATAGTACAAAAAATTCATACATATGCAACAAAAGAAGAAAATAGGTCAAAATACAGTACCACAAAAATCCCACCAAAATAGTTGCAGCTCATCCAATATATTCCTGCCAAAATATGAATACATTAGTGTCTCTGATCAATACAAAAACATCCAAATTTGTCTAATGAGTGAAGAGGTGAAATATATAGGCAAAAAAAACTTCTCCCAACCTCAGGGGTTGAATTCCTGAGTTGAGGAGCTGATCCACAAAATGCTGAACTGAAAACCCAAAGACTAGGGAGGTCAAACAAACTCTCTCCTAGTTTTGGTGAAACTGATTCATTCATCCATGAAATTTTTTTTACCTAATGTATTTACCCTCTAGTAACTCCAAAATATATTAATTACATTTAAATCCATTATTTACATCAGTAAAATTCACATTTTCCAATGTCAAAATCAGAAAACTACGAAAAAACCAAAAATATCAGTCACTGGTTAGGAGCGCAGCGCCAACTTCAAGCCAACTTTTGAGGGGGTTGTTGATGTCCAAATTGAGCTCAGGTGGTCAGGAGCACAGCGCCAACTTCAAGCCAACTTTTGAGGGGGTTTTTGATGTCCAAATTGAGCTCAGGATAGCTCATTGGAAAGTATATCCTATCTATTTTCCAAAAATGTATCTAGTTTCAAAAAATTATGAGTTTTAGCCCTAAAAAAGTTTAATCTCCCAATACTAGTCAGAGGCACAGTGCCAGTGTCAGGAGCGCAACGCCATAAAGCCAGGAGTGCAGCGCCAACTTTCAGGCAACTTTTGGAGGTCTTCCCGAACTCCAAATTGAGCTCATGATAGCTCATTGGAAATATATTGCAATATAGTTTCCAAAAATTTACTTGGTTTCCATAAATGATGAGTTTTAGGCCTCCAAAAGTTGAATCTCCCAAAACTGGTCAGGTGCGCAGCACCAGAAAGCCAGCAGCGTAGCGCCTCCATGCATGCCACTTTTGGAGGCCTTAAAAAACTCCAAATTGATCTTCCAGTATAGTTGTCATTTGACGTATCAAGAAAAGTGGCGTTTCCCAAGACTATTCCATAAGTGCAACAACTCTCCTATAACAACAATATTTTCAACATTCCTCCCAAACCATAACACCTGTGAAAAAAATGAAGGATTTTTTTCTTCCGTTGGATATGATTAACAAAAAAATCTTTCATTTTTGTAAAATTCATCTCCATTTGGTCAGAAACATACTTTGAATCAAAACTGGGCCTATGTGTAGCGAATGATTTGTCCCTTGGAATGACTTCTTGAAAAATGATGGAGACATGATGTTTATGAGCTGGAATGGCCTCTTACTTTTTGATATGACCTCCCTTATGCCTCCTCTTCTCAGATGCCTCTAATTCCATAGCAAACCCTATCTCAATGGGAGAGGAAATTAGGGTTTAGTGTAGGCAAAACAGGGGATTTGGGAAATTTATAAGAATGAAGGGAAATAAAGGGGATAGGGGGATTATAAATTCTTATTAAAATATTTGGAGGTAGGGAGGGATGTTAGGAAGTAGGGGAAAGTGGAATTTCAAGGATTGATTGAGGGGAAGGGGTCCAAAAGGGAAAAACACAGGCCTAGTCTAGAAAAGTGTCAAATTGTAGCAATAGACTAGGGCTTGTGGAAAAATGATGATTTTGGGGGATAGGAGTGATGGGCAGTGTTTAGGAAGGTATATTAAGGATAGGGGAAGGTGTAAGAGCATCATGATACAAGTTTTGTTGATGATTTAACCATGGAAGGCATGGAACCAAGAAAAATGCCCTCAAAACCCTAGGTGAGGGAAATGAGCTTTCCAAGCACAACTGAGAGAAAAATATGGTAAACACAAAGCCACTTACTTGGAAATGATAGTTTGGAATCTGAAATTGTTGAATCAAACTTCTGCAATGATGATTTGGGTACCCTTGGGAAAACACAACTCCCTTTGGCAAAATCACAGCACAGAGGAAAACTTGTTTTTTGATGGCATAAAATTGCCTTTGTGAGAGTGGGAGTGAGCTTTATTAGTAGAGAGATGTATCTTGAATGTGGAATGAGAAAATGAACTTTAGTTTTAGTTTCTTTGTAGCTTTGAAAATCAATTTTCTCCTTTGGTGGTGTAGTGGAATCACCATGTACTTTCACATTTTGATTTGAACTGGAGCCTTAGAACTTAGTTGCATATAATCCATTATAATTAAGATAAAACATGCTTTTAAAACCTTTGACTATTATTAATCCTTCAAAATATGAATTTTATGGTGAAATGACCAATTTTCATGATTTTAACCCTATGACCTAATGATGACACAACATGGAAGAATGAGCTGAATGATGACGATGATGACTATGGGACTCTTTCAACAATGAATAACTTGACCATGACGATTTCCATTGACCATGGAGGTGAAAAAGGTATTAATGATCTAAATACCATAATCAATGACGAAATTTTTGCATGATGACCTAATGGAATGACAAAAATTTCAGAATGGGACCCTTAACATGTCATGAAAGAGTTTATTTGATCACTGGTAGAAGGATACAAATACTAACACTAACAAAAGCTACATGGGAGATGGTGGATCAAATGCAGGCTATGTATCCTTCTCTATTCACTGGTTGAGCGAGTGTTCTTGATACATGTTTTGGTATATGTTTTGATGTGATGTTTGGTATATGTACATATGTATATGGATTTAAATACCACCATGAGCTATGTTATAAATCTCCAATAAGCGGTATGGTGTCATGTAATTTGGGTTGTCATGTTGTAATGGTTGTCATGTTGTTATGGCTGTCATGTTGGTTTGCTTCTTAATAGGTTGATTATTGTAAATACTGCAATGAGCTAAGTTATAAAGCCCCATGGGCAGTATGTTTTTCTTTCAGCAGTCTTGTTGGTTGTAGGTTTCATTTAACATCGAGGACGGTGTTCCCCCAAGGGGAAGGGTTCTATAACAACCTTGGTTACAAATCCATGTAAAATTAATAAAGGTAAATTAAGACCTTGGTCATGGGACATTTATTACAAGCTGAATGTTGGGAAAAAAAATCCTAGTGCGGCTGTTCATTTGGTTTATTATGGCAAAGGAAATTGGAAAAGGAAATGGAAAAGGCATTTGGAAAAGAAAAATGGAATTTTTGGCAATTTATTTATGAAAATAATGCAAATTAGGAGAAAATGAAGGTGAAAGGTAACATGTTTCATGTGAGGAGGAAAATGAGGGAAAAATAAAGGAAAATGAAGAAAACAAAGGCCACATTAATAAGAAGGATTATGAGGACCAGTTCATGGATTTTGGTCAGTTCAGTTTTTGATCTCTCTCTCTATTCTCTCTCTCACACTCTTAGACACTTAGAGTTTTCTTGGAGCATTTCAGCTTTGGATCAAGAAAGGCAAAGAAGGAAAAGATGAAGAAAATATCAAGAAAGGAAGAGCACGATCAAGTAGCTACAACGAGTTTATTTGCAGGTATGATTTCCTTGCTAGATTTGGTATGCATGGTTATGCATTGCGTTATTGCTTCTCTTGCTGTCATTGGCATGGTTTTTTCCAGGTGTTACAATGTTCTCTAACCTTTCCTTTCCATTTCCGGATAGCCATGGTGTGATGTGGTTTTCATGTTTTGGTTGAGCTGGATTTTCAGATGGACTCGAAGCTGAGTGGGGTGGTCTCAGGATTATTCACAAGGCCTAGGAATCTCGGGATGGGATACACGGTAGAGACTGGATTTGAACACTTCGATTGAGCTTAGGAATCCCTTGATTGGTGAATTACGAGATACATGGTAAAAATCAGTGGTGGTACCCTAGATTGGGCCTAGGAATCCCGAGTTGCGATAAACAGTAAATACGAGAGGGTGGAGACCTCGCAGGCCTAGGAATTCCTTGACCAATAATGGCAGGATACACGAAAAATCTGAGAGGTTTAGACAGACAAATTCATCATGGTTTATGTGGAGAGAACCGATGGAATCCGTGTTTGTTTATGTCCTAGTGATACGATGAGGATTGTGGTAAAGCCTAGTTCTGTTGATGAGGGTGAGGTGATTTAGCGCCGGGAAGACCTGGTTGGTTCTTTGATTTTAAGTCCCACATTCATGATTGGAATATGGCACGAGGGTGATTGGCTGAAGAGAGACTTGGCTCAACCAATCTATGGTCGAGTGGAACGTGGTAGTCCCATACTGGGTTGGCTTTTGCATTCATTAATGATGCAGGAGCATCAAGTTAAATTTTCATTATTCAATTGTGTAATTAAGGGGGTGAGATATTTTAATTATTTTATTAATTAATTTGCTCATTTTTAACAACTTAGGAGAGAAATTATAAATGTGAGGATTATTGTAAATATTCCTTAAATAATTAAGGATATGAGTGGAGTTGAATTAGGTAGATAATCTAGGGATTAGGAATTCCATAAACGGGACTTAGTTGAGTCCAAAAAAGGATAAATCTAAATTAGATTTTAAGTTGAGATTTGTGTGGAGGAAATTATGGAATGGAATAAATTCATATTTATGTATAAATATGTAACTTGTGAGAGTGTGAAAAACAACATAAAAAAGAAGGAGGAAGTGAGGAAGTGAGGAATACAGAGAGTAAGAGAAATGGTTTGAAGGGCCAAGAGCCAAGAGGCCGCCCATTGTAATATTTGGCCAAAGAGTTTTTATGTTTTTATATAAGCATTTTATTTGTATGGCTCTCTTTCCTTCATATGTATTTTTTGAACTGGATATGTTATGGGTTTAACAAAGAATTTTAATTTTGTTGGAAGCACATGAGTTTTTTTTACATGTTGGGATTTGATTTAACCCAGTATCCTGGCATCATTTGGTATCAGAGCACAGTGTTATCAAAGCAGGTAAAATTTGCGTTGACGCAACCTTCACGTCCACATAAGAAACAAGAACTTTGAAAAGACTGGCGGCGGTGATTTTGACATTTGAAATTGTGCTGACAACCATCTCCCAAAGTACACCAACAATGGTTCCATGATGCTCCTCAAAGGTACAGAGAAAGCGGATAGCATCAATCAGCTCAGGAGTATGAGATTGGGTCCAAGCACCATGCTTAAGAGTATTGCGTAGAATTAATGACCTCAATTACTCAGTAAGCTGTGCTTTCCTACTGTGAAATCCTAATATCCCTGCAAGCAATAGTGGAAGCACACACATCACAACTAGTCGCTCAGACACTGCTTTTTTTGGTTTCAAACCTCTCATTCGAGATTCAAAACTAGAATTAGAAGTAGGAAGGATGGATTAAAGAGACAATATATCCGTTAATGAAGCAGCCAACAAATTAACACAACCACAGGGGAAGGAGGATCGAAAAATTTAAATGAATTATTAACACCTGCAAGGAGGTGTTGCCAGCATCCAGTGGTTGGCCGTGATGCATATGCGTTGGTTGCCAGCGTTGGTTGAAGGAGTTAGATGCGTTGGTTGAAGGAGTCATATGCGTATGATAACTGTATTGATTTGTATGAGTCGTGGTTCAATGTGTAAGTCGGCCTTGTGGAATTTCACAGAGATTGGTGTCCGTTCCAATCCAAATACTGACTTATAAAATTAATCCCTTCTTTGTTTTCGTAATTTCCATGGAGGGTGTGATGCTGTGGATTCGACCAACCAGTGGTATGTTATAATTAAACCCATCTTTGTTTAATTTCCATGGAGACGTGATGTCGCAGATTCAACCAATCTAATGGTATGTCATTGTTAAGCTATTGAACTCCTTGGTTTATTCATGAAATATGTTGGCTTAGTTGGCTTAGGTGGATTCCAAACGGCAACTTTTGATTATCCACTATTAATTAAAGTGATCCTTAAAAGAACCCATTTATTATGGAAAAGTGGAGTTTGCATAGTACTGAAACATATCAATATTATGTGTTAATGGAGTGGAATATGTAATTGCACATTAAGTGGCGAAGAACGAATCAATTGCATCAAGTGAAGATTAAACTTGGGTCTTAGTAAAATTGAATATTTTACTATACTAATTTGAAGGTGGAAATTTGTTTTCTACATCAAGTTTTGAAAGCCAGTCATATCAGGGCACTTAAAAAAGGCATGTGTGGGGCTTGTGAAGGAGATGCGGCTCCAATAGAAAATTTAAGGTATGGATCTAGTATTTCCACGGTACCATCTTCCAGCGTAAGAAAAGGTCACTGGGATTGATCGAGGTAAAGTTTTTAAAAATAATTCATGAACGGTTTTGAATTTAATATTGAAAGGATATTCGGTTACATTAAGATTTCATGTTTTCAAAGCAAGAATTTGAAATTGAAGAGATTGAGATGAGGGAACTTGGCTTAATCTAAGTGGGGAGATTGTGCGTACTTTGAAGGTTTCTAACATTATTTGCTGATATTTATGTTAGAAATTTGCTGGGAAGAAATTTATTTGCTAGGGAGAGATTGTTGGAGAATGGACCTTGCACATTCAAAGTAAATTTGTGGAGGCTTGAATGTTTTCCTAAAAGAATACGTGAGAGAAGTGTTAGATCATTTCAACCACGAGAAGATTTAAGGTAAGTGCTCATTGAATGAATCAATATTCATTGAGTAGATGTGTTTTAAAATCTGGATGATTAAATTTCCTTGCCATACTTGTTTCAAATGCGGAGGTATAAATAAATGGAAAATGAATGGGAAAATGTGCTAATCCCGGGTGATATAAAAATAAGTATGAATTTTTATGTGAGAGGGTTTATTATGCATAATGTGGATTCTTCGTAGTTTTGGTTAAGTCATTTTGGACCAAAGCTTGTAGTTGGAAATGGGATAATTTTGTGATTTGTGTTTATGGTTGAAAACACAAACAAACCACAATTTCTTGATATGTAAAATATTTGTTTTTACCATCATATAGCAGCATCTAAAGAGGTGTTATTCAGAATGAGAGTGATGTACGAGTTGTACATTATTCATTGAAGACGTTAAAAACATGTTCTCTGTACACAGGTGAAGAGATGTGAATTGATGTTGTATGGTGTATAAAAGTGTAGGGAAATGTTTGCATTAAGATGACGAGCTTATGGGAATGCAAGTATTTACAGTGGCAAAGACGACACAGAAGAGTGGAAACCAGAGAATTGAGATTGCAGAGAGAAAGGTTTATTAATAACCTTAATAGAAACATGAGGTATGATAATTCAGGAAGGTATATTTGAATGTTGAAAGTGAATGGTTTATTTATTTTCACCTTAAAATAAATCTTGGAAAACCTGAATTGCATTTCGACTAAAGACTTCAGTATCATGTGAAATTATAAGGTCAAACTGATGATTTTTCATAAGTATGCAAGAGAATGAAGATTTTACATCCTAAAAATGTATTAGGGGTGTATGTTTGTTGGAGGATTGTATAACTTGAATTAATTCAAAAGATCTACTATCATAATTATTGGGGCAAAGCTTGAAGTCAAAACAGATGTTAGAGTCAAATGAAAGTTTGGATAGTTTGAGTTAAGATTGAGTATTTTCATCCAAGATGAAGAATTGGTGTAAGTCTGAAGTCAAAGAGTCGTAAGCTAAGTAAAAAATCTGAATGTAATGGGGTGCATGATCGGCAGAGCCTGACACCCAAATAATTGGTCATTGTAACACATAAGTTACTAAAGTGTTGTTTGCAGCAAAGTGAAGCAAGAGGGTTTCCAGAGATTGGTTCCAAGACAGAGAACCAAGAGAAGTCAAGTGCAGGAGGAGAACTTGAAATTTTTGATGAATGGCAAGTATGAAGGATTGCTGAAAAGAGGATTGAATGAAATCCACACGTGAACAGATGAAGTTCACCAAGGAGGGGAAGATGACTGTTGATAGTCATTTCCGAAGATCTGATAAAGACCACATCAGAGGAAAGAAGAAGGAAAATGCCAAGGTAAGTGGCATATGTGAGCAGTTGACGGATGAAGAGTATGAGCGGGAGAAGGATGAGATAACAGTTCACCTTGAATTGTTAATGAAATTGTTGCAGAGAAATGTGAAAGACCAGACACATGGTTGGACCATGAGAAAGAAGGTAAAGTGGTGGAGACTACATGCAAAGAGGGAAAAGTAGGTAAACATACAGTTGACGGAAGAGTTGAGGAATCTTGAGCAGATGTTGAGGTGTGAAGAACTTAGAGAGGTTCAGTTAAAAATGGATGTTTCCATTTGTGGCCCAGAACAGGGTGAAATTCTGGGTAAAGAGATCAATGAGGAAGATCTCATGAACTATTGGGATAGTTCAGAAGAATCTGAAGATGTGTTGACGAGAGAAGAAGATAAGGGTATGAAGCCTTGCATTGTTAAATCTCACAGTTTATGTATGTTTGCAGGATGTGCTAAAGATGGTGAGCAGTTTGATGAAACTATCACAGAGGAGAATGAAACTCTTGAGGTGGAGTCTGATGGAGAATGATTTTCAGAGGAGGAAGGTACTAATTTGTTACAACAGGAAGAAATCATAAATGAATTCTTATTTGGGGTAAGACAACAAGTTGAAGCTGTTATGAAGCAGCAGCATAATGGAAATGCCAAAGAAATATTCCAAGGAGGTAAACAAATGTATTTGTTTAATGAAATTGTTGACAGAACTTTGTAGTGTAATGATGCTGAAACCAGGACAACTCAGAAAGATTGCTAGAAGAAGAATGAAGCTGGGAATGATGGTTGTGATAAAGTGCTGGAAAGATTTCATATGGAAATCGAGTTCTTGGAACAATGGCTTAAGGAACCTGATGGAGAAGTAAAACTTGCAGAACCTGATCTAGAAGAAATTACAGCTACTATGTGTGACATGGATGAAATATTTTTAACATTTATAGAGTTGAATGAATGTTGTAACTTTTCAAATAATAATGTAACTGTAAGTACAGAAACCAACATTAACAGATATGATGTCGAAATTAGAGAAATTGAGTAGAAATTATTTGGCATTGAGATGGAAGATCAGAAGCAACAAGAAAATTGTGTTTGTAGAGACATAAAGCAGACAGAAATATTGAATCAGCAGGATGAAGATGAAAGCAGCCAACAGTTCAAAACAGGATCTATTGAAGTCCAGAAAGTCGGTGATGGGAGATAGATGCCTGAAGCATCAAAAGAGACCGAAAGGTCTTACCTTTTTAAAACTAACAGTTTGCTTGTGAATGCAGGTACATCACTGAATGAAAGAGTTGTTGCTATAAAAGCAATCAAGGAATATAGTTGTAATCAAGAAGGAGTTCTTGATTATTCTTCATGGCAGAAAGTTGAGTGTTCAGCACAGTTGGAGATGAAAGAATTCGACAAAGGGGTGTTACTATGAGGAATTGGCGAAAGGAAGTGTTGGAGAAGCCAACGGAATTCGATTGACAGAGTGCGTGATGAGTTACCAAATCGAGTTGATACTTCAAAGGACCAGCAACAGAACAGAGTTTGGAATATTGGAGGGAGCAAGTCATCAGGACTTGTGGCTGTCGCATTGTTACAGAAAAGCGATGGACCTCATAGACAGGAGTCTATGGAAACTTCTCTACATGGGAGTTTGATGCAGAAGCATGAAGTTAAAATTTCATTATTCAATTGTGTAATTAAGGGGGTGAGATATTTTAATTATTTTATTAATTAATTTTCTCATTTTTAATAAATTATGAGAGAAATTATAAATGTGAGGATTATTGTAAATATTCCTTAAATAATTAAGGATATGAGTGGAGTTGAATTAGGTAGATAATCTAGGGATTATGAATTCCATAAACAGGACTTAGTTGAGTCCAAAAAAAGATAAATCTAAATTAGATTTTAAGTTGAGATTTGTGTGGAGTGGAATGAAATAAATTCATATTTATGTATAAATATGTAACTTGTGAGAGTGTGAAAAACAACATAAAAAGAAGGATGAAGTGAGGAAGTGAGGAATACAGAGAGTAAGAGAAATGGTTTGAAGGGTCGAGAGCCAAGAGGCCGCCCATTGTAATATTTGGCCAAAGAGTTTTTATGTTTTTATATCAGTATTTTATTTGTATGGATCTCTTTCCTTCATCTGTATTGTTTGAACTGGATATGTTATGCGTTTAACAAAGAGTTTTAATTTTGTTGGAAGCACATGAGTTTTTTTTACATGCTGGGATCTGATTTAGCCCAGTATCCTGGCATCAATTAATAAGAGTTCATTTCCTTGGTATTTTATGTGTAAATGTACTGGATTCTATGTAGCATTTATGGGTGTTGTATCCTTAGTATTTCTGTTGTTTATGCGTTGGTTATGAATGTGTTTTATGAAAGTGAAAATGTATGGTTCTCATCATGTTTTTATTTGTAAATGAATGAACAATGAATATATGACCTAATACATGATAATGCAACTAACGATATAAGGCATCAATGCTTCTTAGATATTCTCAGATAAACATGAGACCCCTATGCTCAGATCCATTGTTTAGACCTGTAGAATGCATCTTTGTGACATGTTTGACGGAATTTATTTCATCGCTAGTAGGGTTCCTCTCAAGTATCCATTCAATAATTGGTATTGGCATCATTATTTATATATTTTATTTCATTTATGTAAATTCCATGAATTTTTGGGCAGTGACTAGGTCCTAGCCCTGGAATTTAGCCTTAAATCCCTCAGTATCTGGCATAGTAGTGACAGAAAAACACTGTATTCCCACTCATGTAGGATCATGGGAGAGAAAGGGGATCTCAGTCACTTGGATGGCTTGGAAAGGGAGCGATGAGGCTCTAAGTCCTTGAATTTCTGAGTTCCCTAAGGGGTTGGTCACCTGGAAAGGTGGGTTAGCTCCTGAAGGTTCTGTAGGTTGTGTAGATGACCAATTTGGTTGTGTTTTTTCGGTCCCACTTCCTTAAGGTGACCTAGGATGTTGAATCAGATCATAGTATCCTCTTGTCACATGTTTACCCCAACGGATTGGTATGTTTGGGTAAATGTGGGAGGAGGGTGTTAAAGTTGACATTCCAAATCCGATCCACATTAATACTTACAGTAAACTTAGGAATATATTGAGTAATATAAACCATGGTTTTATATACCAGATATCCATATACCGGAGAATCTTCAAGATGTGCTCTTTGTCTAACCAAATCCTTCAATGATTTCAAGTGCCTCTTAACCATTCTCATTGATCTTGTGTGTATAGGGCCACAATTTTCAATCTCCTCAACTAGATGTATGAGGTAGTATACTTGTGCATTGAACAATGTTTGAGGTAGATACTTTTTCATTTCACACATTAGACAAGCAATTTTCCTCCTCCAATACTTATTTCTTCTTTATCGATTTCTTTAGATGAAAACCATCTACAATTGATGCAATCAAATCACATGTTTCAACAATAAAGTATATATAATTACATTACAAGTAAAAAACATGCAGTCAAATATAAGTTGCGTGACAAATTCAACAAATTAAATTAGTTTTGCATATAAATTCGCCTCTTATCTCATGTATTTTCCAAGATGATATATATCTTGTTTAACGTTGTTGTCAAAGTTGTCTGGGAGAGATTATAGAGGTAGAACACACTATAACATAAAAAATGAATATTCATTATTTATTTCTAAATTAGTAGAAAAAAAAAACACTAATAAGATGTTTCACCAATATATAAATATATACACCAAAATAATTACCTTAATCAAGGTATGCCAATCATGAATTTTTAACCCACCTAATTCACCTTTATTTTTTAGGATATTCTTTATTTTTGAAGAAAATCCAATGGGAAATTTATTTTTTTCAAAGACCTATTTTACATCTCTACTTTGTTGCTCTGTCAATAACCATGAAAGAGTGCTTATATTTTGGTCTCCATCGCTATTTTAAGGAATCATACTTTTAATTGCATGATTGGCCTCCTTAATTTCATTACAAATCTTGACAATTTTTTCTTTGTTATTCCCATCTAAGATTCACCATAAATATTCTATTACATTCTTCCCGATGTTCATTGTATCGAACAAATGAACAATTTATAGGTGCTCATAGGAGGGGAACCTATTGAATTTTACAAGATAACTTTTCATTCTTCGTGGAAGGGCCCCATTATTACTACTCTCATGATCATGACCTTCAATGTGAAGCATAATTAAAGATCTTACAATAATGCTTGTCAATTAGTACAATGAACAAAATGCAAAAAAAATATAAAATATTCCAAACATTTCATGTATGAAACATAAACGATATTTTGATCCATACCTTGATGATTAATTCTATTATATTGCAATTACCATAGACGAGGTTCCATTCTCCGTGGTTTTAATCCATTCACTTCTTTCCCATTTAAAGGATGTTTTTTGGTACTTCAATACCTCTTTTTCTTAGAGAGGAAGTGTTTATACTCATCAAACACCTCCTTCCGTAAACTTATAGAACGATGAGATTTCATCTTAGGACCATAAACTGGGCATGAAAATTTATCCTTTTTTTTGAAGAACTACAAGATATGGATTAAATTATATACCAATTATTTGAATTATGTTATTTAAAAACAATGCATGACATGAAATTCATAAAATAGAACACTATTAAATTGTAGTGTAACGTTATGACATACAATAGAAATGTGTTAGACCTCAAGCATTGTGAATTATGCATTCAAGCATCGCGTGGAATTGAAATTCCCTTTGTGCACCTACTGGTTTAGAGATATCATACATAATAAGTCCCTTCCATAACTCTAGTAACTTGTTGATAAGAGGCTCGATATATACATTCATAACTTTGACTTGTACTTACCTAATCGATTGAAAATATATTTCATAATTACTACATATATCAGTAAATAAAAGATATCAAACATATAAGACATATTTATGAAAAAGGAAGACAAATGAGATCTTATTGCATTGAAAAAAATCATTCTAAACAAATAACTGGAACAATCATTTCCAACATTATGTGCTCCCTCCTTATTAGCGTCCATGGAGTAATGTTATTGTCGATAACAAAAACAAGCCACACCGAGTAAGTAGATATGAGATTTCCAAGTGGATTGAAACTGTTAACTGCTAATGAAAGCCTAATATTATGAGGTTCATCTTTAAAATATGACCATATTTCCTCTATCTTCTTAAATGCAAAGCCATCTGCAGGCATTCAAGGAACACCATATTTACTTATGTTATTTTCAAGGTAATATATAAATTGTGCTATGCTTTTGCACCTGAACAATTGCCACAAACATGGAATTATGGGAATATAACAAAGAACCTTGCGAGGAATATTTTTTGTTGCTTGATCGGTTTGATATCTACCAATTTGACATTTTGGTCATTCTTCTTTCAACACACGTTATCCATAATAAAAAATATGATAATCAGGACACACATGAATAAAATGATACTCCATTCCAATATCTTTCATAATAACATGTAAATCTCGGTATGTGCGAGGTAAAACATTTGACGATGGTAACAAAAATTCACCTAAAAATATACAACATAATTAAAAAATCAATATTTCTTAATGTAAAGTACATTAATCATACATATTGCATCCAAATTCTATAGATGATTAACTAACAATAAAAATAAAGGAAAAAATAAAACCTTTATCATCATGTACTAAATGCCCCATAGAAGCCCACTATTGTTGTTGTTGTTGTTCCCTTACATTTTTATTGATATGTAGGTTATGGTTATATTGTGACCCCTTAGAATCCTATATATACCAAGGAGGTCTTATCATTTGTATCTTACAAGAATTTCTCATTTATGTAATGTAATGGAGGTTTCCCCATCAAAGATTATAGTTTTTAAGTCGTTTATCTATATTTTTTTTTGTGAATTGGTTGCATAACGTTTGATATCAGAGCTTTGGATTCTAGGGTTTCGCTTATTCAAACATCATCTTGGAATTTTCACTATGATTTTTTTTTCTACAAAGATTCAGAAGATGAGATTACAACCACGTGGAGCCAAAATATTGGTGAACTTTGTGTACAAATTTCAGATCTTCGTTCTCTATATTTTCATAGATATGATCCGAGGAAGTTAGGGGTTTTGCAGGCTTCAGAATTCGATCTCAAACAGGTGTCCTAGGGAAAATCGTCATAACATTATCTCTGAGCATCAGATTTAAATTTTGTAAAAAGGGACTCGAAATTGATGGAATTTAGTTTTTTGGGTATCATTTTGAGGGCTGAAGGTTGAAACAATGACATGTGGCACTCCTTACAAGTTCAATCTACTGAACTAGTCTATAATCAGGTCATCGTGGGAGATTCAACATAACCCTTTCATAAAGAATACAATATTGGTGTGACTTGTGGGGTTGGAAAGAAGACTTAGATGGCTACCACAAAATGAAAATTAAGATATTGTAAATCCAAAACTATATATATACAATAGTTTCAATATCGAGCTCCTAAAAAGCAAGAAAAATGTGTGTATTTTTTAAACTTTGCATAACTTTTGTTTGAAAAAATCAGTTTGAAGTGATTCAAGGGGCATAGTGAAGCATACATTTCATTGTTTGATTCCAAAATTCCTTGAAACAAAAAAATGGAAATACCTTGTAAGCAACCAGAAATATATTCTATGACGCATGAAGAAGAGGAAGAAATGCAACATGATATATCAAATTTATGAGACCAAGTGCAACAAATTTCACTCTCGTAAAAAGTAACAAAAAATGAATTGGAAGCCATGATGAATGTCAAGATATATGGTATAAAAAGGGACATGTGATTTAAGATATATGGTATAAAAAGGGACATTGGAGTTTTGAATGATGGTTTAAAAGCACACATGTAAGCAATGATGAATGTCAAGATAGAGGGGTTGAAGGAAGGTTTGACAAAGTTGATAGAAGAAAGGCTTCCAAATGGTGACAAGGTAATCCATGAAAATCATGACGAGGAAAAAAGGAAAATGAATTATGATTTTAGAGACTCTAATGTTGGGTTTAAGAACCGCCACATTCCAAAGATCGATATGAGGAAGTCTTATGGCAAGGATCCGGTAACATGGATACTAAAAATGGAGAAATATTTTGATCTCCATGATGTGCAACACACAAAAAAGGCACACACTGAAACTTTATATTTATAATCTAATCAGTTTGTATGGTATCAATGGATTTGTTTTCATAAACCACTTGGTCAATTTTTATAGAGGAAATGATATCACATTATGAGGATACAAAGAGCAACATCTTTAGCCAATTGATAAATCTCAAACAAAAGGGTTCATTGGCGGAGCACATTGAAGACTTCCAAAAATTGAATATCATGGTAACTAATATTCTAGAGGAGCATAGGATTGATGTCTTCATAGGTACTTTGAAGGATAACATCCAACATGAGGTTCAACTTTGGGAACCTGATTCATTGGAGAATGCATTCATGGTGGCAAGAAAAGTTGAAAGGAAAGGAAGTTGAATTAAGGGGTATCACAGGGTAACCAAGAAATATAATAAAATCTAATGGCATTAAAAAACTTCCGAAGAAATAACAACGAGGCGTAATTGCACAATTATGCTCACTAGAGATTCAAACATCAAAATCATCTATTTCTCCAGATCTCCAAAGAGTCTTAGACAATCATTCCAAGGTATTTGAGACTTCCAAAGGCCTCCCACTTATTCGTGATCATGATCATGCTATTCATTTGATTCCAGGAAGTGTTTCTCAAAACATCAGACCTTACAGATATCCCTATGCTCAAAAGAATGAAATTAAATATATGGTTGTAGAAATGTTATAGGCAGGTATAATTCAACCTAGTCAATGTTATTTCTCTGCTCCAGTAGTATTGGTGCACAAGAAGGATGGATCATGGCTTATGTGTTTGGATTATAGGGAGCTCAAAAAGCTCACTATTAGAGATAAATTTCCCATTGTTGTCATTGATGAATTTTTGGATGAATTACATGGAGAAATTTACTCCACCAAGATGTATCTTCGTTTAGGATATCATAAAATTATAATGAATACTCAAGGCATTACGAAGACAACATTTAGAACTCCTGAGGGTCATTATGAAATTTTGGTCATGCCTTTTGGGCTTACTAATTTACCTTCAACATTTAAAGGATTTATGAATTCCATTTTCAACCCTTCCTTAGAAAGTTTGTGTTAGTATTTTTTGATGATATACTAATTTACAACAAGTATTGGAAGGATCATATTCAACATGTTGACAAGGTTCTCAATCTATTAGAGGAGAAACAATTATATGCAAAAACCTGTGAATGTTTCTTTGGAGTACAAGAGGAGGAATATTTGGATCATATTGTATCTCATGAGGGTGTTAAGGTAGACCCTAACAAAATTAAATCCATTAAGGAATGGAAAATCCCCACAACCATAAAGCATCTTTGAGGATTTCTCGGGTTGACAAGGTATTATCGGAAGTTTGTTAATATTTATGGGAGAATATCTACACCTCTAACAACATTACTAAAGAAAGATACATTTTCTTGGACTCCAGAAGAAACTAATGCCTTTTAACATCTTATCTATGATTTACTTCACAAAAACCTTTATTGTGGAATGTGATGCCTCGGAAAATGGAATTGGCGTTGTTTCAATGCAAGAAGGAAGACCCATTGATTTTAAAAGTCACACAATCAAAGGAAAGTATTTACACAAACCTATTTATGAGAAGGAAATGTTGGTAATAATACATGCACTAAAGCAATTAAGACCTTACCTAACGGGAAGACACTTCAAGGTAAAAATAGATCATGATAGTCTTAAATACTTTTTGGAACAAATATTATCTTCAAAATAGTAGCAAAAATGGGTCACAAAGATGTTGGATTATGACTTTGAAATCATATACAAAAAAGGGAAGAAAAATGTTGTTGCAGATGCACTCTAAAGAAAGGATTATGATGTGGAAGCATTGCTTTGTGCCATTTCTATTATCCAACCTAATTGGATAAACGAAGCAAGGGATGAATGGAAGAATGTCAAAGAGGTGTGGACACTCATTCAAAAGTTCTAGCAATACCCCAATATATCTGATACATTTAGCTAGAACAATGATTCATTATGGTACAAAGATTGCTAATATCTTGGTAAGAATTACCAACTCAAACAAAAGATTCTTTTGGAATTTCACACCTGTTAGTGTCAGTCTAGTCATACTGCCATCAGTGATCAAAACTGCTCTTTTGCATTTTCATATTAGGTGTCTCATACCGAATAAATTTCACCATTCCGCTAGGTCATGGATTCATTGATGGTAGTAATTTTTTATCAGTTTTCCCTCATAAGGTACTTGCTGATTTTCCTTTCTATGGTCTTTAGTCATTAGTCACTTTCATTCTCAAATTCATATTAGTAGGTCATAGGATGGGTTTCATTAGTTTCTAGGGTCTCACCATGGTCAAGTTAATGAGTCAAATGTCAATAATATCAGCAAGGTCATGGGGAAGTCAATAAAATCAAAGTCACTGCACCTGGAAGATTAAAAAGATATTTTATTCAACTTGATGTAATTTTCACCTCAAAACCATGTTTTGAGGTGAAAACATGATATTTTGCCTTTATTGTCATTCATTATGTAATTTTATATCATCATATGTAATAAGTCACAATTCAGAAGCTGTTATCTCCACAAAGTGATGTCCCTGCCTTCAGAGAAGTTTTCCATAGCATGGTCGGCACCAAATCACCTTCTAAATAGATCCATCAGAAAGAGCCCGGAAACAGCTTTCCAACGGTATACTACACTCTCAAAACTGACTTCTGGATTGAATTTTATGCCTAAGTGAAGTAAAAATCCCTCTATATCCTAACCCTTCCCCTTTTCCCATTTTTCCCTTAAACTTTGTATTATTAAAGTTTAATATTCCCCCTAAAAATCCCTTTTTTCCCCCTTTCGATGGAAAAAATCACATTAATACATTAGTCCGATCCCAAAACCACTTCCCATCCATTCCCCGTTGAAAACCTTATGATAAAAATTTCAAAGGTTCATATATATATAACCCCCCCCGCTGTTCCAAAAACACTTCCCCACCATACTGAAACTTTATAATAAAACTTTATAATAAAGTTTTATATTATAAACCCCTCCGCTTCCCATCACAATCGTAAAACTTTCCCCTGATCGCATCGCTCATTTTATAAGGACCCTCCGATTGGACAATCGCAAAAAGTTCCGATGCGATTGATCGTCCTCCTCCGATTAACCCCGCCCGATGAGATCCAGACCGTTGATCTGATTGACGATTGGACGGTCTGTATGCAATCACTCCATCACAATCGGCGCACATGATCGTCCTCCTCCAATTGACCTCTGCCGATGGCTCACTCTCGATTACACCATCACCGTCGATCTCCTCATCCAATCCGACGGTCCTCCACCAATCAGAACATTCCAATCGCACCGTTTAAATCCTGCCTCCGATTAACCCCACCCGATGCGATCCCGACCGTTGATCCGATTGAAGATCGGACGGCCCACACCCAATCGCGCCATTGAAATCAGCAATTCCATATGCAAATTGTTCCTCCCGCCCGCTCCGATATTGCGATTGCAATTGACCCTCGGCCCCACCACTTGAAATATTCCGCCCCATTTGTAATAATATGTCCCTTTTCCCTTTGTATAAATCAAATTTTTGTATATAAAGAAACTCTCCCCAATTGCATCGGGGGAAGTCTCAATATATAACATGCCTGCCCCGCTCCCCGATCCATATATCGATCATAACGAGGATTCCACCTCCTCCCCCTTCCTTCCTATTCACTATTTCTTCCCTTCACGAATGCATAACTTCAATTTGTTTTATTTTAATGACAGTTTATTAAAGGGTCAATTTTATTTAAATGAATAAAGGAAAGCAAAGCGACAGTCAAAGGGCCGAGAGAGCTTAAAATAAAATAGAGATATTTACGATAGCAGGAAAATAGGATCGGATTACCTATTTTTCCTTCAGCGAATTCTCGAAGAGTTTAAAATGTATTGCTGTTCCTTGTTTTCAGAGGCAAACGTTAGTTCTCTTTTCCATATTCAGATTTATGTTCTTCAGCTGTTAGAACAACTCCTCTTTTCATGGATCTATGGTTCCACAATTCAGTTTATTTATTGTAATTGTAAATCATTTGAAAATGGTCTCAGAGTCTGAATCGAAAAATCTGAAGTCTGTAATTCAGAAGTAGGGGAATAGTGTGGAAGAAAACTCTGCGCTCTATTGTACATTCTGACAGGGAATTAATAAAAGATGCAGCTCTGATTTGTGGGATCCATGTGGTATGAGATTTAGCATTTGTTCTCTCTTTGGTTTCATATGTAAATTGTTATGTTTAACCTCTCATTCATAAACATCTCTTTTTGAATGCTTTCAAGATAGAAAGGTAGAATCCATTTTATATGCTCTGCCTTGGGAAATCATTCATGCTCTGTGTTTTTCTTCTGTTTGAAAAGGATCCATTTATTGTGCCCTTTTCAGCTCCTCGCCAGTCTTTCCATCCCATCCTCATTAAGCTTTATTTGCTAAGTTTCCTGCCTATCTTGCCCCATGAAATACCCTGTATCCTGATTTAATTCCCGGTTTCAGCTATCCCATTTTTTGTCCCACACATCCCTGAAAATTCATTTATTTTATTAAAGCCATTTCCCATCATTTTACCTAGCCTAATATAAGTCCATTTATTGTATTCTATTGAACATTATTTCACGGAGAGAGCCCTCTCCTGTCCTTGTAGGGCTAGCTACAAGGCTGAGCGTGGTTTAGTTGTTACCCTGTTTTGCCTTTTCAACCTGGGGTCCAATTCAGGAGATAACATCTCTGGCGACCATACTAGGAAGCTCAAGATTGTTTGTTTGTTAGTGTTATTTGTTTTATAAACTACAGACGGAGCCTGAAGTTATGCCAGGTAGCCTTTGAACTGCACATTGCTTTGCAAGTTCATAAGTAGATAAACGCTGCTTCAGTCAATCTTCGGTCTAGTTTTATAAATGTAACATTTGACTTGCTAATTGCCCCAGTACATCAGATAATTCTAGACTTTTGGACGATGATGTTCAGAGTATGCTAGGCTGGAAATAAAATTATGTGAAATAGAAATTTGACCACACTGGCTTCAAGAAGATACACCAGGGCTAATCCAGATCCAAATCCTCCCCCTGTGTTTGAAAATCCAAATCTTATCCCAAGAATTGTTAGAAGACAAGAAGGATCATTAAGCCCCAAACCCGTCTTCAGATCCTATACTTGGCCCAGTGAATGGTTTTTTGCAGAAGGCCTTTCCTTTGACGAGAATTTTGAGCTTTCTTTATTTAGGAATAAGTCTGAAAATGACATTGATGATACAGTTTTAGATCTTGATTTCCTTGTGTTGGCATGTGTTGTCCTTGATGGCAACCTACTTGATGAAATGAGATTGTTGGCTATATGATGCAATGTGTTGTCCTTGATGGCAACCTGCTTGATGAAGTTGTTCTTGATGGAAACTGATTTGATGAGTTGTCTTTGGATGGCAACCTACTTGATGAAGTTGTTCTTGATGGAAACCTACTTGATGAGTTGCCTATCATAAGCAACCTATGTGATTAATATGATGTATCTCAGATTAGCTCAGAAGTAACAGAAGAAGGAATTTCAGTAAGTGGCAGAGAAATGATAAATATGATATGTCACAAATCATACACCGGTTTGTAAAGGTGGAGTAGTGTATGTACGTGGAAAAGTACGTACCAAGTAGCGTATGCCTATTTGTGCTCTAAATTTATAAAACTAGGGGACATTACCATGGTATTGGCCCACAGTATTGAGCACTGGATTATCTATTTGATCTCGTCCAGGAATACCATCGGAGGTTGAGTGGTTTTGACTCATGGTATTGATAAAGGCCAAACCTATATAAGGAGAAGAGAATAATAGTGAAATGTGTGCATATGTCTGGGTTTTAATGAATACTTCACTCTGACGTATATCTGCATGGCGGAACTCTGTTCTTAATTGATAGATCTGAATCTATGATGCACCTATGCATATGATGAAGGTTCAAGATCTCTATATCTAGAAATGATGAATCTCTAGAATGATCTGAAAAGAAATTATGAAGACCTGGCGCAAGTCTGATGAAGAAATTGAAGAAATCTGGGTAAGTTTATAGATCTGGTCTGTTGCGCAAAGTTTATCTTTTATAGATCTATATGCAGGTTCGTTTCATGAAAAGCGCGTGTATATGCGGGTCCGCTTAAAGAAAAGCGCGTATGGCAGTCAAGGTTTCTAAAAATAAAATGCACTGAAGTATACATAGGTTTGTCTCCGTGAAAGCGCGTATATACGCAGGTTCAGTGAAATAAAAGCGTGTATGGAATCTAGGGTTTTGCTGAAGTATGTGGAATAAAATGTCTGATCTGTTTTGCTGTTTTACTGCTATCTGTCAATGATGTATTCATACAGATCTGGGTTGTTTAACATTTGATTGTGCTGCTGATTATGTTGATTAAAGATCAAGTTGTTGGTTGATTGGTTAATGATTCAATGACCTTATGAATGTATAAACAGTTCTGTATGGTTGATAGATTGTCTGAACAAAAATCTGATCTCAGATCTGAATATGAGTCTGAACTAATTCTGAAAGAAAGAATACACAGAAAAATACGCTAGTAGGTGAAAAGGAAAGCGCGTGCATACGCGGAAATGGTGAAGAAAAGTCGCGTATACAAAGTTACTATACACTGAAGCATACGCAGGTTGGAGTGAATAAAGACACGTATATACGCGGGTTACATAAAGGAAAATAGCGTATGGTATTTGAATTAATGTTCAGGGTTGAGTTTACATCTGCATATCTATTCTGAAGTCTGGGTTATCTCTAATATTCTGGTTACAGTGGTCTCACTGTTCTGCTTGAAGTATTGGGCAAAGTATGTTTGTTGATAAGTGAAGGGTTGTGTTGAAGCTGTTTGATCCTGAATGAAAATTGATGAAATGTGGTCTGCAGTGGTGCTGAGGGTCGAAACCTTCAGTAAGGGGGTAGTAGCTGGTAAACGAGAGCAGGGGGTAGTATCTCCCTTCCAGGAGAGGCTGGTAAACGAGAGCAGGGGGTTGTAGCTCCCTTCCAAGAGAGGATGGTAAATGAGAGAAGGTTGTAGCCTTCTGCAGGTGGGTGCCTGCGTGCTGGAATGAGTTTGTGCCAGTACATGGTTGTAAGAAGTTTTCTTTATATAATAAATATTGAAGACTGAGACGACGGCAACGGTGGTTTTCTCCCGAATTGGGTTTCCACCTTAAATCCTGGTGTTCATGTGTGTGATGGTTTATTCTGTTCTTACTGCACCTGTTTACTGCTTAATAAACATCTGATGAATGAATGATGCAATGATCTAAGTTAAGAATTAAATGCATAATTAGATCTCTGGACATACGCAAGTTTTCTTAATGATATCTGCGTGTATACGCGAGTTGTGTTCAATAAAGTAGCGTATGGGTTTAAAAGCAAGAAAAAGTAAATTTTTTTTAGTCAGCACTAAATACTGATTCACCCCCCCTCTCAGTATTTTTCCCAACAATTGGTATCGGAGCAGGTCCTTCTGAAAAAGCTTAGCCGCTAGAAGGAAGATCAAGAAAGATGAGCAATCAAGAAGGAATAGCATCTATCAGGCCTCCGCTCTTTAACTGAAACAATTTAATCTTTTGGAAAACAAGGATGAGGTCCTATCTTCAGTCTCTGGGAGCAGATGTATGGGCCATTGTTGAAGGAGGATATCAATATCCAGCCGCAGTACCAACAGATCCGACGGAAAAGAAGAATTATGAATCAAATGCAAAGGCGGTCAATGCTCTAACGGGAAGTCTAACTGAATCTGAATTTGTCAAAGTCATGCAGTTGAATACAGAAAAGGAAATATGGGACAAAATCATTCTAAGTTATGAAGGTGATGCAAAGGTAAAAAGTGCAAAACTCCAAACTCTCAGAATTGAATATGAAAATTTGAAGATGCATAGTGATGAGAGTATTTCCAGTTTCTTTTTACGTCTTGATGATGTTGTAAATCGTATGAGAAATATGGGAGAAACAATAACCGAATCCACTTTGGTTGAGAAAATTTTAAGATCTCTAACGGCAAAATTTGAGTCAAAAGTTTCTGCTCTTGAAGAAAAACAGGATCTTCAAAATCTTACTGTGGTGCAACTTCATGGCATACTAACTGCATATGAAATGAGAAGAGGAGGACCATATGAAGTCAAAGAAGCCGTCTTTAGAGCTTCTACAAAAGGGAAATAAGTACAAGAAGCAGAAGGATCAGGATATATCTCAGAAGAATATGAGGCAAATTTTGTAAAGAAACTTCAACTTGGCACAGGACGGTTCAGAGGTAAGCTTCCTTTAAAATGTTTTGATTGTGGAAGAGTTGGTCATTATGCTGCTAAGTGTCCTCATAAATAAACATCTGCAAAAGGGAAGGAAGTAGCAAGAAGGAATAAGAATCGGTTTAGCACTAGAAAAAGTTACTATACTCATGAAGACAGTGATGGGTTATCTGATAGTGAGGAAGAATGTGAACAAGATCTTAGACTTCTCATGGCATTTGAAAAAGAATCTAGAGAAGAAAAGGATACTTTTGTGGATGCTCTAGAGGACAAGGATTTTCTTGAAGAAAACAATCAACTAAAAATACGCTTAGAAGAAAGCAAAATATGCATAGAAGAAAGGAAAATAACCATAGAGACTCTGGAAAATCAGCTTGAAGAAAAGGAGAAACGCAATGAGAAATTGGAGTGTGAAGTAGTAAGTCTAAGAAAAGAACTTGAGAAAGTAAAGACTCTGAATCTTAGATTTGCTAAAGGATCTGAAACCTTAGATGAGATTATTAAGGTACAACGTTCTCCTCTCATAAAGACAGGTCTTGGATATATCGGAGAATCTTCTCAGGCTTCGGCACCAAATTATCTAAAAGCAGCTACAACTGGTTTACAACATTCTGCCACTCAGCAAGGGAATAAATAATCTTTACAGGTAAAGCATGATCATCTCAATTCAAAGAACACTAACAGGAATATCTTTCAAAGAAACACCAATCAACAGGTAAATTCAAGTAGAATATTTCATGATCGCAGAAATTTCTTCTTCAATGGACAATGTTTCTCATGTCACAATTTTGGTCATAAAGTTGTTCAATGTGTTGCATATAAAACCATCATGACAAGAGAAGCAAGAAAGAAAAGGATTGATATTGAAACAAAGAATAATACTTATAACAAATTTTCTCCTCTTCAAAATGAAGTTGAATGTGCTTATTGAAATAAATTTGGCCATGAAGAATCTGAATGCAAGAGCAAAGTTCAGCCAAAAGAACATGTTCCTTCAAGCTCGAAAGTATGGAAAAAGAAAGAATTACAAGTTGAAAATTGTGGCATAGAGTTATTTACAGAAGATGAAGAAAACCAATGGTACATTGATAGTGGATGCTCAAGACACATGACAGGTGATAAAGACAAACTTCTTGCATATAGTGCTCTAGAAAAGGAAAAGAAGGTTACATTTGGAAATGATACTCCTGCGGTAATTAAGGGAAAAGGGTCTGTGTTTCTAAAAGAAAAGGTGAAATCTAATGATGTCATGTATGTGGATGGATTAAGGCATAACCTGTTAAGTGTAAGTCAAATGTGTGATCAAGGAACTGAAGTTGTCTTTAGTTCAAAAGAATGTGTGGTACGTGATCTTGATATAGGTAAAACAATTATAAAAGGAAAAAGAACCCCAAGAAACCTGTATGTATTGAAGAACTGCAAAGAACAATGTTACTTGAGTAAATCTTCAGAAAATTGGCTATGGCATAGAAGGTTGGGGCATCTGAGCTTCTCTCAGATCAACAAATCAAGCAGACTTAAAGCTGTCCGTGATCTTACCAATATTACTCTACCCGAAAATATCATATGCAAGTCTTGCCAATTTGGTAAACAGACCAGAGTACAGTTTAATGCCAAGGAAGGATCATCAAGTAAGCCTCTTGAACTCATTCATACTGACAGATTTGGACCTATGAGGAAAAATTCACCACGTGGTGAACAATACTATATCTTGTTTATTGATGATTTCTCTAGAATGTGTTGGATTGGGTTGCTTAAACACAAAGATGAAGCATTTGAGAAATTTTAGAGCTTCAAAGCTCTGGTTGAAAATGAATTAGATATAAAAATAAAGTGTCTTAGATCTGATCGAGGAGGAGAATATACTTCAGATGAATTCCTTGAATTTTGTGAACAACATGGCATGAAAAAACAATTTACTGTAGCCGGCACTCCACAACAAAATGGCGTAGCAGAAAGAATGAATAGAACAGTTCAAAAAATGGCTAGAGCTATGCTTGATGATTCCAGAACACCTGACACATTTTGGGGAGAAGCAGCTCATACAGCGGTAAATATTCTTAACAAGGCACATGTTCGTGTAAATAGTGACAAAACTCCATATGAACTCTGGTATGGTAATCCTCCCACTGTGAAGCATTTTAAAGTTTTTGGAAGCAAATGCTTTATCAAAAATAATGATGAAAAACTTGGAAAGTTTGAACCCAAAGCAGATGAAGGAATACTTCTTGGTTACTCCTCCAGGAGTAGAGCATATAAATGTTACAATAAAAGACTTCGGAAGATTGTTGAATGTATTGATGTTGTTATTCATGAGTCTCCTGCAGCTCCAAAAGAAGAAAAACAAACAACATATGAAGACAATGGTGACATATATCCTTCTACATCAAATAGAAATGATATAGACAGTGAACCCAATGAAGAACCTGAAGATGATTTATCTGAAAAAGCTCCATCCAGATATGTTCAAAAGAATCATCTAGAATCTTAAATTTTGGGAGAAAAGGGATCAGGTGTACAAACAAGAAGGAATCTTGTGGGATCTTCTAGCTATCTGGCATTTCTATCCACTATTGAACCACACAATGTCAATCAAGCTAGCAAAGATGAATGTTGGATTCAATCCATGAATGAATAGCTTGATCAAATTGAAAAGAATCACACTTGGGAATTGGTACCAAGACCTCATGACAAAAATGTCATTGGAACTAAATGGATATTCAAAAATAAGTTAAATGAGAATGGGGATGTTATAAGAAATAAAGCTAGACATGTTTGCAAGGGGTATGCTCAACAAGAAGGTATAGACTTTGAAGAAACTTTTGCTCCTATAGCTAGAATTGAAGCCATAAGAATGTTTCTTGCTTTTTCAAGCTTCCAACAAATCAAAGTTTATCAAATGGATGTTAAATCTTCTTTTCTCAATGGTGATCTAGAAGAAGAAGTTTATATAGAACAACCAGAAGGATTCATTTTGGGAAATGATGAAAAAATTGTTTGTAGACTTAAAAAGGCTCTATATGGTCTCAAACAAGCTCCAAGGGCATGGTATTATCGTCTTGACAAATATCTTCATCAGCAAGGATTTTCAAAGGGGTCTGCTGATAGCAACTCTTACACAAAAACTGAAAATGATAAACTATTGATTGTAGTTGTATATGTTGATGATATCATTTTTGGAAGTAATGATTAATCTATGAGTCAGAAATTTGCTTCTGTTATGCAGAAAGAATTTGAAATGTCTTTACTTGGGGAACTAACATTCTTTATTGGCTTGCAAGTGCATCAAAATACAGATGGCATATTCTTATCACAAGAAAAATACCTTAAGAAAATTCTGAATAAGTATGGCATGGAAGAGTGCAAACCTATAATTACACCAATGCTAACCGGATGTAATCTCAATTCTCATGATGATTCTCCCACGGTGAATCAACCAGAATACAGATCTATGATAGGAAGTCTACTTTATCTCACTGGGACTAGACCAGACATTATGCATGCAGTTGGGATTGTTGGACGATTCCAAGCTAATCCAAAAGAGTCTCACCTTCAAGCTATCAAAAGAATATTCAAATATCTACAAGGAACTCAAGACTTTGGACTATGGTATCCAAAGAATGTTGATCTCACTCTTCATGCTTACACTGATGCAGATTGGGCTGGAAATGTTGATGATCGGAAAAGCACTAGTGGTGGTGCATTCTATATGGGGCCCCGGTTAGTATCTTGGTTCAACAAGAAGCAAAACTCTATTGCCTTATCTATAGCAGAAGCAGAATATGTGGCTGCCGCATCATGTTGCACTCAACTTATTTGGATGATGCAAACCTTACAAGACTTTCAAATCAAATGTTCACCTCCTATCTCCATTATGTGTGATAATACAAGTGCCATCAATATCTCTAAGAATCATGTTATGCATTCAAAGACCAAGCACATTCCCATCAAGTATCACTTCTTACGTGAACAAGTGCTTGAATAAAAGGTGAAGTTGGAGTATGTTCCCTCCAAAGAACAAGTTGCTGATATATTTACCAAACCTCTGCCCAGGGAAGCATTCGAATATCTCAGACAGAAGCTGGGAGTAGTCTCTGCCATGCAGAAGATCAGGTCTGCTTAAATGCAGAAGATTAAATTGGATACGCGGATTTCCGGAAAGACAGTCGTGTATATACGCGAGTTTATATAAAGAAAACTGCGTATGGGTGGTTGCTGACAAATTTTTCTGGGTCAGCATTCTTCAGCACATCTATGGTGCTGTTGGGTATCTCTGGTGATGTTTCAGCTCTCATATTTCTGTTTCATTCTCTGATATTTGATGAAGATGCCTTGATGATTTGCTGTTGAAAGTGTTCAGGATGCACAAGCTAAGGGGGAGATGAAGGAGTAAAATGGCTCAAGAACATGTGTACAGGTTCAGGGGGAGCATTAGCCTTGCTAAGAATTATGCATTGGTTGGCATTATGATTGTTCTGAAATATGATCTCTCTCTTGAGGTCTTTTTGGTATTTATTACAAAAGGTCATGTTGAGACCTATGATGTAAAATTGTAATATTCAGTCATGTAAGGACATTGATCAAATTTGTAAACCCACTTGGTTGGGTACTTGAGTCACATATGTAAATCCACTTGATTGGATCATTGATGGAAGTTTGAGTCCTTGGTGATAGGAAAGGTCATAGAGTCATGTACTTCATTGAAAAATATGTTTGAAGATTCAACATGAACTCAGGGGGAGCATGGTAACTTCAGTGCACATCAGATCTACAACGCTCTTCTTTCTACATGCGAAGAAAAACCTTGTTTTGGTTTTGATCCGCCCTTTGCCCTTGATGTCAAAGGGGGAGAGTGTCATGGTGTTTGAATAGGGGGAGAGTATCATGGTGTTTTCATAATGGTTATATTCAATGTATCTATCTGTTGTGGTGATCAAACAACATCATGGTTGCCATCAAGTCCAAAGGGGGAGATTGTTGGCATGTGTTGTCCTTGATGGCAACCTATTTGATGAAATGAGATTGTTGGCTATATGATGCAATGTGTTGTCCTTGATGGAAACCTGCTTGATGAAGTTTTTCTTGATGAAAACTGACTTGACGAGTTATCTTTGAATGGAAACCTACTTGATGAAGTTGTTCTTGATGGAAACTTACTTGATGAGTTGCCTATGATAAGCAACCTATGTGATTAATATGATGTATCTCAGATCAGCTCAGAAGTAACAGAAGAAGGAATTTCAGTAAGTGCCAGAGAAATGATAAATATGATATGTCACAAAGCATACGTGGGTTTGTAAAGGCGGAGTAGCGTATGTACGCGGAAAAGTACGTACCAAGTAGCGTATGCCTATTTGCGCTCTAAATTTATAAAACCAGGGGACATTACCATGGTATTGGCCCACAGTATTGAGCGCTGGATTATCTATTTGATCCCGTCTAGGAATACCATTGGAGGTTGAGTGGTTTTGACTCATGGTATTGATAAAGGCTAAACCTATATAAGGAGAAGAGAATAATAGTGCAATGTGTGCATATGTCTGGGTTTTAATGAATACTTCACTCTGACGTATATCTGCATGGTGGAACTCTATTCTTAATTGATAGATCTGAATCTATGATGCACCTATGGATATGATGAAGGTTCAAGATCTCTAGATCTAGAAATGATGAATCTCTAGGATGATCTGAAAAGAAATGATGAAGACCTGGCGCAAGTCTGGTGAAGAAATTGAAGAAATCTGGGTAATTTTATAGATCTGGTCTGTTTTGCAAAGTTTATCTTTTATAGATCTATACACAGGTTCGTTTCATGAAAAGCGCGTGTATACGCGGGTCCGCTTAAAGAAAAGCGCGTATGGCAGTCAGGGTTTCTAAAAATAAAATGCACTGAAGTATACGCAGGTTTGTCTCTGTGAAAGCGCGTATATACGCAGGTTCAGTGAAATAAAAGCGCGTATGGAATTTAGGGTTTTGCTGAAGTATGTGGAATGAAATGTCTGATCTGTTTTGCTGTTTTACTGCTATCTGTCAATGATGTATTCATATAGATCTGGGTTTTTTAACAGTTGATTGTGCTGCTGATTATGTTGATTAAAGATCAAGTTGTTGGTTTATTGGTTGATGATTCAATGACTAATGACTGTATAAACAGTTCTGTATGGTTGATAGATTGTCTGAACAAAAATCTGATCTCAGATCTGAATATGAGTCTGAACTAATTTTGAAAGAAAGCATACACAGAAAAATACCCTAGTAGGTGAAAAGGAAAGCGCGTGCATACGCGGAAATGGTGAAGAAAAGTCGCGTATACAGAGTTACTATACACTGAAGCATACGCAGGTTGGAGTGAATAAAGACGCGTATATACGCGGGTTACATAAAGGAAAACAACGTATTGTATTTGAATTAATGTTCAGGGTTGAGTTTACATCTGCATATCTATTCTGAAGTCTGGGTTATCTCTAATATTTTGGTTACAGTGGTCTCACTGTTTTGCTTGAAGTATTGGGCAAAGTATGTTTGTTGATAAGTGAAGGGTTGTGTTGAAGCTGTTTGATCTTGTATGAAAATTGATGAAATGTGGTCTGCAGTGGTGCTGAGGGTCGAAGCCTTCAGTAAGGGGGTAGTAGCTTCCTTCCAGTGGTAGCTGGTAAACGAGAGCAGGGGGTAGTAGCTCCCTTCCAGGAGAGGCTGGTAAACAAGAGTAGGGGGTTGTAGCTCCCTTCCAGGAGAGGCTGGTAAACGAGAGAAGGTTGTAGCCTTCTGCAGGTGGGTGCCTGCGTGCTGGTATGAGTCTGCGCCAGTACATGGTTGTAAGAAGTTTTCTTTATATAATAAATATTGAAGACTGAGACGACGACAGCGGTGGTTTTCTCCCGAATTGGGTTTCCACCTTAAATCCTGGTGTTCATGTGTGTGATGGTTTATTTTGTTCTTACTGCACCTGTTTACTGCTTACTAAACATTTGATGAATTAATGATGCAATGATTTAAGTTAAGAATTAAATGCATAATTAGATCTCTGGACATACGCAAGTTTTCTTAATGATATCCGCGTGTATACGCGAGTTGTGTTCAGTAAAGTAGCGTATGGGTTTAAAAGCAAGAAAAAGTAAAAATTTTTCAGTCAGCACTAAATACTGATTCACCCCCCCTCTCAGTATTTTTCCCAACACCTTGTAGATATTGAAGTCCAAAGAGGAAATTCCTCTATTGACGATTACATTTTGAATTCTCCTCAGTCCATCACTATAACTAATATTCCTGAGCCTTCAGAATCATCACAAACAACATTTCCCCCTCCCAATTCATCAAAATTCCCATCAGTCAATTCCCAATTGTCATCTCCTCCATCAACACCTCCCTCAAACCCTACAAATCCTATTGTAAATCCACCCAGAGTTATGGATGCCAGGTATGCACCCCTGGTCTTACCCCAGGTCCTCAACCATATGTCAGCTGACTATCAAAGTAAAATTCCTATTTTTGATGCCACTCAGAGCATCACGGCCCAACAACACGTTGATAAAATGAATGAATTTTTTGATTTGCATGAGGTAGAAGCAGAGAATGTAACAACAAGGCTGTTTGTTCAAAGCTTCGGAGGCAAAGTCAGAAAGTGGTTTAGAGCCTTACCACCAGGCTCAATTCACACTTTGCAGGAGTTTCACACTCAGTTCCTGGATCGGTGGGAGGTAAAAAAGAACCCACTCCAAATTCTGTCTGAGTATGAGAACATTAAAATAAATGTGGGTGAAACCGTGCAGGATCATTGTTTAAGATTCAATGTTGTATATAATGCTATTCCAGCTAACTTGATTCCTCATGTGGGATTAGCATTGTTGAAATTTCCTGATGGTTTTGATGCTGACATGGCATATCAACTACGTGAAAGAGACCCGTCTTCACTTGAAGACATGCAGAAGATAGCGGTAAACGTTGAAGCTAATCTGTTGGCTAAAAGAGCACGAGCCAGAATTGAGAAAAGAGTCACAATAAAAGAGGAGGCCTCTACTTCAGACAGTAAAATGGAAACTCTGATCAGAACAATAGAAAAAATGGTTGATAGGTTAACCATTGCAGACAGACCGGAGCCTCAAATAAGAAATCTGAATTTCAGAGGACAACAGCCACAATTCAGAATTAAACAGAGAGACCAAAGAACACAGGACCAAGCTGCGCCACCATAGCAGCAGATTAAAACTCCATTGCAGCAGAACTACGTGCAAAGGACAGATTCAGATGATAATGATCCTATGATTTAGGCTAATCACTTTTTCACAGCTGATGGTGCGCCAATTTTCCTCACAGAAGACGAAGAATACACAGTGGCGACTCCAGATATTCAAAAAGACAAAAAATTCATTTTGGCCAATGACATAGTATTGGAAGAAGAGTCCGATGATTACCAGAGAGGGTATATGAACGCTCTGTCAGCTCAACAAAGGCAATACTCTTTAAGGAACAACGAGGTTACAACCAGTCCCATTCAAAAGAGAAAATAACTCCAAATGAAGAACGATGCACAAAAGAAAGTAAAGGAGTCGGCTGACCCTTCTTCTAGTAAAGCGCCTGCAGTTACTAATACATCAAATGAAAAGAAACAACAGAGCTCAAAAAAGGAGCAAACAGAGAAGAAAGACTCGCCCATTAAAGAGGTAGAAAAATCCCCCTCCTTTAATCTAGAAAATGAAATTTCTAAGTTAAAGGTATCTATGCCCCTCACAGAGTTGGTGAAGAATAGTGCGTATAAAACTCAGGTGTCCAAAGTCTTGCAAATAGACTCTGTCTCTAATATGGTTAATGTAGAAGATGACTACCCTGAGCTTATTTTCGGTCCAGCCACAGAAGAATCTGAAGAAAATGAAGTCCCTCCTTTTTACCTGAGTTTTAGAGTACATGAGTTTATCCTACATAATGCTATGTTGGACTCTGGGGCCTCACATAATTTGATGCCCAAAGCCATCATGGAGAAGCTAGGCCTTGATATCACTCAAAAATATCAGGATTTCTATTCCTTCGACTCAAGTAGGGTCCACTGTATTGGTCTAATTAAAGATTTGGTAGTGTCTTTAGATCAGATTCCAGCAAAGAATGTCTTGATGGATGTAGTTGTTGCCGATGTCCCACCAAGGTTTGGAATGCTTCTATCTAGGTCTTGGGGTGCCAAACTCAAAGGAACTATGTAGCTTGACTTCTCTTATGCCACTATCCCTGTATTTGGCCAGTTGAGGAAGTTATATAGGGAAAAGAAAATGAAATATATGATTAATAGCAAAGACAAGCCTGTAAATCATCCCATTAATGCTGTCCATACATATTTAGAGTCTTTTGTCTTGTATTTTGATGGTGGTTTAAATGATGAGAATGTTCAGTTGGTACAAGTAGATGAAATACTTGAGATTTCAGAAAATTTTAGAGAAGTCCTTAAACAGGAAAAGGATAAAGAAGCAGAAACTTCTGGGCCTCTTGCCTGCCAGCAACAAAGGGACAATGAACAACCAGAAATCAGCCAAGGTAAAGAAGAGAAAGAAACAATTTTCCAGCATCTTCAAGAAGAAGAAGAAGGCCTGTGGAGTATGGATTTTGATGGAGCTGTTGTTAAGGATGGAGCTGGTATTGGAATATGGATTAGGAGTCCTGTTTTCCAGCCTGAGAAGGTTCCCAACAATGTTAGAGTTTGTGCTTATAAGTTAGCTTTTGATTGCTCTAACAATGAAGCAGAATATGAGGCTTTGATTGCAGGTCTCAAGATTCTGAAGAAGTTGAATGCAAAAAGGATTTCTGTGTATGGTGACTCCAAGCTGATAATCAAATAGGTGAAGGGAGAATACCAAGCAAAACATCCGAGATTGAGGGCATACAGAAATGAAGTCTTGGACATTTTGAAAACATTCCATGAATATAATTTGACAGCAGTGCCCAGGATGCAAAACATTATTGCCGATTCCCTTGCCACTACTGCAAGTAACCTGAAGATTCCGATGAAATTTAGCAATAAGTTTGAGATCTATGTCAAACATAGGCCTGCTGTTCCAGACAATTTAAGGTATTGGCAAGTAATTTGGGATGACAATGAGATTAATGCATTTTTGCAGGGTGATGGAAAATTCAAAGATACTCCCATAGAAGGTGAGTATGAGGTGGATGATCAGGAGTTAGAAGCAAACCAGATGGACATATTGTAGTTAAAGGATAATGTAATTCCTAGAGGTCTCATACCTCTAGAGGAGCTTTTTGATCAGGATGATGTCACAGAGAAACCAAGCTTGGTGCCCACAGAGAAAGGAGTTGAAAATGTGAATATTGGAACAGCTGACCAGCCTAAGTTTGTCAAATTGTCAAAGGCATTATCCCTTGAGGTAAAGGATAAGTATGTTAAATTTCCTTCTGAATTTTCTGATGTATTTGCATGGGATTATTCAGATTTGAAATTCTATGATAAGAACATAATCCAGCATACAATTCCTATCAAGCCGGATCAGAAGCATTTCAGACAGAAGCTAAGAAGAATCAATCCGAAGCTACTGCCATCGATTGAAAATGAGGTAAATAGGTTGTACAAAGCAGGTATCATAGTTCCCATTAGATTTTCTGACTGGATTTCAAATTTGGTTCCAGTGCGTAAAAAGACTGGAGAAATAAGATTGTGTATAGATTTTCAGAACTTGAATAAGGCATCCTTAAAGGATAATTACCCACTTCCGAAAATGGACCATATTCTGCAGAGAGTAGTTGGAGCATCTAGGATGTCACTACTTGATGGCTACTCAGGGTACAACCAGATCTTGGTACATGAGAAGGACTAAGATAAAGCTGCCTTCACAACACCCCGGGGAACCTTCAGTATGCTAAGATGCCCTTCGGACTGAAGAACACTGGAGCCACCTTCCAACGTGCAATGGACATTGCTTTTGCAAATGAAAAAGATGTTTTTCTTGTTTTTTATTTGGATGATTTAACAGTGTTTTCAGGTTCAGACGATGAGCATTTGCACCATTTAAGAGTGGTTTTTCAGCGTTGTAGAAAGTTTGGGATTTCTCTCAATCCCAAGAAGAGCCTTTTTGCCATGGATGAGGGAAAATTTCTTGGGCATATCATCTCTAAAGATGGCATCCGCATAGATCCAGCTAGAGTGGAGGAAATTCAGCTCATAGATCTTCCATGGAACAAGAAAGAGATTCAGGCCTTCAATGGTAAGATGAATTTTTTATGCAGATTTATACCTAATCTGGCTGAAAATTTGAGAGAAATGACCAATATGTTGAAGAAATACAACATTGTTAAGTGGAGTGAAGAAGCTATCAATTCATTTAATTTGGTAAAGTTTGCTTTGTCTAATGCCCCAGTTTTGATCAGCCCTGACTATACTCAAGATTTTATCATATTTTCGTTTGCATCTGAGCATACTATGGCTGCTATTTTAATGCAAAAGAGAGATGAAGTAGAAAAGCCAATTGCCTTTTTTAGTAGGAATATTAGAGATGCTGCTTTAAGATATAATATTATTGAGAAACAGGCATTGGCCCTTATCAAGGCATTGAAGGATTTTAGGGTCTATATTCTGCATTCACATACTATAGCATATGTCCCTAATGCAGTAGTGAAGGATGTGTTGATGCAAACTGATCCAGAAGGTCAAAGAGGGAAATGGATAACAGCTATGTTGGAGTATGATCTAGAGATCAAGCCCACGAAATTTATCAAAGGCCAAGGCTTGGTGAAATTGATGGCTTAATCAAATCTATGTGCTTTAGATATAAACCTCATTACAGCAATGTCAGAAGAGGAAGATGAAGGTTTGCTGGTTCCTATTTCAGATATTTTTCTGCAGTCCCCTTGGTATTTAGATATTGTGTATGTTCTTAATCATTTTTCACCTCCTCCAGGCATGTCTAAGAGTAAAGGTAGATCTTTGAAGCTTAAAACTGCAAAGTACTACATTTTAAACAGTGCTATGTTTTGGAAGGATCCAGGAGGCGTTTTGCTAAATTTTTTGGTTGAAGAAGAAGCTCAGAAGGTAATGCATGATTTCCATAAAGGTGACTGTGGTGGTCACTTGTTTTGGAAAAATACAGTGAACAAGGTATTGAGAGCCAGGTATTATTGGCCCACATTATTTTCTGATTTATATAAAACAGTGATGAATTGTCATGAATGTCAAATTTTCCAAGGGAAGAAGAAATTGCTTCCACTTCCTTTGAAACCAGTTTCAGTGAACGCGCCCTTTCAGCAGTGGGGGCTCGATTTTATAGGATAAATAAATCCCGTGTCCTCAGCAAAACATCGATGGATATTGACTGGGACAGATTACTTTACGAAATGGATCGAGGCCATCCCTGCCAGGCAAGTGACTGACGCGGTAATTATTCAATTCCTTGAATCGAATATTTTATCTCGTTTTGGCTGCCCATGTAAAATTGTGACAGATAATGCAGCCGCGTTCAGATCAAAGAAAATGGTAGATTTCTGTGACAAATACAACATCGTGCTTGTCCATTCAACAATGTATTATCCACAAGGCAACAGCCTGGCAGAGTCATCGAACAAATCGCTAATGAATATAATTAAGAAAATGTTGGAGGAAAACAAAAGAAATTGGCACCAAAAGCTTATCAACGCACTGTGGGCAAATAGAGTCAGCAGTAAAAAATCAATAGGTATGTCACCTTTTGAGCTGGTTTATGGTACTAATGCTGTCTTTCCTAATTATCTTACAGTTCCAGTTATGAGATTGTTACAAGAAGTTGGCAGCGAAGATGATGACAACCAGCAAAGGATCAACCAGATGATTCACCTTCAACAAACAAGAGAAGAAGTGTCACATAAAGCGAGTCAGTTGCAGGACAAGATTAAAAATATCTATGACAGAAAGACTAAAACATAGAAGTTTCAGCTGGATGATGTAGTGTTGAAATGGGATGCAAGAAATGAAGACAAAGGGAAGCACGGTAAGTTTGACAACCTTTGGAAGGGACCATACAAAATTACGGCATACAGGGGACAGAATGCCTTCTTGCTTTCAGAAATGGATGGCCAGGATTGTCCGGGTGGAGCAGTAAATGGTAGGCTATTGAAGCGCTACCATTGTTGAAGATAGGGATCAAAATCTATCTCATCATCACTGTATATACCATGCCATTTTTTTTTTTTTTAAATTTTTTTTTTTATCTGAGTTTAAATGCACAGTCATTCAAAGTTTGGGGCCCAAGGTGAAGGCTATAAAACTTGGTTGATATGTGTATGATTTGGTTTTATTTCAGTCTTAGTCTCGAGTCAGATTCAGTTTGCATTTGTGTCAGCTTTCAGTATTTTGACTCCATGCCCTAAAGGATAAGGCTACTTGGTCTACGGTGTTCTTGGCACCTCCAAGGAGCTACCATCCCCTTTGGAGCCAATGTTAGTGTCAGTCTAGTCATACTGCCATCAGTGATCAAAACTGCTCTTTTGCATTTGCATATTAGGTGTCTCATACCGAATAAATTTCACCATTCCGCTAGGTCATGGATTCATTGATGGTAGTAATTTTTTATTAGTTTTCCCTCATAAGGTACTTGCTGATTTTCCTTTCTATGGTCTTTAGTCATTAGTCACTTTCATTCTCAAAGTCATATCAGTAGGTCATAGGATGGGTTTCATTAGTTTCTAGGGTCTCACCATGGTCAAGTTAATGAGTCAAATGTCAATAATATCAGCAAGGTCATGGGGAAGTCAATAAAATCAAAGTCACTGCACCTGGAAGATTAAAAAGATATTTTATTCAGCTTGATGTAATTTTCACCTCAAAACCATGTTTTGAGGTGAAAACATGATATTTTGCCTTTATTATCATTCATTATGTAATTTTATATCATCATATGTAATAAGTCACAATTCAAAAGCTGTTATCTCCACAAAGTAATGTCCCTGCCTTCAGAGAAGTTTTCCGCAACATGATCAGCACCAAATCACATTCTAAATAGATCCATCAGAAAGAGCCCAGAAACAGCTTTCCAACGGTATACTGCACTCTCAAAACTGACTTCTGGATTGAATTTTATGCCTAAGTGAAGTAAAAAGCCCTCTATATCCTAACCCTTGCCCTTTTCCCATTTTTCCCTTAAACTTTGTATTATTAAAGTTTAATATTCCCCTTAAAAATCCCTTTTTTCCGCCTTCCGATGGAAAAAATCGCATTAATACATTAATCCGATCCCAAAACCACTTCCCATCCATTGCCCGTTGAAAACCTTATGATAAACATTTCAAAGTTTCATATATATATACCCCCCCCCGCCGTTCCAAAACCACTTCCCCACCATACTAAAACTTTATAATAAAGTTTTATATTATAAACCCCTCCACTTCCCATCGCAATCACAAACCTTTCCCCCGATCACATCGCTCATTTTATAAGGACCCTCCGATTGGCCAATCGCAAAAAGTTCCGATGCGATTGATCGTCCTCCTCCGATTAACTCCGCCCGATGAGATCCAGACCGTTGATTCGATCGACGATTGGACGGTCTGTATGCAATCACTCCATCGCAATCGACGCACATGATCGTCCTCCTCTAATTGACCTCTACCGATGGCTCACTCCCGATTACACCATCATCGCCGATATCCTCATCCAATCCAACGGTCCTCCGCCAATCGGAACGTTCCAATCGCACCGTTTAAATCCTGCCTCCGATTAACCCCGCCCGATGCGATCCCGACCATTGATCCGATTGACGATCAGACGACCCACACCCAATAGCGCCATCGCAATCGGAAATTCCATATGCAAATTGTTCTTCTCGCCCGCTCTGATATTGCGATTGCGATTGACCCTCGGCCCTACCACTTGAAATCTTCCGCCCCATTCGTAATAATATGGCCCTTTTCCCTTTGTATAAATCAAATTTTTGTATATAAATAAACTCTCCCCAATCGCATCGGGGGAAGTCTCAATATATAACACGCCTGCCCCGCTCCCCGATCCTGATTGCGATCATAACAAGGATTCCAAATCCTCCCCCTTCCTTCCTATTCACTATTTCTTCCCTTCACGAATGCAGAAATTCAATTTGTTTTATTTTAACGACAGTTTATTAAAGGGTCAGTTTTATTTAAATGAATAAAGGAAAGAAAAGCGACAGTCAAAGGGCTGAGAGAGATTAAAATAAAATAGATATATCTACGACAACATGAAAATAGGATCGGATTACCTATTTTTCCTTCAGCGAATTCTCGAAGAGTTTAAAATGTATTGCTGTTCCTTGTTTTCAGAGGCAAACGTTAGTTCTCTTTGCATTATTCAGATTTCTGTTCTTCAGCTGTTAGAACAACTCCTCTTTTCATGGATCTATGGTTCCACAGTTCAGTTTATTTATTGTAATTGTAAATCATTTGAAAATGGTCTCAGAGTCTGAATAAAAAAATCTGAAGTTTGTAATTTAGAAGTAGGGGAATAGTGTGGAAGAAAACTCTGCGCTCCATTATACAGTCTGACAGGGAATTAATAAAAGATGCAACTTTGATTTGTGGGATCCATGTGGTATGAGATTTAGCATTTGTTCTCTCTTTGGTTTCATATGTAAAATTTTATGTTTCACCTCTCATTCATAAACATCTCTTTTTGAATGCTTTCAAGATAGAAAGGTAGAATCCATTTTATATGCTCTGCCTTGGGAAATCATTCATGCTCTGTGTTTTTCTTCTGTTTGAAAAGGATCCATTTATTGTGCCCTTTTCAGCTCCTCGCCAATCTTTCCATCCCATCCTCATTAAGATTTATTTGCTAAGTTTCCTGCCTATCTTGCCCCATGAAATACCCTGTATCTTGATTTAATTCCCGGTTTCAGCTGTCCCATTTTTTGTCCCACACATCCCTGAAAATTCATTTATTTTATTAAATCCCTTTCCCATCATTTTACCTAGCCTAATATCAGTCCATTTATTGTATTCCATTGAGTATTCTTTCACAGAGAGTGCCCTCTCCTATCCTTGTAGGGATAACTACAAGGCTGAGCGTGGTTTAGTTGTTACCCTATTTTGCCTTTTCAGCCTGGGGTCCAATTCAGGAGATAAAAACACCTTCCCCTTAGGAGGGCACTCAATATTTTAAAAAACTTATCACAAGATCAAGAAGGATTTTTTTTGGGAGGGCCTTAAATATGATATTCAGAATTTTGTGGCAGAATGTTTGGTTTGCCAACAAAGTAAAGTTGAGATAATTAAGACCCCGGGTCTGTTACAACCTTTAAGCATTCCAAGTTAGCATTGGGAGGAGGTTTTAATGAATTTTATCACAGGTTTACCCAAGTCTAAAGGAAAGAGTGTCATCATGGTGGTAGTTGATAGACTTACCAAGTATGCACACTTTTGTGCATTACCTCATCCTCTTAAAGCCAGTACAATTGCTACTGCATTTATGGAAACAATGCAAAAGCTACATGGAAACCCAAAGATTATTGTAAGTGATATAGATCCCATTTTCACAGGAAAATTTTGGATGAAATTATTTTATTGTCTTGGTACTCAATTAGATCATAGCTCATCTTATCATCCTCAATCTGAAGGGAAAACTGAGATAGTGAAGAAATGTTTGGAAGGATATCTTTGTTTCTTTGTATCTGATAAACAAACATAATGGGTCAAGTTTTTACCTCTGGATGAATGGTGGTATAACACTTCCTTCCATATTGCAACAAAAATGACCCCATTTATGGTACTTTATGGATATAACCCATTTTCCATCACATCATATTTAAGAGAAAATTCTAAGGTTCAAGAAGTGGAAGATCACATTGAGCATCAACAAGAAGTTCTATAACTCTTAAAGGATAACTTCACTTTGGTGCAAAATTTAATCAAACAACAAGAATATCGACATCAAACTGAAAGAAGTTTTGATATAGGTGAATGGGTATTGTTATGATTACAATCATACAAACAAATATCCCTTAAGAAAGATAAGAAGGATAATAAACTATCACCCAAGTACTATGGTCCTTATAAGGTGTTACAAAATATTGGTACTATGGCATAAAAATTGGTGTTGTCTGCATCTTCTCGAGTACACCCAGTTTTCCATGTTTCTTGCTTAAATAAGGTTATTGGTGACAAGCTCCCAGTTCAAAAATTGTTGCCAGAACTTGACGAAGAAGGAAAAATCATATTTGAGCCTGAAACAACCACAGAAACAAGAACCCAACAACTACGAAATTGATTAATTTTAGAACATATCATTAAGTGGAGGAACTTACCTGCTGAAGACTCCACATGGGAGGATGAAAATTTTATACAAAAGCATCCAGAACTACTCAAGCATTGAGGACAACACTTTTTTAAAGGAGAGGGGCATGTTAAGTCCCTATAAAACTAGTGTATTCCCCTTATTGTCATTGTTAGTGTAGCCCCCTATTGTTGTTGTTATTCCCATGTATCCCCCATGTTGTTATTGTTGTGCCACATAGAATCCCACTATTGTTATTGTTGCGCCCTTACATTATTGTTGTTATGTAGGCTCTGATTATATTGTGACTCCTTAGACTCCTATATATACGAAGGAGGTTTTATCATTTGTATCATCCAATAATTGTTCATTTATGTAATGTAAAGAAGGTTTCCCTCTCGAAGAGGATAATTTTTAAGTCAATTATCTATTTTTGTTTTGTGATATGGTTGCATAACAGAAACAAAAACAACAAATCAAAGATGAAACTTATGCAATTTATCAAGATGATCTTGGAATATGTTGGAAACATTTAGGAAGAATGCTACTTTTTTGACATGTAGAAAGAGAGACACTTTATGAGATATAATATTTATTTATTTATAAAAAAATTATAAATTTTAATTACACAAATACATTAAAAAAAAAACCAAACACACACACATGGATAAATGAAAAAAATAACACACACACACACACACATACTTTGAAAAGGAAGATAAAAAATAATATTATTTTTGTCTAAAAATAAAATTTTATTATTATTTAAGAAACAAATGTCCTATAATGTAACTTTTATTAAATAAATTTAATAAATTTTAAAAATTAAAAATCCAAGCATTAGGGGTACTTAGGAGTTGGTAGTCTAGATGGAGGAATTAGCTTAGGTGAGAGCGAGAAACAAAAACAACAAATCAATGATGAAGCTTGTGAAAATTTTCAAGATGTTTATGTAATATGTTGATTTTTTTTAGGAAAAATGTTACTTTACTTGACATGTAGAAAGAGAGACACTTTGTGAGATATTTAGTCAAAACAGACAAAAATAACCTATTCTTATTTCACCTTCATATGTCACTCAAAAGTTAACTCATACCATATAAATATAAAGAAAATTGACAAAAACATCAGTTGAATAAGAATTTATGTATTATATGTTACATGACCCGTGGTGGTGAGGTTCGTTGATATATTCAGAGCATCCAATGGAGTTTGTTTATATGTCATTTGATTAAGCCTTTAAACCCTCAAACCCTAAGCCCTTAACTCTTAACACCTATACCATTCAACCCTAAACCCTTAACCAATAACCCCTTACTCCCTAAAATCCCATTAACCTATAAATCCCCTATGCCCTAAACCCCTTAAACCTAACTTAAACCCTGACCTTTTAACCCCTAACCCCTTAAACTATTAACAACTGACCCTAACTTATATTTGAATTTGAATTTTTTATAATTTGATTACTTTAAGATTTTTAAAGACATAATTTAATAATAAATTTTAGTTAATTTTTTGGTTGATATTGTTTCAATTTAATATTTATTAACAAAAAGTTATAAATTGTAATTATACAAATACATTTTTTTTTTAAAAATTACACACATACAAATATATGTATGTGTGTGCAATTTAATGTGTATAATTAAAAAATATAAATTTTAATATATATATATATATATATATATATATATATATATATGTGTGCGTGTGTGTACACACATACACACACACATAGATATTAAATTTTAAATTTTAAAATTATTAAATATTAAATTTGAAATTATATGTGTGTGTGTGTGTGTGTGTACTTTGAAAAGGAAGATAAGAAAAATATTTCATTATTTTTTAATAAAAATGATATTTTATTATTATTTAAGAAAATGTGTACTGTAGCGTAATTTTTATTAAATAAATTGATTAAATTTTAAAAACTAAAAATTTTAATTTTACGTATCCACTTAAAAAATATTTAAAGCTCACACACACATACACACTAGTAACCCAACCCCAGACAACCTCTAAACTATTAACCCTTAACCCTTTAATCCCTAATCCCTTAGATCATATCCCCCTAATCCTTAATATCTCCATTCCTCCTAATTAAGCCATGAAAGCCCTAACCCTTAAGCCCCAAAATCCCTAACCCTTAAGCTCTTAAGCCTTAACCCCTAAACTATTAACCAATAACCCCTTCCCGCTAAGTCTTTAAACTATTAACCGCTAAGCCGTCTTAACCCCTTAATCCCTAACGCTAAGCCCCTTAAACCATAAACCCCTAATTTACAAAAAAAATATGAAATATAAAGCCGTATCATGAATAACAAACCAAGGGATGATATTCATGCCCACCTTCAAGTTGTCCAAATTTTCTACAATGTTGTTTAGTTGTTCTTATTAAAAGGTTCCTTCTGTTATACCCCACAAATTCGGTACAAGGGAAATAACTGTTATAGCATCATTTGGGACAAAATGTGGCTAGCGCATGATATAAACCCTCTGAACCAACCAATAATGAAATTTGACATAGAGGCGAGGAATCCACCAATAGGGTTAAATGGAAACCAAGGTATTGCACGAATCCTGTTTGAAAGCTGACGTCGAGCACAAGGGAAACCACTCAGTAAAATACCCATGATGGTGCTCGTGCTAGTTAAGAAGGTCTCCATTGACTTCTTTCTAGCGGGTTTTCTCATATCGACTTCAACAAATTGCTCTGAGAGTAGGCCTAGAGCTGCACCTTGGCCTATTTCCATCATTGATAGTTGACCTTGTGCTGAACATTGATCAACATCATGGGTCTTTGACTGAGTGGTTTCCCTTGTGTTCGACGTTAGGTATCATTATCACACATTGGGATTTTTTCAGTACCTTGGTTTCCATTTGACCCTATTGGTGGATTCCTCGTCTTTTTTTCAGCTTTCATTATTGGTTGGTTCAGAGGGTTTCTGTCATGTGCTAGCCACATTTTGTGTACACCATAAACGAACTTGGGTTGGTTACTTCATGTTTGTTCATCCGATTCCTTCTAAATTATTAGCCTATGGGTTACACTCACATTGGATTGATGTGGGATGCCTTAATGCCTTCCTTCCAGTAGATTTTTTCCCATCGACTCCAACTCATTGCCATGGGAACAAGTTCTAGAGTCCTTTTTCAGTACCTTAGGGTTTGCAGTCATTAGTGGTAGACTGCTTCAATATCAATAGTGAGAATACATCAATGTATCCTGATTGGTAGATTCTCTCAAGTGTTTGACTTCAACTCATTTATTCACACTTGTTAGATTGTACTGGCTTACCTTGACTCTCATCATCATTATCGGTGAGTTATCTCACGTTTGTTAATGATATACATCAATGACCAGTAATCAAACGATTTCTCACATGGTCGAATTTAGCTCATTTATTCCCATAGTGTAGAAATGTACCATGGTGGTCATTGAAGACCTCGGGTTTGCATCAGCATGTTTTGGTTCATTTGACAACCCCTTCATTTTTCTGCAAGTGACACCATCCACCTTATATGTTGCAGTTCATTATAGCATCATCTTATATGTTGGCACCCGAGTTGGGTGCAGTACCATTATTCCACTCTTTATGGCTTGGTACTTAGAGATTTAGTTATGTGACTTCAGTGATCAAATATCTTTCTCAGCATCATTGATCAATTCTTCTATATGTGATACTATGACATGACCTTGATATGTACTTTTGAGGCTGTGATAAGATGATCCACTATAGTTTCCTTTGTAATTGTATACATATTGGATCCGCTCCATACTTGATATGCAGACATGCTTTACTTTCATTGAGCATGGGTATGCCCACCTCATACATGAGCTTACTTTCTAATCTATTCCATTGGTTTTTTCCAGGCTGAAATCATGTGAACTCCTCCCAAGTCATCGCATGATTTTTCTTATACACTTAATATATTTCAGCCATCATGTACCCCTTCTGACCTCATATATTAGGGGGCATCTGTTATAACATCATTTTCCACCTTTTTATACTTGATGCTCTGAGTTATGGCCTTGGGAAGTCCTTTCCCTTACGACTTTGTCCTTTATCTAAAAAACGCTATTTTAAATTCCATACACGACTCTTCCCTATAAAAATCATGTGCACACGCGGGTCCAAATATTCCCAACCCGTGTATATAATTTGAAATATTTAAAAAATAAAAATCCATATTTTCTGGGTGAGGTTTACGATTTAGACCGGAAACCTACCTATAACAGCCCATGGCCTAACTGTATCCCAACTAAAACAACTGTTTTGGGGTGGTATAAATACACTTCATGGGAAGGCCTAAAGAGAGGAGAGAGATAGGTATTGATATTATAGCCATTTAGTACCTGATCAAGTCTGATTTATCCTTGTGCCTCCTACACTCCTAGATTGTGGAAACCCTTGTTTCCCTCAAGTTATCACTTTCCCTAACTTCCTAAGGCTGAAAGTAGGTTTAGAGAAAGGTAACCACAAACCAACTTTTAACCAGGTAGATAGCCCTACCCAAACTAGAGAGGGCCCTCTCTATGTCACTTTACAGTAAAAGGGATGGTTGGATATAATGTTTTAGGCTAGTTATTATGCTCAATAGATTAAGGTTTTTGTTTGTTTGGAGTTTTGCTGGATAGGAATGACAATTAGGAGACTAGGTCTAGTTATGATCTGATTTCAAAGGTTTAGTTGCAGAGGTGAGGGTGAGGCTAGGTAGGTAAGCTAATAAGCATGATTAATTTTCCATTTTGTATAGATTGAAACTAGAAGGAATCAAAATGAGCATTAAATTGAATTCATTCATTAGAAGAGTAAGACAATTTCATGAAAATCTTATGAAAAACAAAGCATGGAAAGCATGTTTTCTATCAATAAAGTGAGAAGACTTAGCATAAAGAAGCATATATGTGGAATATGAGTAACATAACATTAAACATCATGAGTTTATAGAGAAAAAAAAATTCTCAAAGGCATAACACTGGAGTCTCAACACTATGTCTCCAACATTGTCCTTGATTTCATTAGCAAAAGCTTACACAATAGCTCCACTGCAAATAACAACTATCCAATCTCTACAATGAAAAAAGAGAGTCTAATTATAGAAAATATAGATCATGACACCTCAGCAGGTCAAAATCCCATCCCAAATGGATCAAATGCAAGAGATGAGTCATTTCCTAGTTTCTAGGGAGGTTAGAAACCATTCCCTGGAATTTAGCTACAAACTAGGAGTATTTGTCCCTTACATTAATTAAAAATTCCATCATACAAGGAAGAAAAAAATAACCTAATAACTCTAATGAAAACTTGTAGCCTTGAATTTGTGACCATTTCTGAGCTTGAAAACTGTACTGAAGGAATCCAAGGCTGATCTGTGACAATTATGATTGAAGAATTTAAAAACAGACTGCAGAAGCGTAACAAAAATTTGGAGGGAATTTTGACGCACTTTGAGAAGTCCAATTTCACTTTTGAAAAAAATATCAACTAGCCCTGTGTGTCTAGTTTCCATAACATCTTGAATTTTAAAAAATTACCCATGGGAAGGCCTTCAAAAATCCATTCTCCCAGGGTCTCTCAAAAGCATAACAGAGGGTCCAAAAAGGAGGCAGAAACATGAAAAATAAGTGGGTTTTCAGCTTTTTTCTCCCAATTTGTAGCTTTTCATGCAAGGAGGGTTACTGATCTATGATGTACTAATCAAAATACATCCATTCATGTAAATAAATCACCATTTGGCTGCCTCCAAATAAAAAATTCATAAGTGTCCGTTACCCTTCTGCAATGAGAAATTTCTAGAATTTTGCCAAAAATCATGAAAAAATACCAAAATTACTCCAAAGCCTTCAAAATTGGTTCTTTGACACCTGAAAGAGATAGGATATACAATTAATGAAGCTTCAGCCAATAAATCCAAGTTTTTCTTCTCCTCGAGCTTCATTTGTGCCTCTTTAAGCCTCTTTTTGACTTGTTTCAGCCTTACTTGAGAAATGGTATCCCTGGTTTGATAATGACTTGTCATGTACCTTTGTAGCTTGTTATCCGTTTCATCCTTCTTCAATAACTCTTCCAAGTGTTCATTAACTCTTGAGATCCAAAGTTCTTTATTCTCATTGATCTCCATGGCAATGAGTTCATCAAATGTTAATACTTCAGGTTGATGAATTTGTTGATTCTCTTGCTCCAATGCCTTTTCTAGGCCTCTTGTTCTTGGTATTTTTACATTTACTTTAGCATTTATCTTCGGCACTTGGTAAATAATAACAATATTCTTGCCTTTACCTTTGATTTCTTCCATGTTTGATTTGTATGTACTTTGGAGGAGCTGATTCATTTGCAATTGAAGATTTTCCCGTTCAAGGAAAGTAATCTGGGATTGGGCAATGGAGAAGGCTTCCTTCAATTCTGTAATCCATTTATCCTTCTCTTTGATGATTTCCTCAACTGATTTGACCTCCTCATTTTCTGATACCTCAGGATCTATTGGAATTAACTCATCACGCTGATGCAAAAGAGGCTGCTCCTCTATCTGACATTGCTCATCATGGGTGTCAAATGTAAGAAATCTCATGGTATACTTAGGCAAAAATACTTGCCTCCTGCCTTTCTCATATGTGTGATAAAATCCCACAACCTTAGGGACATCTGAAAGCTGAATAGGCGTACTGGAAGAGCCAATCTCCATTGGGTGATGATGTAATAGGTAAGACAGAAAACATTGCTGATAACCTCTCCAAGAAGTCTTCCCATGTCATGTTTATGGAGTATAAGTGATGCAACATGTTATGGCCTAAATCTACCTCAGGCTGAGGAAGGCAGAGTCTAGGGTAACATAAAACCACGCTTAACCTGGTAGCTAGCCCTACCAGATCGGGAGAGGGCTCTCTCCTGGTCAATCTCAGCAAAAAATGATCAGTGAGGCTTGAGATGACGTAAATGAAAACTGATTTTAGGCTAGGTATATATGTAAAAGAGTCTTGATTTGAATTTAATGAATATTTTGTTGGCTCAAGAGGAAAGGAAAATTTGGGTCTGGGGAATGAGGCTCAGTTCTGCAGAGATCTGAATGGGGAAAGGTAGGAAATTGATTTGACACTTCCAATTTAAAATAAATGGAGAGTGGAGAGAGGTGAGGAGTTGAAGAGGGCAAGAAACCTTCAGGGAACCTCTCCAAACAGCTGAAAACATAGAAAATTAAACAAACCCTAGGTAGAGCACTGCAAATTTTAATGAATTCTACCTTTATCCTTGTTTGTTTAATTTAAGAAGAAATAAGAGAGAAAATGGAATACATCAAACACCAGTAGACTTACATTTGCAGAGAGAAACACATCATCAAAATAAAATGCCACATGAATCCCATGGAGTGCTGCAAACCCTGGTCTATTCCTTCGCCAAACTGCAGAGATGAGTGTACAATGATGCTCAAAGCAATCCCAAGTGTCCAACCTATGCTAATGACTGAAAAATCACAAGATATAGACAAACAATAACTCATCCCCAGCCTCTAGAGGTCGAACTCACAAGTTTAGGAGCTATTTCAACAAGATCTAAACTAAGAACTGGAAAATAGGTAGTGGAACATCTTGCCTCTATAAGATAGGAAACTGATTCATTCAGTTGCAATTCACCTTTTGAGGGATGAATCTACCTCCATGAGTAAAATTTAACAAAATTACATCAATATCCATCAAATTACATCAAATTACATCATGATTTTAACATTTGGAAGCAAGAAAATCAAAATGTCAAAAACTAGGCGAAAAAAAGAGTTACTGAGTCCAAAATGAGCAAAAATCCCCAATGCGTCGCGCCTGATTTCTCTACGCGTCACGCCAGTTTGGAGCTGATTTTGAAGGCCCTCCCAGTGTCCAAATTTTCTCCAAGTGGGCTTGTTGTAAAGGTCTACCTGTCTACTTTCCAACATAAGTGGAATTTCTAAATTTGGCTTCCATTTACCCCTCCAAAAATGAGTTCTCCCAACACTGCTTCCTGTGTGTCCAAAAAGGGGTAGAAAGGTCATTTTTAGGGTGTTTTTGACCCTTCTGGAAGCCCAAAACCTGTCAAAATATCTTGGCCATAAGTAGGCATGCATAATTTTCCATGAAAAATCCAAAAATTTAAAGTTTTCCCCAAGAGGAGTCCCCCATCAAAAGCGCGCGCCAGTGGCGCGACGCATAGAGTTGAAAAACCTGTTTTTAGGCCAAAAAATTCAAAATTTGCAAAAAGTTTCCCAAATTTATTGAAATTTGGGCTAAGTGTCCTCCATCATGCACTATGCTGGGCCAAGGAAGCCTCAGCCAAAATCTGAAGTCTATCTTGCCTTTTCCGACGCTTTGAGGCCTTCTTCAACTTAGCCTTCAAGATCTTGATTCGTGCCTTGCAAACATGATTTCTTGCCCAATAATGATTCACCATGTGCCTAAAAATGTTATTTTCCTTGTTGGCCTTCTCCAACAGCTTTTCCAAATTAATATTTACCCTTTCAAGCCAAGTTTCACGATCAGCCTCAATCTCTTTCTCAATGGATGTCATCTCGGTTTTGCTCCTTTTGGCAGCCTGCCGGGTCTCACGTATGTTTTGTAGCTCCATGATAGTTTGATGATCTTCTAGCTGTTTTTTTCTCTTCTCAAGGTAGTTGATTATCCACTGGGATCTTTGCAACTTGACGGACAAAGTGTTTATCTCCGCCTTCTTCTCCTGAACAATCTCTCTCAGCTTTGAGCTTGGTGAGCCCAAATCATCATCAATGTGTATGAAGTTTGTATCTTGGCCTCCTGAAGGCCCCTCATCATGTATTGGCCTCTTACCCTTGTCTTGTACCTGTACTGCTGATGAAGGAAGCGAGACCCCTTCCACCCTGGGTGGAGATAATACTCACCTGGCTGCTACAAACAACCCTCTAGTGCCCCTTTGATAGGTGACAAACACCGGCACACTAGCGGTCTATGTCCAGACCTTTCACAAGGATATGAAGGTCCACCTCGCCTGCTATAAACCGCCTAAGGTACCAGAGAGCTCTGTGAAGAAATCATTAGAAATGAAATCCTCCCACAAATATTCAAAAATGAAAACATGCATGACAATCCACAATTTGATGAGTAAAAAGTGATGAGATACCGTTATACTCATACCTTTTTCAAGAGTTTTCAGTCAGAGTGCAGAATATTTCAATATTCCGCACAGTAAGTGACGTTTCATCATTCTACCCTCCATAAAATGCATCAAGAAACTGACAGCAGACAGTAAGAAAGCAGAAGAAAACCGGCCCTCACAACTGAAATATTTGATAATGAGTTTCATCAAAGGAGCGTATGAATCTTTCAGGAACCGAAAGGGAAAAAATCTGTTGAGTTGTCTCAAAAACCTGGGCTTGATATATGGCTCATAGTGTTCCCTGTCAACTTGCTACCTTTTGTTCCATTGCTCTCCAACATTTGGAATACCGGTTGCTAGAGAGATAGATTCAAGTGTCAAAGTGAATGTCACACCTGCAAGAGTGACTTGGCCATTATGTAAATGCAGCACAAACAATTTGGCCAGCTCATGATGGTGGTGAACTCTAGAAATCATCTCACAAAATTGATAACAAGACTGCTGTTGAAAACATAAAATAGCAAGAGGATAGGCCTGTAGCTCAGCCAATGAAGTAGGCTCCTCCCTCACATGTCTGCCACTCTTGTGAGGTCTCCTAGGTGCATGCAATTCAGTTGTGGAGTCACTGTCTCGGTCATAAGAGGAATCTGTCTCCATGATTTCCAAAGTCTATATTGTCTTAGATGAGTATGAGGAGTTTCGGTGTCTTTGGTTTTTTTTGCCAAATGTATGATAATATGTGAGGGGATATGAAGGGAGGGGGTAAGGGGAATGTTGGGAATATTGCTATTTGAAATTTGCCAATTAAAGAGTTTTAGGGGCAGCTTCTAGGCTTTTTTGGGATAACATTGGGGGTTTGGGAATTTGTAATTAGGATGGGACAATGGAAATTGGGATAGGGAATGAGTGAACTGAGGGATAGGGAAATGTGTTAATGGGATTAGAAAAATAGAGAGGAAACAAAAGGATGTGGGAGTGATGGCATAAAAACCAAACTCTAAACCCTAGGGAAGCATTTTTTGAGCAAGCAAATAGGGTTTGAATTTTTTTTTTATTAAATCCTCATAGACATTATAAGACAGAGGTTCATTGGCATGGCGAAGTTGTTTGACTTACTTGGACTGGAGGTGACCGAGCAGATTTGAAATTTGAAGAGAAATCATAGTGAAATTGCTTTGTGGCCCTACGCGTCGCGCAACAAACCCAACGCGCCGCGCCACTCCTATGCGCCGCACTGGTGTAATCTCAACACGGTGGAGGCTGACCCAATGCGTCGCATCTGTCTTGTGCGTCGCATCACCCAGCCAATGCGTCGTGCACCTGAACTTGCACAATTTTCCCTTCAAATTTCTTCCTTCAAATTTCTTCCTTCGTTCTTCACGGTTTTTCCTTTGCTCAATCTCTCCTCTTGGCATAAAAATGAACTCTTGAAACATAAAAATGATTTATATACCAAGGATCTTTAATTCTCCATTTCAAAAAAACCCACTTTTGTAATGTTTTAGATTTGACAGTTTTTAAACTCTGTTTTAAGCAACTTGCTTCATTTTGGCTTTGATTGATGAATGATGTGCTTTGCGTTTGCCTTGCAGGGAATGAATTTGCTGGAGCTTGACAAAGGTGACCAGGGTTTCCAGTGAAATGATTTTTACAACTGAAAAAACTTGAAATTACATTGCATTTATACATAAAAAGATGAAATACTCTATTTTTCTTCAAAACAGAGTTTTGAAGAAAAATACATTAGTAAGCATATGATGATGAAGTTTTTAGTACTGAAACTTTATTCCAACTTCTCATGCGCCTGCTGACCGTTATTGGGCATTTTTAAAACCTTATGAAACCCTAGACCTAACAACACTAAAACCCTAAAAATGACTCTTTGCAAACTATGAGACAAAAAGTGACTGCAAATGATCTTAATAAATGGAAATGGGCCAGCAGGTAAAGGACATGAGGGATATGAACAACAAGCCACTATTGTCAGATGATCCATGCTCCTAATGGAATGCAGCTGACCGAGTGAGACTTCTAATATGCAATGCAACAAGAGGATTTTGATCACTGACGAAGGGATGAAGATACCAACACTAACACAACACAATGAGCTTGATAAGTCCATGATGAAAGTGGCTAGTATGATGATCTTCTCCTCTGCTCTGGACCTTCTTAGCCATCTTAACTAGGCTCCTGTATAAATAATGAGGCAAATCAAGTGTTTTGACTCTGGTAAAGTGCATCAAAAGGCTGATGTGATACTTGTATAGCCTAGAGAATCTTCCTTCGCATGTAAAGTACTTCATTATGAACATCATCAATGGAGCATACTTGTTTTTGAGGTTTCTAAAAGGAAAATAAATTATGGATCACCTCTAACATGAGGCTTTAGAAACTGCTTGTAATTTTCAATGTCAAGATCCATACCCTTGAACCACTGCTCTCCCTGAGAAGGAATACCTACAGCTGAAGCAATTAGGTCAGGTGATAAACTGATCTCTATACCTACAAGAGTGACCTTTCCCATGTTGTAGTTGGTCGCAAAAATACTGGAAAACTGAAGATGATACCCTCCTTCCATTAGCCTTTTACAAAATGTTAAACACTGAGTTCTTTGAAAACATCTTCTGGCCAATGGTGAAGCATTGATCTCGTGCATGGTGGATGGATCAAGTCTGAGATGGAGCCCTCCATTGAAACTCTTCTTGTCACTTTCCATGATGTTGGTGACTGGAATGATGAAAACTCTAGGATGTCAACGAAATGAGTGGATGAGAATGTAAATTTGGAAAACAGAGTGTATGAAGGTGTGAGTTTGGTGGATGAAATGGAGGGCCTTGAAGCTAGGAAAAATTCTAGAAAAAATTGAATAGGTAGTGTTGCATGTAAGCTTCAATTTTAAGGTGAAATTAAGGAAAATGGATGAGTGGAAGGCTTTCAAATGTCTAAAACACAGGAAATTCCCAAATTTGACTGTGAGAATGGCCTATGCAACAGTAAGAAAAGTTTGTGAGGTGAAAAAGGAGTGATGGAGATGAGTAAAAATTCTAATAAAATTTTAGTGAGTAGGATGATGTCTTGTCTCCATAATGAGAGTGGAATGAGGAGAAATGGAGGAGTGGAAGTCATTCAAATCCTCAAAACACAGTCATTTCCAAAATGAGGTTGTGGGAAAAATCTAGTGAAGAAATGTTTTGACTGTTGAGGGTTATGAGATGGAGAAAAATATTGATAAAATTTGTGAAGATAGGATGACTCCTTAGCTCCACAATGCAAGTGGAATGGATAAAAATGGGTGAGTGTAAGTGCTTCAAAACCCTAAAACACAGTCTTGTCTATTTTCAGCGTTTTCACTGCTTTGACTGTGTAAGATAGTTTAGAATTGGGGTTTTGTTGTTTTTGACAAGTTATGGAGGGTAGTGTGGGTGATAGGATTATGTAGATGGAGCATGGGGGATGTAGGTTTAGGGTTTATGTGATGGGTTGGGGTTTAGTTTATGGGTAAGTTAGGGTTTTTAAAAAATATATAGAAAATGTGTATATGGACTGTGGACAATATATAGATAACATAAATGATATGGAAATATTATTAAATCTTCAATCATGAAACTAAACACTAGCATGAGAGGAGGCTTACCTTGTGGGTTATCCAATCACCAAGGAATGAGCTCGAAGGATGGAAGATTTGTAGAGTTTTGAGCTTCTAAAACACTGGAACTATTACCTACAGGAGCGTAACAATGCTATACTCAACCAATACAGGAGCGTAACAACGTGTCTAAGCTTTTACAGGAGTGTAACAAGAGTTTTCTTCATTGCCCAGAAGCATAACAAGGTATTATTACACTACGCAGAAGATTAACAAAGGTTTTTTCACTTCCTAGAAGCATAACAAGGTATTATTACAGTACGCAAAAGTGTAATAAAGGTGTTTTCACTGCCCAGAAGCGTAAAAATACACTTCTCCACTGAAATTCGATGCCAAAAATGTAACAAAGCTAATATCCCTCACCAATAGAAATGTAATAATGATTTTTTTCTCACCACAACAATGTAGAATCGTGGTTTTTCTCTTTGAGAGTTTGTGAGAGGATTTTTTAAGAGTGAAACGAGATAATCAAAGTGGATCTAACATATATAAAAAGACAACACTAAAAGAAGGGCGAGGTTTCTTTTCCCTTTAATATTTACAAAGACATTTTTAAACCCTTTTTTCACATTGATAGTGATTTTTTTTTTTTTTAACTGAAACGGGTATGGATTTTATTAGTAGGGAACTCCAAATTGCCGTAGCCTTACATCTTTTAGTGCAATTCTTTTACATTTTCTATTTCCAGCAATTTTCGAATTTCATGGTATACAGATTGTTTCTGGATCTCTGCCATTTGTGCTTAGATCTCCTTGGGCCAAGAGGAAGCCTTTGTTAGCATAGAAGTCCGCCTCTTTGTTTGATTCTCTGAGAATGTGATAGCATTTGAAGGAAGTGAAGTCTTGGAGGAGGTATCTTAGCCTTTGCAGATTCTTGTTTAAACCAGCTTCATTGAATTGGCCTTGCGTATGTATTATTTTGATAAGGATTTCTGAGTCTTCGAATGCTTGCAGCTTCCGATGTCCTCTTTCTTTGGCTATTTGGAAAAATTTTAACAGGCTAAGAATTTCTGCTTGATTGTTAGTTCGATGTCCTAGACCCCAACTGAAGGTTTCTATGATGCCTCCATCAGAAGAGTATATGAGTCCTCCAGCACCTGCTGTCCTAGGGTTGCCTTTAGAGGCACCGTAAAAAAAAGTTGTTGTTATTCCTTGCTTCCTCCACCAATTTTGAAAAGCTTCATCCTTTTCTCTTAGCCTCCACTCAGGATTTCTGAGGGGTTTTTTTGTGCTGTGTATCTGTTGGATGAATGCTTGAATGCCAAGCCAATTCTTTTCCTCTTGCTGCATCGAATTGTCCTCTTTGATTTTCTGAGAATTAAAAATTTCTAGAAGGATTCCTTTTGCTTTTGCTGCTACCATGTTGGGGGTCCAAGTTACATTGTTAAATATCTGTTCATTTCTAGCTAGCCATAGCTTCCAACACACTAGCTTGGGGAGAGTGATCCAGATTCTGGTCCATGATGAGTTTAGGGAGAGCGACGGGTATCGCTCTTTCCATGAAAGGAATAAGTCCACAACTGAAGTTTTAGTGGGGATTACAACCTTTATTCCTTGAAGAGTATGGGTCCAAACTCTGTTTGCATATGGAAATTCAACAAATAAATGTTCCATGGTTTCCATGGCTTCTTTGCAAAGTGTGCACCTATGCTGACCTGCAATGTTTCTTTTCATAAGGTTTTCACTAATCAGGATCTTTCTATGCATTAGAGTCCAAAAGAATAAGTTTACCTTGGGCAACGCAATTGGATCCCATACCTCTTTCCAAAATTTTGCTGGTCGAATTCGGTCTCTGTGTGTTTGCATCAATTCATATCCTTTGGCTGAGGTGTATGCTCCTGTAGGTCCCCATCCCCATTTATCCTTTTCTGATTTATGCACCGGGGTAGCCTCACGAAGTTACTGTTTGAGAATTTCTGATTGCTGCAATAGGTGAGCTGGGATATCTCTGAATTCCCAATCAATCCAGAGCCCAGACTCGTTCCACTTTGAGATATCGTAGAGCGTCTTGTCCCCTCTATTTTATAAATACTCACATATCTCATGCAGTCTGTCTTGTGTGGCTAATGGCGAATGTCCCATTATACTATCAATCAACAACTTGATGCGTTTCCCATTCCCTGGGATATGATATAAATTATGGGTGAGAAAACTCTGCCCTTTAGTACATAACTGCCATAACAACGAGCTCTTTTTGTTGTTTGCAATCTGCCAGTTTCTTAGATTTGCATTTGGGAGGTATTTATGCCTTAGAGCTGTGCTGATGGGATGATTGGGGTCGCTGTGAAATTTCCAGAGTATTTTGCATCCCATAGATACGTTGGCAGAGTCCGGATCTCGAATTTGAAGGCCTCCTTCCTTCAAAGTTTGCTTTGCTATCTCCCATTTCACCAAATGAAATTTCCTCTGATTTCCTTTTCCTCCTTGCCACAGAAAATCCCTAATGATTTTATTAATCTATCCTGAAATCAGCTTGGGAGCCATTAGGTATGACACTTGATAAATTGGCATAGATGACAACACTGATTTTATAAGGGTTAATTTTCCTCCATGAGTTAGCCATTGACCACCCCATGCAGCGATTTTACCTCTGATTTTTGTAATTAATCCTTCCCACAGATTGACTCTGTTTGTGCCCAGTGTTAGTGGCAATCCAAGATAGTTGATTTTTTCCCATTTTGCGTATCCATTAAACCCCAAGTTGTTTGCTATGTTTTGAGTTTCTTCCTCCTCTGTATTCCAGCTATAAACTGCACTTTTCCTTTCATTGATTAGAGCTCCAGATGCTTTACAATATGCATGAAGAGTATTTTTGAATGCAGATCCTATTCTAGATGAAGCTCCACCCAGCATGAGGGAGTCATCCGCGAACAATGCATGGTTTATTGCTTTAAGGTCCTTTGTTATTTTTAAGCCTGGGGATGTTCCTGTTATCATATCAAGCTCTAGCTTTCTGATCAACGTGTCCGCCATTAATATGTATAGGAAAGGAGAAAGGGGACATCCTTGTCTCAACCCCCTCATGGCTTGGAAGAAATCAGTTGGCCTCCAATTTACCAAAGGTGCAATGGACTACTGGTGCATGCTTGAATCAGATTAACAAACTCTTGATCAAATCCAAGGAGATTAGAACTTGATATAGATAGGACAACTTGAATCTGTCGAAGGCATTAGCCATGTCTAACTTGATCAAAATACCTTTCGCCTTTCTGAGATTGCTGGAATGCATGACTTCCTGGACTTGGATTACATTGTCCAGGATATGTCTCCCATTGACAAAGCCCCTTTGCGAATCTGATATAAGTTTGCTCAGTAGTGGCTTTATTCTATTTGCAAGAAGTTTTACAATAATTTTATATGAGGCGTTGCACAACGAGATTGTTCTGAACCTATCAAAGGAGGAGGGGTTTGTCTCTTTCGGGATTAAAGCGAGGAAGGTTGAGTTGGTGCTACCACCCATTTTTTCTTTCTTCAAGAATCCTTTTATCATTCTAATTAGATCTATTTTTATTATATCCTAACATATCCTGTAGAAGTGAATATTGAACCCATCTGGCCCAGGGGCTTTGTCTAGATTCATGGACCAAATTATATTTCTGATTTCTTCTTCATTTGTTTGCTTCAATAATGATTTATTGTCCTCTGTGGTGACCAATGCCGGAATGTTCTTCAGGAATTATTTTTTATCTTCTTCACAATCCTCTTTCTCTTTGCTGTAAAGATGATGGAAATGTGATATTGCAACAGATTTAATCTGTTCTATTCCTTTGCAAAGTCTCCCATCAGAGGAAGTGATCTCTGAGATGTGATTCCTAGAGAGTCTAGCTCTACATTGTCGATGAAAGTATGATGTGTTCCTATCTCCAGCTTCCAGCCAAATACTTCGGGACTTTAGTCTCCAATACTCTTCTTCATTTCTGAAGGAGAGGAATGTTTTGCATTGGGCAACTTGCTCCTTTTCTAATTCTGTTTGGTTTATATCAATTGTGTCCATTACACTTTGCAGAATTTCCAAATGTTGCACTACCTCGATTCTTTGGTCTTTGGGTGTATTTGTTGGAAGTTTACTCCATTCCTTGAGTGCCCTTTTTGTTAATTTTAATTTTTGTTCCCATACATAATTGGGAGAGCCATTAACTGTGGTGTTCCATGCCATTCAGACCGTCTCTTCAAAGCCGCTCTTTCCATTCCACAGAGGGCTAAATCTGAATGGGATTGGCCCCAAATTCTCTTCCTCCTCAAGCAATAGCCGTATGGGCTTATGATCCGAGGTGAGCTTTGGAAGGATGGCTGATGAGATGAGCTTCCATTCCAACAACATTGTGCTTTGGACCAAGAACCTGTCCAGTCTGGTGGATATATGGTCTTCCCCTAACCTGTTATTTGTCCAGGTATAGAGCCCTTTTCTTGGTTTAAAGTCTAATAGATCCCATTGTTGTATCATGTCTTCTACTACCTGGATCATCTGATCCTTGCTGTTCCTGCCCCCTCTCTTTTCTTTTTCATTCATTACTAGATTTAGATCTCCAGCTATGATTATATTGTTTGGCGAATTCAGTTGCAAAAACTCATTTAATGTTTTCCAACAATCTTTCTTTTCAGAATACAATACCAGTACATATAAATTGAATAGTGCAATGGTTAACTTACTTGATATATGCTTCAGCTCAGTGAAACACCAGTGTTGTGTGTTGTGTGAATTGACGAGTCTGAAATGATCTTCCTTCCACAAGGTTGCTATTCCACCCAAGGAGCCTCTTGCGCTTATTTCTTTTCCTGTGTTCTTCTACCATTTCTTTTTGCTGATCTCAAGAAGGGCTTCCCCTTCAATTTTTGTCTCTTGGAGCATTAGGATGTCTTTAGGTTCCACTTTCATAAGATCTTTGACCGCTTCTATTTTCATAGGATTCCCGAGCCCTCCTCAATTCCAAGAGACTATTCTCATTACTTACTATTCGGGGAAGTTGGGCCTCCTTTTGGCGGCCTTGTCCTTGTGTTTCTGCGAATTGAAATTTCTATAGTGGGTTGGCTTCCTTGAGTCTTTTGTCTTTCCGCTTCTTCCACCCTCACTTCTTTGCAAGAATTTCTTCCTGCTCTTTTGGCAGGCATTCCTATGATCTCGTCCTTCGAGGAGCTTGATGATTCATACACTTTCTTTCTTGCTGCATCAGCGTGTGAGGGAGAGGGAGCTACTTCAGGGGTTTTCCCTTGCTCCTCTCCTCCTTTCCCGATAGGGGAGGATCTTGATTGATTGCTGCTGTTCCTGTTTGTTTATGGAGTTTCTATGCCCTTGCTGGACTCTTCATTTTGATCTCCTGATTTCGAGGTGGGGATGCTGTTCCTGTTTGCTTCCGAAGTTTCTATGGCCTTGCTGGACTCTACATTTTGATCTCTTGATTTCGAGGTGGGGATGGAGGTCCCATCTTTTTGTTCTTGCTCCTTTGATTCGGGGTTATTTCCTTTTGGAAGTCTTTTTGTTTTGGGTTTTTCTGTCCCTGCTTTCTGCACTGTGGTCCATTTTTCTGCTTTCGCGTTCTCGCTCTCCTCTCCTTCCTTTTTTTTTCAGTGTCTTGCGAAGTGACCATATCCGTGACAGTGCCGAAATTTGAAGGGTAACTGCTCATAATCTAGCTCCTGGATGTGCGACCATTTAGCTGTTGTAAGTTCGATTTCCTCTGGTAACCCTTCCTCCAGATCAACCTCCACACAGATCCGTGCGCAGGAGTATTGGTCTTTTCAAACAGCTTGATCGCTATACCTTCCAAGCAAGTTGCTGATAGCCTGTAGAGATTTTTGATTCCAGAAATGTAGTGGGAGATGAGGTAGACGGACCCAAACTGGAACAGCAGACGGAACGTGTTGGGCTGGGTCAAAGTCAGGGGTCCATTTGTTCAAGTATAAACCCTGAGGCCCCATGAAGTAAGGACCATTTCTGAAAATGAGGTTTTTGTCGTCGAAGCTTTCAAACACGAACACATAGAATCCTTTTCCAAAAAATTGATCTTGATTCCTTCAGAAACAAGCGGCGTCCAGTTTCTCTGCACCCAAGCTTCAACGTATTTGGGAGAGGGCCAGAGCCTGGTAAATTGTCCAATGAGCCCTCTGTCTGCTAGATTGACTGCGGATCTGCAAGTCTCTGCTATTGGCAGTTCAACTATTGGGATGCAATCCAGCTTTTTAACGAACTTCTGTTGTGCCTCAGATATTGGTCTTTTGTGAGAACCAACGATGAGCTTCTTGAATGCTATCAGTTCGGGCAAGGGAGGGGCAGGTTCGACACCCCCGCCGGCCTCCATTGGAGCTGAACCCAAAGAGCAAAGAGCGATGGCGGCGCAGCTAGGTCACGCAACGCAACGCAGTTTCCATTTTTGTGCGGTGTGCTATCCAAGGTTGATAACATTGACAGTGAATTTTTTACTCCTTCACATGGGATGAAATAAAATTATCTCTTTCAAATTTGTGAAATACTCCTTACCCTTTAACGTTTGCAAATGACCCTTTGACAATTTTTGCACTTTAAAATGACCTTTTTGCTCCTTTAAGTGAGATAGGAAGGCATAATGAACTTCTTTTGAACTCTTTGACACTTGAGGTGACTTTTTGAAATTTTAATGAGACAACGAGACAAACTTCTCCTTTTAAATAAGACAAAAAAACTGTTTTTCTAAATCCTTTGAACTTTCACATTGGATATGACCCTTTCAAACAAGATGAGATTAAAAACTGAGAATGACTCCCTTTGAATTTGACTGGAACAATAGGTCAGATTGACCTCCTTTGAGGCTTTGACAGTCAATGATGACTTTTTGGATCCTTAAATGAGGCAGTGAGACAAAACTCTTCTTTTCAATGAGACAGTGAGACATAAATGAGATGATTTGAACTTTTTGGAACTTGAGCCATATGAAACATGAGAGGTGGCTTTTATTTCATCTTTAAAACAAGCTAGATCCTTCATTAGGGTTTTATGAACGGAATGGAGGGTTGCTAGCTTATTTTAGATGAAAATTTGAAGATTTTTCAAAGGCAAAAATGAGGCTAGACAGTGACCTATATGAAATGAAGTGACCTAACCCTAGACCTCTTCAGGGATGATGATGGAGATAATGACCTTGAAACTGATGATGGCGATGACCTTGACAATGATGGTGATGAATGAAATGAAGGAGCAACAAACATGATTTAGACCTATTCAGTGACCAAAATTATTGTTTGAGAACTTGTTCGAGAAAGTAATTTTTTTTGACCTATGACCTAATGGAAAACAAATGAAAGAGTCATTTGATCACTAACATACTTGGGCTAAAATTCACTCCATCTGGGGATGGCAGCTCCTTTAGGAGGTTTCAAGAACACCGTAGATCAGATATCCTTACCATTGGGCGATGGAGTCAAACTCGACTTTGAAAAACTTGAAAAAACTTGAAATTTTGACTAAAAACAAATGACTTGAATCTAACTTGATAATTTACTGAAAGTTTTTAACTTTTTGAAAGAAAACATGAGCTATTTATAGAAGTATCATGGCCTTCTCCTCGAGCTTCAAACTACTGCAACAACTTATTTGTTTTCTCGGACATCAAATTTAAAATGATATGTACAATGATAATGAACTTCTTATTTAATGTTAAAGTTATATAGTGTTCGAGGAACCTACCATTGATTGGTCTTCCTAGCAATTATTGTCCTTCAAGATCCTCTAGTAAGAATGATTTGTTTCCTCTAAATGCAATGATCTTGTAAGGTCCTTTCCATAGATTGTCGAACTTCCCATGCTTACTCTTGTCTTCATTCTGGGCATCCCAGCGAAGGATAACATCCCTAAGCTTGAAATCATCTGCTTTGGTTTTCCTATAAAAAATATTTTTAATTTTATCATGAAACTTTTAAGTATGACTAAAAACTTCGTCTCTTGACTATTGTAGATGAATCATTTGGCTGATTCTTCGCTGAATGTCATTAGGCTCACTGTCAATTTCTTGCAAAATTTTCATCACCAATACAACTAGAGAAGAAGGGAAAACTGTGTTAACACCATAAACGAGCTGGAGAGGTGACATGTTGATTGATCTCTTGGTGCCAACTCTATTTTCCCATAGAGAATTGGTGAGTTTCTTGTGCCAATTCCTCTTTTTTTCTTGCAACATAATTTTAATTATGTTCACTAAAGATTTATTTTACGATTCAGCAAACCCGTTTCCCTGAGGATAGTATGCTATTGAATGACCAAGTCTAATGACATACTTGTCACAAAATTTGATCATCTTATTAGACTTGAAGGCCGTTGAATTGTCAGTGATAATCTTCTGTGGACAACCAAAGCGAGACAAAGTATTGTTCTCAAGAAACTGAATGATAATAGTGTTGGTAGCTTGGCTCATGGGGATGGATTCAATCCATTTGGTGAAATAATCTGTGGCATTGAGAATCCATTGTGTTGAGATGACGATGGAGGATGAATATTGCCAATGAAGTCAAATCCCCATTGCTGGAATGGTGCTTGCACTTCAATTGGTTTTAGAGGTAAATGAAAGAGCTTTCTCTTTCCCTGAAATATTTTATGTTCATGACAACTCATGACTGTTTTATAAACATCAGAAAATAAGCTTGGGCAATAGAAGCTTTCCCTCAAGATCTTATTATCTATAGTATTCTAATAAATATTACCACTACAGTCACCTTTATGAAAATCTGTCATGAATTTTCAACTTCTTCTTTGACCAAACACTTCAGCAAAACTCCACCCGGATCTTTCCAATATATGACACCATTGAGAATGTAGTACTCAAGAGATTTTAACTTTAAAGATCTATCTCTACTACTTGGCAAGTCAGGAGGAGTATTCAAATGTTGAAAAACATGTACTATATCAACATACCAACGCGATAAAGAGAAAATTGCAGCTACCTCAGGTAATGTTTTAGCATCTTGTTGTTTAGATAATGCAACGATGAAATTGATATCTAAGGCATGAAGATTTGAATCCGCCATGAGTTTCACCAGGCCCTGTCCTTTGATAGGATTTGTGGGCTTGATTTCCAAATCACAATCTAACATGGCAGTAATCCATTTACCTCGCCGGCCTTCAGGATCATTCTGTGTAAGCACATCTTTGATAGCAGCGTTTGGAACATATGAAATGACACGAGAATGTAAAATGTAGACTCGAAAGTCCTTTAATACTTTGACTAATTCCAAGGCCTGTTTCTTAATCATGTTATAATTCAAGGCTATGTATCTTATGGTTCTACTAAAGAAGGCAATGGGATGCTCTGTATTCTGATTTTTCTTTTGCATGAGGACAACAACAAGAGTATGTTCTGAGGCAAATGAAAAAAATGATAAAATCATGTATAATATGGACTAATAAGGATAGGAGCATGAGACAAAGCCAATTTGGCTTGATTGAATAATTTTTGCCTCTTCAGACCACTTCAATTCACTATATTTCTTCAGCATGTCAGTAATCTGCCTTAAGTGTTCATAAAAATTGGGAACAAACCTCCTCAAAAATTTGATTTTTCCATTAAATGATTGGATTTCCTTTTTGCTCCTAGGATAGTCCAAATTTTTAATTTCTTGAATTCTTAAAGAATATATCCTAATTCCATCTTTTGATATGACATGGCCCAAGAATTTACCTTCCTCCATAGTGAAAAGACTCTTCTTTGGGTTCAACGATATGCCAAACTTTCTGCATCTCTGGAAGACTGTTTTCAAGTGTCGCAAGTGCTGCTCATTTTTTTTGGAAAAAAACAGTGATATCATCAAGATAAATGACCAAAAATACATCCTTTTCATTGGCGAAAGCAATGTCCACTGCTCGCTGAAAATTTTCCCCTGCATTCTCCAATCCGAAGGGAATTTTGGCATACATGAAAGTACCCCAAGGTGTGGTGAAGGCTGTCTTCTCTTGATCATCTAGGTGAACAAGAATCTGATTATAACTGGAGTATCCATCCAACAGTGAAAGTCTAGAAGATCCAACAACCCTTTGTAGAATATGGTCCATCTTCGCTAGTGGGTAATTGTTCTTCAATGAGACTTTGTTAAGGTTTCTGAAATCAATGCACAAGCGAATCTCTCCTCTCTTCTTTCTTACAGGTACTAGATTATACATCCAATTTGAAAAGAAAAGAGGCACAATGATACCAGAAGTGAATAATCTATTTACCTCCTTCTGGATAGATGGAAGCAACTTAGGATTCATTATTCTAAGCTTTTGACGGAAAGGTTTCTGATCCGACTTCAAGGGGATGGTATGATGAATTATGCTCTTGTCATAGAATTTCAAATCAGAATATTCCCAAGCAAATACATCAGAAAATTGAGACATAAGCGCTGCATATTTATCTTTCATTTCTGCACTCAAATATTTTGAATTTTTTACCATTTTTGGATATAATCCCAATATCATGCTTCTTCTTAACCTGAACAAGCACATATATAACAATGGTGTTTAAGCTAATAAATAGTATAGGGTAACTAGTAATCACTTACTAATACTTATTCCTAGCTTGTTTGGCACATCTGTAACATACCCTTTACACATCTATAGCACTCTAAGCATATCCCTAATTAAGGTGATAAGATAAGTAAAAATTCACACACTTTCTGTAATAATCTAGTAACTCTAATCAGTTATGACTATTGAATCACCTTATCTACCTAGTGCAAGCTGTTTCACTTATAACAGAGCATTCTTTGTTTACACTATATTAGATTAGAGATGTACGTTATCTATGTAATCAATAAAGGTGATTTCCAATGTGCTTCTTGAGCATAATGTATTGGTATATAGTAATCGGTTACTTGTATTACTATAAGTAAGTGAGAATTTACAAACTCTTCTTTTGTATACAAGAAGTTGCTGATCTGTTTATCATCTTGAAATACTTTCCAATACTGAACATTATCTAGGACAACAGGGCGGTGTTTTACATTTATCTCATACTTCTTATTTGGATATAATGGAATTTTGAACACGCTGGCTGAAGTGGCTAGAGAATCAACAATAACATTGATTTGTTTATCATCTTGAAATACTTTCCAATACTGAACATTATCTAGGACAACAGGGCGGTGTTTTACATTTATCTCATACTTCTTATTTGGATATAATGGAATTTTGAACACGCTGGCTGAAGTGGCTAGAGAATCAACAATAACATTGATTTCTCTTGGAATCAAAGATAAAGTGTACTCAGAAAATGTATTGAGAATGTCTAGCACTGTGTTTCGATAAGCTCGCATCCTTGGATGCTTGGCCTGGTATTCCCCTTTGACTTGATTTATCACTAACTCAGAGTTTCCATATATAGAAATCTTCTTTGCACCAAGATTCTTGAGAATTTTCAGACCGACTATCAAAGCCTCATACTCAGCTTCATTGTTTGAACATTGAAAGGCTACCTTGTAGGAGGACATTAGAACATTGGGAGGGATGTTTAATGAATGATTTACAGGGCGGTGAATCCACACTCCAATTCCAACCCCTTCCTTTCCCAAAGCTCCGTCGAAGTCCATAGTCCACAAACTATTTTCCTCATCTAGAAAATGAAAATCAGATGGCTGAACTTTACTTGTTGTTTGAGAGACCTTTGTTGTACCAAAAAATACTGATTCTTTCATAGTTTCATTCCTTTTTTGAGGTGATGCACTCAACTCCAAACCATTTGGCACTTTTTTACAAATTTTTACATTTGCCAATTCTAAAATAGAATTTGAAAATTTGGAATTTTCTACAATTTCTTCAATCAAATCTTCGAAAGATGTTGAAAATTCATCATTGAACAAGATAAAAGACTCTAAATCTGTATGAAAAACATGTATAGGATGGTTATTTTTCTTTTCTCGGGTGCCGATCATGTACTTCATCTTACTTTCTCGGTATAGTTTCCTGAGTCGTCCAAAGATGGGAATGGTAACATAAGAAAATCAAGCTGTAAGGTACCTCTAAGCTTCACTCCCCATGACCGAGAAAGTAGAATTCCATATCTGGGCGGGATATCAGCCACAAAAACGTCCATAAAGACATTCTTGGCTAGAATTTTCTCTAATGACACCACTAAATCCTTAATAAGGCCAAGAAATTTCACCCTCCCTGAATCAAATGAGTAAAGATCATGATACAATATTTTGATGTCCAGTCCTAATTTTTCCATAATGGCCTTGGGAATGAGGTTGTGAGAGGCTCCGAAATCAAGCATGGCGTTATGAAGGATAAATTCATGTATTTTGAGGCTTAGGTAAACTGGAGGGACTTCAATATCTTCTAAATCGCTGTCAACAACAGGACCAAAAAGAAGCTCATGATGATCATCACTCACATTAACCATGTTTGACATTTGATAAAATCGAAGAAAATTAGAAACTTGAACTTTATACTGATCATTCTTAACTATTTCAGTTAGAGGAATGGATACTTTCAACTTGGAAATTTCATTTTCAAGAGAAAAAAGAGCAGAATATTTTTCTACCTCTTTCAATGATGCATCTTTTTTCTCAGGCTGATCTTTGTGTGAAGACTCTTTCTTTTTCCCTCCTTCTTGGACTTCTTTATCTTTCCTTTGACTGCTAGAAGAAGCTTATTTTACTTTAACATGATAAGGAACAACATGTCCCTTGTCTTTACTTTGATTCGGAGCAACAACTTCTTTGGAATGAGCATCTAGTTGAGCGTTCTATTTTTTTTCTTTCTTTCTTTCTGATTAGAGGTTATAGGAACATTCCTATTCCTCAAACCATACTATCTCTGCACTTGAGAAAGAGAATTCTGATATCCTCTCTGATAATATTCCGTGCACACTGATAATATGCCATCATTAGACAATACAAATTTCTGATCATTCAGTGCACAAATTTTTGCAGAAAATTGATCTTCTTCAGTGAGGAAAATAGGTTGCCAATTTTCCTCAAATAAATGATTCTCGCCAGAAATTTCTTCCTCATCATCTTCATCAGGGCCTTCGATATAATTCTACTAAAATGGGGTGTGAATTTTCTGCTGACTTTGTGGATCCTGACCCCTCTATTCCCTTTGCTTGATCCTGTATTGGGGCTGTTGATTTTGACCCCTGAAATTGGGATTTCTAATGAAGGGTTCAACTTGTCAATCAATGATGGACATCTTATCGATCATATTCTCCATGGTCTTGATTAAGGTATCTAATTTTCCTTCTGATGTAGTGGATGTTTCTTCTTTGATAGTGACTCTTTTTTCTGTCTTAATTTTAGATTTCTTGATGATCAAATTTTCTTCCACGCTCACTGCGTTTCTCTGCATTTCTTCAAGAGTTGATGGGTTTCTTTCCCTCAACTGATAGGCCATGTCGGGATCAAAACCATTAGTATAATGAAGTAAAGCAAGGCCTAGAAGAGGCTTAATATTATCTGGAATTGAATCATATATTTTGTTCAATCTAGCTATAAAGTCTTGGACAAATTCATTGGGATTCCTTTTTAAGGCATTATACTCAGCTAGGACCTGCAATGGATTTTTCTTTTCTTCCCATTTCACCATAAAAAAATAAATCAGTTGTTGTGAGGTACCAATTGAACTAGCCGTAAGTGCACGAAACCATTTCTTTACCTCTCCGGAGAAACTCTGTGCAACGATGCACATCCTGGCATTGTCATTGTCGATCTCTTCAAGATCTATGAATTCAATCACTTTGGAAACATGTTGATAAGCTGTAACCTCTGATTTTCCATCGAAAATAGGAAGCCTCTAACCATAATTTTGAGGTAGTGGAGTAAGCTAAAGCGATAGGATCAATTGAGAAAATCTGGCCATGAGTAATGGAAGAGGTCGCAGAGGTACTGATGGAGTGAAAAATTGCAGAGGTAATGACGGAATGAAAGGAGGGATTGATGATGTAGCTGTATAAGAAGGTGAAATGAAATATGGAGAAAAGGTCTGCAGCTGATATTGAAAATAGGCCTTCTCTGAAGTTTCTTGAAATTTGTCTACCAAACCCTTGATTTTATGAAAATTAGACTAGAATTGACTATCAATTTCAGACTCAAAATATTCAGAAAATGGTGCAAAGGACCTTAAATCAAAAGGATCAAAGGTGGGTTCTGAAAGGAAAGTTTTAGACTTGGTTCTAAACAAATATTTTTCAGATTCTATACTATATATCAAATCTTCTGGAACAAATCTCGTAGGTAGAGAATTTGATTTGACAAGTGGAGGAACAACTCTTCCAACCTTCCGAGACTTGGTATTATGTTTCCTAAAAAGACTCTCAGGATCATATACAATTGGTGAGGGATTTGGGTCTGGATTTGACCTGGTATGTCTTTTAGGAGCCAACTCAAGATATGAATTTTAGACTTTGGCTCAGGATTTAGAATTCATCCTATTTTGAAAACTAGAGCTTGTCACCTACAAGTCTAACTTTCAAAGGATTAAAGAAATATTCCCAGGGAATTTTTAGCAATCCTTCCCTGGAACCAGCGCCAAAAATGTTATCACTTTCCCTAACTTCCTAAGGCTGACAGTAGGTTTAGAGAAAGGTAACCACAAACAAAATTTTGACCAGGTAGCTAGCCCTACCCGTACGACAGAGGGATCTCTCTATGTCAATTTTTAGTCAAAGGGATGACTGTATATAATGTTTTAGGCTAGTTATGATGCTCAATAGATTAAGGTTTTTATTTGTTTGGAGTTTTGCTGGATAAGAATGACAATTAGGAGACTAGGTCTAGTTATTGATCTGATTTCAAAGGTTTAGTTGCAGAGGTAAGGGTGAGGCTAGGTAGGTAAGATAATAAGCATGATTAATTTGCCATTGTTTATAGAGTGAAATGAGAAGGAATCAAAATGAGAATTAAACTGAACTCATTCATCAGAAGAGTAAGACAATTTCTTGAAAATCTTATGAAAAACAGAGCATGGAAAGCATGTTTTCTGTCAATAAATTGATAAGACTTAGCATAAAGAAGCATATATGTGGAATATGAGTAACAGAAAAAAAATAAAAATGCTCAAAGGCATACCATTGGAGTCTCAACGCTATGTTTGCAATGTTGTCCTTGATTTCATTAGCAAAAGCTTGTACAATAGCTCCACTGCAAATAAAAACTATCCAACCTCTACAATGACAAAAGAGAGTCTACTTATAGAAAATATATATTATGACACCTCACTAGGTCGAAATACCATCCCAAATGGATCATAAATGCAAGATATGAGTCATTTCCTAGTTTCTAGTGAGGTTAGAAACCATTCCCTGAAATTTAGCTACAAACTAAGAGTATTTTTCCCTTACATTAATTGCACATTCCATCATACAAGGAAGAAAAAAAAAACTAATAACTCTAATGACAACTCATAGCCTCGAATTTGTGACCATTTTTGAGCTTGACAACTGTATTGAAGGAATCCAATGCTGATTTGTTACAATTCAGATTGAAGAATTTAAAAACAAATTGCAAAAGCATAATATAAATTTGGAGGCATTTTGAGGCACTTTGAGAAGTCCAAATTCACTTTTCAAAACAATTCAACTAACCATGTGTGTCTAGTTTCTAGAACATCTTGAATTTTTTAAGATGACCCATGCGAAGGCCTTCAAAACTCCATTCTCCCAAGGTCACTCAAAAGCGTAACAGAGGGTCCAAAAAGGAGGAAGAAACATGAAAAATAGGTGGTTTTTCAGCCTTTTCTCCCAAATTGTAGCTTTTCATGCCAGAAGGGTTACTGATCTATGATGTACTAATAAAAATACATCCATCCATGTAAAGAAATCACCATTTCTCTCACTCCAAATACAAAAAGTCATAAATGTCTGTTACCCTTCTGCAATGAGAAATTTCTAGAATTATGCCAAAATCATGAAAAATACCAAAATTTCTCCAAAGCCTTCAAAATTGGTTCTTTGACACCTGAAAGAGATAGGCTATACAACTAATGAAAATTCAGCCCATAATCCAAGCTGTTTCTCTCCTTGAGCTTCATTTGTGCCTCTTTAAGCCTCTTTTTGACTTGTTTCAGCCTTCTTCAATAACTTTTCTAGGTGTTCATTAACTCTTTATATCCAAATTTCTTTATTCTCATTGATCTCCATGGAAATGAGTTCATCAAATGTTAATACTTCAGGTTGATGAATTTTTTGTTTCTCTTTCTCCAATGCCTTTTCTAGGCCTCTTGTTCTTGGTATTTTTGTATGTACTTCATCCTTTATCTGCTACACTTGATCAAAAATAACAATCTTCTTGCATTTACCTCTTCTTGCTTCCATGTTTGATTTGCATGTACTTGGAGGAGATGATTCTTTTGCAATTGAAGATTTTACCATTCAAGGAAAGTAATCTGAGATTGGGAAATGGAGAAGGCTTCTTTCAATTCTGCAATCTCTTTATCCTTCTCCTTGATGATGTCTTCAACTGATTTGACCTCCTCATGTTTTGATACTTCAAGCTCCATTGGAATTGACACATCATGCTGATGCAAAAGAGGTTGCTCCTCTATCTGACATTGCTCATCATGGGTGTCAAATGTAAGAAATCCCTTGGTAGACTTAGGCACAAAGTCTTTCCTCCTGCCTCTCTCATATGTGTGAGAAAATCCCACAACCTTAGGGACATCTGAAAGATGAATAGGCATACTAGAAGAGCCAATCTCCATTGGCCGTGGTGATGATGTAATAGGTAAGGCAGAAAGCACTGTTGATAACCTCTCCAAGAAGTCTTCCCATGTCATGTTTATGAAGGACAAGTGATGCAACACAATGATATTGATAAGGCCATGATGAAAGAGACTATTATGATGATCTTATCTTCTTATCTGGACCTTCTCAGCCATCTTATCCAGGCTCCTGTATAAATAATGAGGCAAATAAAGTGTTTTAACTCTGGTAAAGTGCATCAAAAGCATGATGTGATACCTATATAGCCTAGAGAATCTTCCTTCACAAGTAAAGTATTTCATTATGAACATCATCAACGGAGCATACTTGTTTCTAAGGTTTATAAAAGGAAAAATAAATTCTGGATAATCTCTAACATGAGGCTTTAGAAACTGGTTGTAGTTTTCAATGTCAAGATCCAGACCCTTGAACCACTGCTCTCCCTGAGAAGGAATACTTGTAGCTAAAGCAATTAGGCTAGGTGATAAACTGATCTCCATATCTGCAAGAGTGACCTTTCCCATGTTGTATCTTGTTGCACAAAGACTGGACAACTGAAGATGATACCCTCCTTCAATTTTCCTTTCACAAAACGTTAAACACTAAGTTATTTGAAAACATCTTCTTGCCAATGGTGAAGCATTGAAATCGTGCATGGTGAATGGCTCAATTCTGAGATGGCACCCTCCTTTGAAAATATTCTTGTCACTTTCCATGATGTTGGTAACTGGAATGATTAAAACTTTGGGGTGTCAATGAAATGAGTGGATGAGAATGGAAATTTGGAAAACAGAGTGTATGAAGGTGTGAGTTTGGTGCATGAAATGGAGGGTCTTGAAGTCGGGAAAAATTCTAGAAAAAAATGAGTAGGTAGTGTTGTGTGTCAGCTTCAAGTTGAAGGTGAAATGAAGGAAAATGGATGAGTGGAAGGCATTCAAATTTCTAAAACACAGGAAATTCCCAAATTTGACTGTGAGAATGGCCTATGCAATAGTAAGACAAGTTTGTGAGGTGAAAAGGGAGTGATGGAGACGAGTAAAAATTATAATAAAATTTTAGTGAGTAGGATGATGTCTTGTCTCCATAATGAGAGTAGACTGAGGAGAAATTGAGGAGTGGAAGTCATTCAAATCCTCAAATCACAGTCATTTCCCAAATGAGGTTGTGGGAAAAAACTAGTGAAAAAATGTTTTGATTGTTGAGGGTTATGAGCTGGAGAATTTTTTTGATAAAATTTGTGAATATAGGCTGACTCCTTAGCTCCACAATCCAAGTGGAATGGATGAAAATGGGTGAGTGTAAGTGCTTCAAAACCCTAAAACATAGTCTTGTGTATTTTCAACATTTTCACTACTTTGACTGTGTAAGATAGTTTAGAATTAGGGTTTTGTTGTTTTTGATAAGTTATGGAGGGTAGTGTGGGTGATAGGCTTATGTAGATGGAGCATGGGGTACGTAGGTTTAGGGTTTATGTGATGGTTTTGGGTTTAGTTAATGGGTAGGTTAGGGTTAAAAAAAAAAATATAAAATATTTATGTATGGATAGTGGACAATATAGAGATAACATAAATGATATGGAAAGATTATTAAATATTCAATCATGAAACCAAACACTAGCATGAGAGGAGGCTTACCTTGTGGGTTATCCAATCACCAAGGAATGAGCTCGAAGGATGGAATATTTGTAGAGTTTCGAGCTTCTAAAACATTGCAAGTATCACCTACAGGAGCATAACAACGTTATACTCAACCAATACAGGAGCGTAACAACATGTCTAAGATTTTCCAAGAGCGTAACAAGAGTTTTCTCCAATACCTAGAAGCGTAACAAGGTATTCTTACACTACGCAAAAGCATAACAAACATGTTCTCAATGCCTAGAAGCATAACAATACACTTCTCCACTGAAATTTGATGCCATAAATGTAACAAAGCTAATCTCCCTCACCAATAGAAACGTAACAATGATTTTTTGCTCACCAAAACAATGTAGAATCATGGTTTTTCTCTTTGAGATTTTGTGAGAGGATTTTTTAAGAGTGAAGAGAGATAATCAAATTGGATCTCACATATATAAAAAGAGAACACTAAAATAAGGGTGAGGTTTCTTTTCCCTTTAAAATATTTACAAAAACGTTTTTAAACCCTTTTTGCACATTGGCAGTGATGTTTTTACTCCACATGGGATGAAATAAACTTCTCTCTTTCAAATTTGTGTAATACTCCTTACCCTTTAACTTTTGCAAATGACCCTTTGACACTTTTTGCACTTGAAAATGACCTTTTTGCTCCTTTAAGCGAGATGTGAAGGTAGAATGAAAATCTTTTGAACTCTGACACTTGAGGTGACTTTTTGACATTTTAATGAGACAATGAAACAAAATTCTCATTTTAAATAAGAAAACAAGACTGTTTTTCTAAAACCTTTGAACTTTCACATTGGATATGACCCTTTCAAACAATATGAGATGTCTTTAAAAACTGAGAATGACTCCCTTTGCATTTGACTAGAAAAATAGGTCAGATTGACCTCCTTTGAAGCTTTGATAGTCAATGATGACTTTTTGGATCCTTAAATGAGGCAATGAGACAAAACTCTTCTTTTCAAATAGACAGTGAGATAGAAATGAGATGATGTGAACTTTTTGGAATTTGAGCCATATGAAACATGAGAGGTGGCTTTTATTTCATTTTCAAAACAAGCTAGCTCCTTCATTATGGTTTTATGAATGGAATGGAGGGTTTCTTCCTTATTTTAGATGAAAATTTGAAGATTTTTCAAAGGCAAAAATGAGCCTAGACAATGACCTATATGAAATGAGGTGACCTAACCCTAGTCCTCTTCAGTGATTATGATGGATATAATTACCTTGAAACTGATGATGGAAATGACCTTGACAATGATGGTGATGAATGAAATGAAGGAGCAACAAACATGATTTAGACCTATTTAGTGACCAAAATTATTTTCTGAGAACTTGTTCGAAAAATTGATTTTTTTTGACCTATAACCTAATGGAAAAAAACTGAAAGAGTCATTTGATCACTGACATACCTGGGCTAACACCTCACAAAGATTTTCATTCCTCTTATATGATTTCCATGTGTATTATTTTGGAAGGAGAGTATTGAGGCTTGGGCTAGACGGATCTGGAGGATGGTTTTGCTTGGAGCCGTGGCTGAATCAAGTGGTATTCCTCCACACTTCTCTGCATTCATCAATAAATAATCTCTGTCCCATTCTTGATTTTCATGATCTTAATGCTTTATACATGTTGTGATCCTATTATGAATGATTTCATGTTTTTTTGCTTATATGCTTATATGATATTACACTAACATCTTGAACATGATTTCAGTTATTACTAGTATATATGCTTTTCTTGAGTGAGTTGCAGGTTTTGGAGCATTAGGAGAAGCTTAGGGTTTGAACCCTGTGGGATCGCCTTGATACGTAGGACCTACGAGTACTACCCCTTCTTCCCATTTTACTAGTTTAAGCATTAGGATTGTAAATTTGTATGCTTATTGTTGCTGTATGCTTCTTGCTTGGTTGGGGTTCCAAACCCATACCCTAGGGTACATCATCCCGTAACAATAAAATTTTCCATCACCCATTTTTCCTTACCAAGCTTTCAATATTGATTATCATAAAAATATCAATCACAACTTAACTATTTGTGATGTAATTTGTAATGCCATTATATAATTTTTTTTTATCAGATTTCTATCATCCAAATATTATGGGGCTTTAAAAAAATATAGGGGCTTTAAATGTGTAATTCCATTAAAAAAAAATACAAAAAATCCAAATAAAATATAACTACACGATCAATTTTATCAATAATATTAGAGTAAACCATCAATTTTTCGCCATATGCAGTGTTGTTTTATAGTCCACTCTAAGACTCTAAGATTCGTCTATTATTTCACATTTCTTGTCTAATGAATTTCATGTGATCAAAGGGTAAGGTGAAAACTATCTCAATTGCACTTGATGAAGAAGGTTCCATTTGGATTTTAATAAGAACAACTATTAGAAGTTTGCATGCAAGTAAAACTGTTCGATACACATTGTTTTTAGATTTTTATCATTTTCTTTCAATTCTAGAAAATATGCACATCATTTATTTATTTTTCTCAGTTAAGGCTACATGTTCATTTCTTCTCCAATTTTAACGAAATCAAATGTAACATCCCATTTTCTACCTTTTCTTATTGTAATGATAATCACCACTGCCACACGGGTATGGACAACCAGAATTGGTTGAACCTCTTCTTAAATGACTAATAATTATTAATTAAAATTAATTAATTAATCAATACAAGTTAGGAAGGTATAACCTTGCAGATCCTTGGCCCGAGGGAAGCTTTCTTGCTCCCTTGTTTTGTCTGGAGCAACTTGCTTGCCCACCTGTTTGAAAAACCATGACCCATACAAACTGAATTAAATGTTGCTACAACTGAGAGAAGCCATGGTTTGACAAGTTTAATGTGATGTAATTGGGGTTAGATGGAGTTGGTAGAGTTCATTGGCATATTTGATGAGATTGGACTAAGTTGGTGGAAGGGTAGGTGGTTCCCATTCTCCTTTTCCACATTGCAATTGAAGAGACAACCGAGAGGAACAACCCTATCAAAAAAATAGAGTATGAGCCAAGGTAGTGCACTCTCTCTCTCTCTCTCTCTCTCAGAAAACACTAGGACATAAAATAAAAGTATGCACATTATCAAAATGGAGGATATAGGAGTGTTGGCACTATATCTTTCTCATGCTAGCTCAATCACGCTTTCATATTTTTTTGGGTCAAAAATGCTACTTGATTCCAGGTGGTTGGTATTGGATATCTCGTTCTCCCTTTGTTTTCTAATATTTATTACTAGAAAAATTGCTGGTTATGAATGGAAATTGGTTCTCCCTTTCTTTTTGACACAATGGACTCAACCCGTTGAAATCGAGTAACACTCCCCTCTGGAATTCAGGTGAAGTCCTGTGTTTTGAAACTAAGAGAGTAAGTAGACCATTACAATGCTTACTTCTAGAGATTAGATGATAAAACACTAAGATAATGGACTCCATCTCTTGAGTGTTTGACTAGTCCATTGGTATGAATTTCCCCTGTGCAAGCATTTTCCTTAGACTCAGGATCCGACTCAGGGGGTGGAAAGCTACAAGAAAGATTGTAATGTAGCTAGCCAATGGTTGGGTTGAGGGTGGAAGTCCCTCTTTCAATTTCAAACCATATTAAAACAGTCATATAAGGGTTTAAACATATTTGATTATGGAGTAAGAACATTTTTGTCATAAAATGATTTTTTTGGATAAATCACAGAAATGTTTTTCAGATCGATGCATTGAACCACAATATCTGGTTTGTTATGCTATTGATTGATGTATCATTAATGAAGGAATACCTAAAATCATTTTATGTTCATGGTTAAAAACTACTTATTATGTCTATGGTTATATGGAATGTTTGTATTATTATTTTTTGTTGGCTTTACCCACAGGGATTTGAACCTTGAATCTCATGCTTTACATAATACTTCATAACACGATGATCATCAATTGAGCTACCCTTCGTGGGTGAAAATTTTTGTATTGTTAATTCTGCTGTCAAACTCAAGATTTGTAGGCTATTTTTATATGTTATGGTTTCAATGAATGTTTGGTTAATTATGAGGATACATAGTTCAGGAATGTTGTGATGATTCTATGAGTCTATGCACATTATATATTGCAATAAATGAAATTTTTTATCAATTGTAACATCTTGCGACTCACTATTTAAAACATGATATGTAACTCATAGGAATAATATCTTAAACATGAATGTATCCTTGCTACTGAATGAAGGATTCCTATCTCATTGTAGAAGAATTAAATATGGAATTGGTGTAGTCTTGGTTATACTGATACCCTTATTATTCACTCTATACAGGGCATAATGTTATTGATAATTCAAGTCTTTAGGCCTGTTGGGACCATAGTTCCCAATAGTTGGCAGTTTGGATCGCCATTTTGTTACAACACAAACTTAGAGTGGAGGGTTTTGGATTCAGGCCTTGGGACATAAGTCGCCTTAAGACTTCCATTACTAGGCATGAGCAAGGAGGTCGTATTTCCATGTCACAAACCCAACCTTGGTCCTTTATTTTATTTACATATATGTCATTAAGACTACTAAGAGGCATAGTTTAGAATTTATTTGTATATGAGTGGGGTCGACATGGAGTGAGCACCAGTGGAACCCTGAACCAACAAAACTATGTGACCATCAACTAAAAGATTGTGTTTTTGATGAATCAATCAGGAAAAAAAACTTCTCCAAACACCACACAACGAGAGAGGGGCAATGAGTGGGACTTGGGTGTAACTTGGAGTGGAAAAAATCTTCCCATCACCCACTTCTCACTGTTGAGTAGTTTCACGGTAGAGAATGTTATGAAAATAGGTTTTGAATAAGGTGTGGGCCAACCCGACTATAGTTCCACAATGGAACCCTAATGTCGGGATACTTCCCACTGCTCTTTGCAACGACCATCAATTTTGATTAACTTTGCAGTGGGAGCTAAAAAGGTGTGGGCTAGTATGGCAGTGGTTATGGCATGTGAACCCACCGTCGAGACTTGAGGATGCTCTCAACACAAGAATAGGGGCCAATGGAGGGTTGTGCCAGTGTAATGTGATGTGGTTCGATGGACCCACTAGGATTTGGGTATGAGACAAACATGAATATAACAGGGAAAACCCTGCAAACACATAGGGGGAGGACACTGTAGGATCAATGTCCGAGATGATGTGGCAGTGACCATGTGCATGCGATGTAGTTACCACGTGACAACCTAATGCCGATGTGGCCTAATATGGTTGGTCAAACTATAAATATGCATAACCTTAAATCCAAGAGTCAGATTGAGAAAACTTTTATACCAACAAAAATCTCTCGATGAGCTAGACACAATGGTGGTATTAGTTTTGAGATTTGAGGAAGTTGGGAAAATAGGATTTTTTGATCCTATTTCCATAGTAGACCTTGGATATTGGTTCGATTTAAGAAGTAACACCTTCTGTAGCTCGAGCTAGTATAAGGGAGTGGAGTGGAGTGTTAGAGAGTGGTATCAAATAAAAGGTTTAAACATTGGACTTAGAGGGACTAAGGAACAACTTAGATATGAAAAAAAACGCTAAATGGGCCTTAAAAGAAAAAATTTACTTTGGTAGTCTAATTTCTATATAGGTTGACTTTAAACTTGAAGATGATGAGAATACTAACCTTGATAAAATGTTGATTTTATACCTGTTATTTAGGTGGTTACTAACATGTATATATGTCCTTTTTTTTCTTGGAATAAGTGATTAACATGGGTTTTAAATGTGTGTACAACATCAGATTAGCATACTTAAGATCAACATGCTTAGTGCTAGCATGAAAATGTAACAAGTTACTATGTTTATTCTTGATATAAATAATATATGTGTGATTTTTACAACACATAAGAACATTAAAATTGCAACAAAAAAATAGAGGAATGAGCAAAATAATGGTGTAGTGCAGTATGAACCAAATCCAACATGAGAAATAAGAGAAAGTTCCCCTAATGGAATAGATACCCTTAGGAGCTTAAGATTTGAATTGAAGAGTTACAAAGCAGAGAATGAAAGAATCGTTAGAAAACAAGAGGAACAAGAAAATATAAGCTCAATGCTACTACAACATCTCTCAAGCATGCAAGGGTTGTTGCAACATGCATCAACTATTGGAAATATAGAAGGGTGTCATGCTAAGAAATTCAGAGAGAAACCTCATAAATTTGAGAAGAATAAAAGGTCATTGACATGTTGGAGTTTTGGATGAGAACACCTGATCCAGGAATTCCTTACAAACAACAAAAGAAGGATAGATAATGTAAAATCCAAACACATGGACCTGCAACCAAAAATACCGAGGGAAGTAACATAGAGAGGAAGAGAGACGAGGGAGCATCCCCATAAGTTCTCTGAAATATTGAAAAGTTCCCCTTATACTATTTAGAAATATTATGGGATCTTAAAGTTTCTATAGACCTTAGGAAAAAATCTGATTAAAAATTTATACATATGCTAGCATGTTAATTTATCTTTTTAAAGTAAATATATAATGTTTTCTTGGTTACACATGTCTAATATAAGTTGACTCGTTGAACCCAAGAATTCAAAAAATTGAATTAGTTGTGAAATTAAGATGTTATGGCTTATGAATGAATTAATTGACTAACGATGATGTCTGTAAACAATTGATATGCACAGGAGTGAAAAAGGGAAGGACCCCATAATTTCCACAAGAAATAAAATTGGGTTCTAATATGCTAGAAATTTAAGGAAAAATGATTCCTGTGTTTAATGAAAATGCTATGCTTACTTATGATGAATTTCTAATGAACATGCAAGTCTCCCTTACAAAAATACATTAGAAGGGAGGCGAGGATAAAATATCAATAAGGAAGGAATGATTAGATTAATATGAAACAACCAAGCAACAATGTTACATTTGTAAAAATGGTTTGAGAAGGAAGTTACCTTAACTAAAACTATGCTTGGCTAATATATGTTTTATATTTTGTGAATATGTGAATATTGAGAAAATAAGAAAAGGGTATAATGACACCATTTCACTTTAGAGGTCACTTGTTGAGAGCCATCATACTAGAAGGATACTTAATTTAAACTCCTTTAACTATAATGAATGTGTGGATGGTGTACTACTTGCTATGTTTTGGGTAATATAGTGAAGTTACCTAATCGATCCCATGTCATGTGGAATTCCCATCGGGCAAGTGTGCAAGAATGATTTCTTGTTGTTAACTACCATATTTAGTAGGCATATGATGTGCTTGGGCTTATGAGCCTAGTCATGTAACATTTGAAAACAATATATGCCAAAAGTTAACGTCAAGAATGGTAGGATAATGTTAGAATTTGTTAATTGGACACCTAATGCAAATGCCTTTATGAAATATCATTGAAACTTAAGCAAAGAAATAGATATAGCTATGAATAATATGTGAGGTTGAGATAATTTCAGGGATTGGTGAATATAAAAAAAGTAGGTATGGTACAAGCCAACTAGGATCCTTTAAAAAGATTCAATTGGAAATGCTTATGATGGTAGATAAATAAGTGAGGAAAGCAACAAGAAAAGGTAAGGAATTTGGTAAGAATTCCTTTCAGATAATTTTGATACCTTTTGCTTCGAGGTTAATACATGTATTATATGGATGCCCAAGAAGGGGTATGGTTAAGGAAGGAAGCCTTTAGTGTGAAATATTGGGATTACTTTTGTAATGCCTGCTTAATTTCCCATTAATATAAAGATACACATATCTTAGTTTTGGATCTTTGGGATGCTGAAAGAAATGTTTGATTGCATTGTCAAATACTTGAAATGAATGTGACACACAAATATGATACTATGATAATTTCATTTATATTCATTGGAAACTATTAGAGTTGTTATGTGTGCAATAATTTTGAGACCACTTCAGGAAATGCTGTAAATATTTGTAATAAAAAGATTGCATGTATGAAAACTGGAAGCTGTTTGGCTAATTGAAAGTTCAAATTATAGGAAAAGTGCTAGAATGGGGTGTGTGATAGAAGCCACAATGACACAATAACACCGCCTTAAAAGGAGTCAAACAACAAGATTACAAGTCTCATGCTTATGAGATCTGTCTTTCTAAAGAAGCAAAGTTGGGCAATTAAAATTTTTGGTTTGAAATCTTTAAGTATATTTCATGAAACATAAATATTGTGACACAAGTTAAATGAGGGAGCATGGAGCTCAAGAAGAAGATTGCTGTGATTTCATTGCGACCATGTGGCACTTTTTTTATTATCTCATGGGAGAATGTCATAACTAGTACCTGTTGATGATGCTATAAATCCGTCAACCAATGGGGTCTCCCTAATGTGAAGTCCCAATTAGACCTCACACAATTTGGAATGGGAGCCCCATCTAGAGTATCGGCATGGCTGCCATATATTCTCATAGATTTTTCTTGGCTTAAGCTATCATCAAGGGAGAGAAGCATGTATGTTCCTTTGCAAAAAAGAAAGTAAGTGTGCCAGGTGAATGTTCGGTTTTAGGTGTATCATGGTTCTTCTACTACAGAGGGAGGAAAAGTGAGCCCCGAGGAGAGAGGTAATAGTAGCACCCTAGTAGAGGCGCACACAAGCAAAAATAGAATCACCTAACATCAAGTAGAATAGTCCACATATATGCGATAATTGTTACAACCATTAAAACACATTTTCAATAAGATAAGCACTAAAATAACCAAAATAGTTCAACTACTTTAATACATGTGAAAACAAACATGAATCATAAAAATTCATAGGAAAATATTACATATATTCATAATCCATGCATGAAAACGTGTTGGCCATCAGGCTTCAAGTATTAGGCAAGATTCCCAAGATACATGAATATAATGAACAACAAAAACTCCAATAGTGGAGCATTGGAGCCATGAATTGCTCCCCAAAAGTATTGGTGCTGTCTCTTTGATGCCTTATGGGAGAAGCCAAGGTGAAAAATTTCTTTGCTTGTACAATGAGGGTGTATATATAACAAATGGGGTGATGCTTCACCTCCCTTGTGACTATTTTTCTACCCTCATGACTCTTTGACTTCTCTATGACTTTTCAACTGTTACATGACTTTTCATTTTCTAGACATGACTCTTGGACTTCCACTTTACAATACATTTTCCAATATTGAATTTACATAATCCACAAAATGATGTGGCACATGATGAATCATGACATGACACTACTAACATGGCCTGCATGATGGCATGGAAATTTCAAGCCACTCTTTTCTGTTGCTTTCTTTGATAAAATATATATCCAATACTTCATATTCATAAAGTATATGCTTTTCTCTTTATATCCACCCTCCAAAGGATTGTGAATCAATATTAAGTCTTTATGCGGTCCTGATCTTTGATCTTCTGTTATATTTTAGTGTTCCTTTGTCATATCGATTGATGATCATATTTTCTATTTAGCTCCATAGGTGTATTTCGACATGGTCTCCTTCTCCTTTTCCTCCATCACCATCTTGTCATGATAAGATAACATACCTGCAACTGAAAGCCATTCATGAAAATATGACATCAGTCCGAAAACCCCTAATATAACATGCTTCAGGAAATCAGTTGTTAGAGCTGGGATCAGGTGACTGATTGAGTGATTGACTCAGGTTTTGTGGGTTTCCAGAGGCCAAGGTCCAGGATTGAGGATAGAGACTACACAATGTGTAGTTTAGGATGGCCAAGGTCAAAGGATTGTGAAATTGACGGGTTCAAGAGCTCAAAGTTGGGGATTGAGGATTAAGGTTGTCGAGTACGTAGTTCTGGCATGAGAATAAACTGGGATATTGCACAGTTGGGGAACTCAAGAGGTTAGGATGATTGCTTGAGAAATGAGATTTCCCACTATGTAGTTCTAGGAACAAGAGGTCAATGATTGCGTAGTTTAGGAGCTCAAGGCTAAGGCTTGAGGGTTGAGACTAAGCAATGCGCAATGGAGGATTGGTTGGAGAGGAAAAATGCACAGTTTTGGAGCTCAGAGATTGGGGTTGAGCACTGAGACTGCGTAGTGCACAGTTCTGGGAGGCAGATACTGTGCATTTCATAGTGCTAAGAGGAAAGGTTGCTATTTGAGGACTGATACTACGTAGTGCGCAGTTCAAGAGGGCTGGTTGAGGCTGAGTGGCTCAGCTGGGGAGTTTTCCTAGTTTTGACTAAATGTGTGATCAATGAAATGAAGTTGAACGAGAACAAGACTCATGCATGATCACACACTTTTATCACTTGAAAATAGAACACATGACACCCAACAAACATGAACAAAATACTTTCCTTAATGCAAAAACATCGTGACAACTCACTTCAAGTGCGACACTAAAGATACACTTTGCAACGACAATGACGACACTTGTGCGATAATGATTGAAACTTTGGAAATGCATGTAAAACATGTCTACATGACTAGAAGGATTCATCAACACCAAATTTACCCTTTAAAACAAGCCAAAACTCTGCTTTACACGATAGGTGACACTTCCCATGCCAAAATATGACATTTTGTATATGAGAGAAAACGTGCAAACGACACTTGCGATATGTGAATGAAGGTGAAAGTGACACATGAAAGAGAAAAGATAACATGAAAAAACACTAATTAAAGTGAAAGAAATAAAAATCGATAGTCAAAATCATGAAAATGACACTCGCGAAAGCGAAGGCGTGCAAAAGCGACAATTTGAAAAACTCATCGAAATAGAAGTACAATTGCAGCCAAAAGTGAGAGACTGTCAATGAAAGTGCGCATTGGCTATTGAAGGTTTATCATCACACATACATAGTCTTGATGGAATGTGCTATGCTAGTTCAAGCTTGCATAAAAGAATGTGCTTGTGAAATTATTGCGGATTGAGAATGTGTGAGCAGGTGACTTTGACACTTTCAATCCAAGAAGGGAGCTCAAGGACCTAATAAAGCATCACTGACTAAGAAGTGACTATGAAAAGGATGATCACAAGATCCACAGTAGTCTAAAAAATTCAAGTTTAGGAAAAATTTTGGAGGGTGTTTGTCATAGAGACAACAATTGGTGACACACTATTAAAACTACAACTTCTCTTCCTTGGTTAATTCTTTCATGTAGGGTTCAGTTCTTCAGGGAGTATTGATTAATCTTGTAGATCCCTTTGGTTTTCCCACTTATCCCGTGCATAAAAATAGTCCCCTCTATCCTTTCTTGGTTGAACACAAACATAGATCCAACCATATCGCAATGTTTTGAATCAAGAAAAGGGTAATGAATTTTGTGAGCTACAAATATTCATAGTATAGTTTTTCATATCTGGTGTTACTCTACTACCAGTAGGCCTAGAAAGTACCCCAACAAAGTCACTTCAGGAACACAAAAATTACTCTATTTCCAGCGAGCTTGGATAATACCCCAACAAATTTTCTTGCTTCACCTCCTTGCACAGGAAGCATTTCTCTTCTTTCACCCTTTATTGTTTATTTTATATAGAACTATGCATCAACACTTATTTATTTCATGGGTTGAAGAGTGATCCTGACTTATTGAGAGCAGAAGAGGTTGTCCCTTCAGAGAAGTATATAAATACCTATGATATTAGTTTTCTTGTTTAAATTTTCTTGTTTTATTTCTCTACTTGATTGAATAAACGTGAAAACACCGAAATGTAAAGAACTGAGCAAAGGCATGAGGTTTCCTGAATAAACACAGATATCATGGTTTGACACAAAGCTTTCCCTATGCAAGGATCGTCTTTTCCGTCAGAAAATCATCGACCAAAAGGTGTAACCAATACATGGAAGAAGGACTGAAGGTTAACCAAATGTTGTAGTGTCAAAAATCCCTTTTCTATTTTGCCACATTTTCTTTCGAGCCCAAATGGGATGCCCTTCATGAAAATTTTGATTAACAAAACATAAAATAAAAGACACAACACAACAAGAAAGAAAAATAAAAAGGACAAGGAAAATGGTGTTAACTAAAAATGGGATGCAAGAAAAAAGTTAGAAAAGAAATAAAGATTACAGAGAGAGAGAGGGAAGAATGCATGTGTAAGGGAAACTAAGATGCATCTATACTTACTCTTATCCTAACTAGCTAGAAAGTCATGGTCACGTATAATGAAATTTCCAATGTAGCCACCATAGCTTCTTGAAGCCTACATACACAAATATGTGAGCAATTAAAACAAATATAAAACAATGTGAAATGGAAACGGAAAGAGCTTGAATGACTTAAAATTTTTTTTGAAGGTCTTTCCTGTCAACAGAAAGATATGTCATAGTCACTACTTTTACCCAACTTTTAATCTTACCTTTTCGAAAAAAATTACAAACAATAAACCTTGAAAGCTTCTTATGAATGCACCTTCATTCATGCTGTTATCACAAAATTGGACCTGATAGGCTGCTTGATCAGAAAATCTCATGTAACTATTTCAAAACTAATCTTTTGACTGAGGATTAGCCTCCAAAGCCTGAGAGGGCTTTCTCAAAATTTAATGATATGGATAAAGATATAGATGGCTAAGGCTCTATTTAGGAAATAACCGATAAATTATAAATGTAGGTTGAGAATCACATCAACATGTATACATTGGGCTTACGGAGTCAAAGAAATTCAGTAATTCAGTGAATCTACTTAACATGGAAGTTGAGGCATATCAAAGTTTTAGTCATAAGCTACACACACATGAAACTGTAAAAACACAATCAGTTCACTTATATAGGAAGTCAGAGCATATAATAGATGAATTCTGAGTAATATATATGACACCACTGCAATGAGATATATAAGAGATGCAAATAGAATAGGAAAACCCTAAAACTCCTTCTGAATCTCAAGTTGGTCAAGTAGAAGATCTCTATATTAGCTTAAAACCAGTCAATTCACAAGAAGCACAATTTTGCCAAAAATGTCGAACCCTTTACAAATTCGATCTCTTGGCATTTAATAGACCTCTTACAAAATGAGATGATCTGCCTCTAGGCTAGATACATCGAATTTCTCACTACTGACACCTTGCATAACCATAAGACATGGAATTTATTACAAAAAGACACCTAATCTACTTAAACAGTCCTATTCCAAAAAGGACTCAAACTGCTTAATGCTATCTATAACAAACTTATCTATTTAAATTTACATAATTGCCAAGTGTATCATCACATGGTCAAATCTGGATGATGGGCTTCATTTCTTCATGACCATATTGCTGACCTCCATCAAAATAGGAAACATAATCCTGCTTTTTAGGCATAAGATATTTTGCACCCTTTGAACATTTTGACCATCATGTATCCTTCATTTCGTGGTCTTTGGCTATTGGAAGTTGTCATAACACATTCCATAACTCTTCCCTAGCCTCCAACTGTCTAAAACCACTTTAAACACTACTCAAAATGCTGTAATGATCTGTGCTAAGAAAACACAACAGTTTCGTAGCGCCTTTTGTAGCGCTGCCATTTCAATCTTTATTCTTCAAATCTTTGACTTATTTCCTCCAGGATTATTTTAATTACCCTTTAATACATCCTCCATATCAATTTTAGTTCTTGATTCATTCTTTAATCCTTCCAAAATTGATCAAAATAAGCAAGAAAAGCTGCTACTGCAGTTTCGTAGTGCTTTTTTGCTTTTTTACACTAAATGCGCTACGAAACTGCTGAGTATGCAGTTTTGTCAAAAATTTTCCAAGTGAAAACTGTAGTTGTGACAAAAACATCAAAATATACCTGTCTCCATCATTTAAAAACCATTTCAACTGTAAAAACACAGTCATTCCAGCTTTCTTGAGGTCCCTTCTTCATTTACACTTGATTGAGCTATTGGTTCTTCTATGAATGTCATTTTAATGCCTCTGCTCTTTAACTCATCATGAATCAAATCTAACTGCTACTTGTTAGCCCCCTAATTTTCTCTCTTTTTACTACTTTTCCCTTCCTAAACCATAACCATTTACCACTGTTTCACCTCCTTTATGCACCCTCATCCTGCACCAGTCCAAGCATGGTGACATATTTTGCACAAACCTTTATTCCTCATATTTTAATTCGATTTAGCATTTATTTAATATTTATTATATGATTTCTTACTTTTAAATTATCCTTTGTAACTTATCGATATCTCCAATGTTGTTTGGTGGTTAGAATGCTTATCGTGATTGCTGATCCTAGTGCAGGATCAAATCTTGTACCATGACCAGCACAGCAGATCTTCACAGCGGTTCCGACCCCCTCTATCACCGCCTTGACTCAAGCAGTTTCCGCCACGACACCACATAATCCGAAGGAAACCAAAGATTATATCTGTGAAGTGTGGAAGTTGAAGGTCAGTTTTGCAAAACCGTTTTATTTTGAAGACCGAACAATCTAAATTCTGCATTTTGTTATAAAGCGGTTGAACGATCTGTTTCGGCCTTCGGCCAAAAGATCTATATAATGTAATTTGTAAATAGGACTTAGGAGCGAAAGTTTTAAGAAAATAGAGAAGAACAGAGAGGTGATAACAAGTAATTTTGTTGTCGCCCAAATCTGGGTTGAACGCGTATTCACACATGTATTTTCTTCAATGATCTAATAAAAAGGAATTTCGCCTCGGCTCTATGAATTGTGTTTTATGGTTTGGCTGATTGATTAAATTAAGTGCTGAGTAGCATTTTTGCTTAAGAGGGAAACACGCTGGTTGGTTAGGGCCCAACCAACCTAGCATGTTTTCCCCATTCCCTTCTTTTTGTAATTCATGTTTTATTGTCGAAGTGTGATTTAGCTCTTAGCACATAAATTCCTGTCTGTGTGAAACAAATCCATTGCGTAGAGTAAATAGAATTTATTTTCCTGCAATTCATTTTCTTGCAAGTTATTTTCCTACAATTTATCTTCCTGCAATTTACTTTCCTGCACCGATTTCGAATTGGCTTTCTCCACCTGGTCCAAGCAGGAGAAATCATCCTGCACCAGTGCACGTTGGTGTGAGATTTCTTTTCTGCAGTTTTGGTTGATTGGCTTTCCCGCCTGGTCCAAGCAGGAAACATACACCTACACCAGCGCACGTTGGTGTGTTACAGCGAGTCTTTATTTAATTTCCGCAACTTTCTTTCATCGAATGGTTATGATAGGATAGATGTTTATGTTTTTTTATTTCTGCACTTCGTTAATTTTAGAAACATTTACTTTTCATATATGCAATCTGGTTTTACAACAAAGTAACACTTGTGACAATTAAACAAATATTTCAAGAATTAAAAGCTAAGTGCAAGAAGCTCCGATTTGGTGCAAGAACTATTTTCTTGTCACAGGATCTGAGTGCTCTGAACCTTGAACAGTTCAAGCCCTTGCATGAAGTAACAAAACCTTCAGTGAAGACACAGTTTATACCTTCTACATAAAACTCTAATCCTACACTAGTGCAGGACAGATTAATGCAAGAAGGAAATCTCTAAGGAAGCAGATTTAAGGGCCCATCTAACGAGACTGCTAAAGTTCCTCTGCTGAAGAGAAACACACTCTTAATAGTTAAGAATAATCAGCTAGAGTGATTTACTTTTTATCTTTGATCTCCTTTTCACAAGTGCATTCTTTCTTGTTTCAGTCTTAGATTATTTTGGTGATTCAAGTTATCTTTTTCTCGTCTTGATTTAATTCTACAATATTTCCTTCGAAGAAATTAGGGATTTATATCATAGAGATTCATACCATCTCTGGCATTGCTTGTGCTTCGTCTCTAAGTTTACGAATCCCCCGGGTTGACAATTAAGTGTTGAGGAGTTTGCTTAAGTGTAATTCCTGCACCCAACATTTTGGCGTCGTTGCCAGGGAGGCAATTTGATTTGGTAAGAATTTTCTGATTAGACAATAGAGGTAATTTTTTCCCTTATTTCTGCAACATTGATTAGAAAAGTTTTTGAAGGAATTTTATTGGTGTTAATTGATTTCTGACAGCGTTTTTAGAAGTTGTCTGTTATTTTTCTTTCTTTTTTTCTTTTTGAAATGAATGCCTAGGAAAGGTAAGGGTTCGAAGCCCACTAAGGGGCAAAAGAATTTTTCTCATATTGAGTCTCCTTCTGCAAGCAGGAAGCCCAATCCAATTCAAACCCATCACGTAGGAACAATCCACCTGGATTCTGGTAATAACAGCTCAGGTGTGGATCAGCCTATGGAGAGTAGTACAAGTAAGAAGGGAACAATGGTGGACCAAGAAGATCATTTGGAAGGGACTAGAGACAACCAAGTACGTGAAGGACAATCCACTTTTGTGTTTCCAATTGTGGATCCTGATACTATATCACAGATGAAGAATATTCCACCATCAGCTCTCCCTCATTTTCATGGTAAAGTTCATGAAGATCCTGACTCTTTTCTATTTGAGTTTGATATTATGTGTAGAAGTTATGATTATGCAACTGAGGCTCAGAAGTTAAGATTATTTCCTGTTACCCTTAAGGACTCAGCTCTTCGTTGGTTTATGGGGTTAGGAGGAAACATCATAACTTCTTGGGATTAGATGAAGAGAGTAATTTTGTCTAAATATCAATAATATTGCAAAACTCAGGACATGTAGGATGAAATTTTTACAATCATACAAGATGATGATGAAATGCTTGAAGATTATTTGGAAATATTTTTGTATATTTTACAAAGGTCAAAACTTAAGCTTGATCTCAACACTATTAGAACGTTTTCTTAAGAGGACTCACTGATAATTATAGAAACAATTTGAAACTGTTAGGACAAGGTGATATTTCTCAGCAAAATTTTAATCAAATTTGTGAATTATGCCAGAAATTTTCAAGAAATCAATATAGATCCGGTAGAGGAACTCGAAACAGAAATAGAAAAACTGAATCTACCGATGCTATGATTATTGGACTAGAAAATAAAATGGAAAACATGAAAATTGATATAATGAACATTGTTACCAAACAGTTAGACTCCTTAAAATTCCAGTAGAAACTCATGAAGGAACAAGAGTCATTATGTATTTTCTGTCCTAAATGTAGAGACAAGCATCCCCCTAAAGAGTGTCCTCTTAATTTGAAAGAAACTAATAAGTGTGCTATTTGTGCAGAAGACCATATCACAGAAAAATGTCCTTCTATACCAGGACTTAAAGTTGTATTTACAGGGGGACAACCTAAAGCTGAATACTTGAATGCTATGGGAGCAAGAAGGAATTGGCCTCAGGTAGGTATAGGTATGGCTCCTGAATTTCCTCCACACTATTTTAGTAATAATTCGCATGCATATTCTTATCCTAACTCTCATCAGCAGTGGCAGTATGGGAATCAATATCAGCATGGGCAACCTTCTCAACCGTGGAAAAAAGGTTGGAAAGGGCCGACTCATTTTCCATATTCCTACTAGCCACCTATGCAATCATACCCATCTACACATGCACCTTATTCAATGCCTCAACTTCCGAGTCAGTCCACTCCACCATTACCTTTACCTCCACCTTTTCGACCTCCTCAATTGCCTGCTCAACCTATGCCTAATCCTAATAATAATAAAGCAATGCAAATGATCCATATAACAAACCCACCTTTACCATTTGAATACCAGTGTATTCCAGTTGGGGTTCATGATATTCAATTAAGATCGGGAAGGACTGTACCATCAGAAAATCAGAAGCAACCTATGGTGATTGTTGAAGAGAAAGGAGAAGAGGAAACTCTTAACCATTCTTATAAAAAGTTGTCACTAAGCAACCCTTACCCTATGAATCCTTGCCATCCTCTTCCAACCAGCCTCCCTTCCCGGAGAGGCTAGTAATGAAAAGGAGCCTATTTCTGAGACTAGTTTGGCATCTGAGCTTCAGAATATTTTTATTAAGATACCTTTGCTTAAAGAGATCCCCATTAGTACTAATATTATTAAGGAACTCTGTCTCAAGAAACCTAGGAGGAAGATATTGGAACCCTGAACCATTCAATTTGTTGGTAGGGCAGCAGAGTTGATGACGGGATGTGTGTCTATGGAAAAATATATTGATCCCAGAAACCCTGTTGTCACAGTTCAGATTGGTAATGTCCTTGTCTCTAATGTTCTTATAGACCTGGGGGCAGCCATTAATGTCATGACTAAGAAAACCATGGATCAACTTCGGTTATCTCATCTTCGCCCTACTCCCACTGTGCTTGAATTAGCAGATAGATCTAAAATTAAGCAAGAAGGAGTATTGGACGATGTGATCATCTCATTAGATTCCTGGGAATATCCTGTTGATTTCATTGTGCTTGAGCCAAAGAACCCAGTAGGAGGACATCCCTTGATCTTGGGTCGACCATGGCTTGCTATGGCTGATGCATATATTGGATGTCGTTCCGGTGATATGTATATCTCACATGGAGATTCTAGAAAGAAAGTTACCTTATACCCCCCTGCCAGATCCATTCAGGACCTTCGAGATACCTTATGGTTGGACCAAAGAAGTGATGAGGAGACTCGGCCTATTTCCCTTATTCATCATTATACTTGGTCTTCACAAGAAGATGAGATTCAATATTTCCTGAATAATCTAGACATTATGCCTTATTATGAGCATTTTCAGCCCAGATTTTCAAGAAAATCATGATTCTCATACTTCTGTGCCACTGCATTTGACCACTCCCTTAAGTACTCCTGAGCCTAATACCACTCTTGTTGAGATTAGCCCTGGTAAATCCTTGCATATTAATTCATATTTGAACTCATATTAGCAAGAGCAGCTTGTGAATTTGTTGCAAAACCATCTTAGTGCCTTTGCTTGGGGTTACGAAGATATGAAGAGTATCCCTCCTTAAACTTGTACACATCACATCTATATTCAAGAAGGAACCCGACTTGTCCAACCACCTCAAAGGCGAATGAATCCAGCTCTAAGAGACATTGTGAAGGAAGAAGTACAGAAACTCTTAGATGCTGGTTTTATTTATCCTATTTCCGACAGTCAGTGGGTCTCTCCATTAGTACTAGTACCTAAGAAAGATGGAAGATGGCGTATTTGTAATGATTATCGAGAATTGAATAAAGCCACTCTTAAAGATTACTTCCCTCTCCCTTTCATTGATCAAGTGCTTGATACCCTTGCAGGAAATAAATATTTCTCCTTTTTGGATGGCTTCAGTGGTTATAACCAGATACAGATTGCATCCGAAGATCAGGATAAAACTACTTTTACATGTCCATGGGCGACATTTGCCTACAAAGTGCTTCCCTTTGGTTTATGTAATGCCCCGGCTACCTTTCAAAGGGCAGTCCTGGCTATATTTTCTGATCTAGAATTTGTAGAAATTTATATGGATGACTTTTTTGTGTTTGGTGATTCTTTTCAAGAAGCTCTTAAAAATTTGGAGAAAGTAATTCTTCGTTGTCAGGAAGCCCATCTCGCTTTGAGTGATAAGAAATGTAGATTAATGCGCAAAGCGGGAGTGATGCTTGGCCATTTGATTTCTAACAAAGGTATCCAGGTTGATCCGGCAAAGATTGAAATCATTTTGCATCTTCCTGCACCCAAAACTCAAAGGGAAGTAAGAGGTTTTTTAGGACATGTTGGTTACTATAGAAGATTCAGTGAAAAACTTTCAAAGATAGTTGCTCCTCTTTTATGACTTCTAGCTGAGGATAGTGAATTTTCTTGGTCCACGGCTTGCCAACAGTCTTTTGAAACATTGAAGGAAAAGTTGGTACAGGCACCAATTTTGCGAGGTCCAAACTAGTCCCTGCCTTTTCACATTCCCTCTGATGCTTCAAATTTGGCTATTGGCACAACTTTAGGACAAGAGGAAGATAAGCAATCCTATGCTATTTATTATATTAGTAAAAATTTGTCTTCCGCTGAATTGAATTATACAGTTACAAAGAAGGAGTTTTTAGCTGTGATTTTTGCAATTGATAAGTTTAGACACTATATTATAAGATATGAAGTATTTGTACATACTGATCATTCCGCGATTAAATATTTTATGAACAAACCATTGACAAGTGGTAGAGTGACTAGGTGGTTACTATTGTTACAGGAGTTTAATGTTACTATTGTTGATAGACCAGGGAAATCTAATGTTGTAGCAGATTTTCTTTCTAGATTAGATAATCCTGGTGAAGTAACTCCTGTTAATGATGATTTTCCAGATGAACATCTTTTTTCTATGTCTATAGATTCTTTGTGGTTTGCTGACATTGATAATTACTTGGTTACTGGAAAAACACCACCTCACTTATCCGCTCGTGAGAAGTGGAATATTATTTAGAAAAGTGTTGCATATTCCTGGATTCAAGGAGACCTCTTTTACACTGGTCCAGATCTGATTATCCATAGATGTGTAAGAGAGGAGGAAGTATTTGACATATTGAAATCTGCTCATGATGAACCATGTGGAGGCCACTTCGCTGATAAGCGGACTGCATATAAAGTATTACTTGCTCGTTACTTTTGGCCTTCCTTGTTTAAGGATGCCAAGCAGTATGTCAGGGGATGTGATCGATGTCAACGAATGGGCCAGCCTAATCAAACCAATGAAATGCCTTTATGCCCCCAAGTTATGATTGAGCCTTTCGAAAAATGGGCTATTGATTTTATGGGGCCAATAAATCCAACATCTTTAAGTAAAAAGAATATTTTGGTTTGTACAAATTTCGTTACAAAATGGGTAGAAGCTAAAGTTGTTTCTTTTGCTACAGAAAAAGTTGTTGATTTTCTTTTTTCTAAAATCTTTACTAGATTTGGTGTGCTTAGAGAAAAATTTTCTGACAATGGTCCACAGTTTATTTCTAATCTGGTACAGGGTGTGATGGAACAATACAATATCCGGCACAAGAAATCCACGCCGTATCACCCGCAAGCAAATGGCCAGGTGGAATCTACAAACAAAGTGATCGAGTCCATTCTTACAAAGACAGTTAATATGCATCGGAAAGACTTGGCTGAAAGATTACCAGAAGCTTTGTGGGCATACAGAACCACTTGGAGAAATAGCACGGAACATACACCATATGAGCTGGTATATGGAAAACAGGTTCTGTTACCAATTGAGTTCCAGATCAAAACCTTCAGAATTGCAATTCATTTAGGATTAGATCTCTCCAAGGCAAACCACAACGTCTTCTTCAATTAAATGAGTTAGATGAATTTCGTAGAGATGTTGTTCAACAAAACATCCTAATTCAACAGCAACGGAAAAGGTTCACAAGATTATTCAAAAAAAGCAGTTCCAACCAGGTGATTGGGTACTCCTCTATGATTCTAGATTTAAAATTTTCAAAGGAAAAATCCATACACGTTGAATGAGACCTTATGAAGTGATCCGAGTATTCGAGAATGAAGCAGTAGAAGTCAAAACTATTGATGGACAAGATTCAATATTCTTGGTACATGAGCATAGATTAAAAGAGTATTTTCAGCCGCTTACAAAGAAAGATTTTACACAGCAAGTCCAACAGCAATTTGGGACAGTAGTGGTAAACAGTAAAACCAACCTTTTGAAACCATGAACTCTTCTTCTTCTCAAAGAAAAAATAATAAAATAAAAAAATAATTTCCTGTAATTGTGAAAATCGGCTCGCTGACATGATTGCGGAAGGGTCAACCTAAAAACCAGCTTGCTGGCGAGAAGATAAAAAATTTCTAATAAAAAGATAATGTTGCTTGATCTTTAGATATGCTAGTAACCACCGAAGTAAAAGCAGGTTCAGCAGAGCCAACCTTTATACAATTGGAGTAATTAGCATGGATATGTTTATTTTCAAGTAACACTTAATTCTCGTTGTAGTTATTTTTTCTTGCACCAGTGCAGGCAAACCTTCCAGAAAATTTTCTGCCTTTCTTCATATCCCATTTCGTAATGATCCCTTAGTTTTCTTCTTGAAATCCCAGTATAATTTACCTTCCTATATTCTTCTAAATTTACCCTATTTGCTTCGAAAAAATTCCCACTTAACCCTGAATTTTTTTCCCTATCCCACTTCCGTTTATTTCCTCCATGGTACTATTCCTGGAATCCTTGTAATGAAATTCCTTCCCATTCTAAAAATTCCCCTTTCCCACTTCTTTGTTCCCTCGTGAATTTATTGCAGAATCTTATACACAGAGCAAAAGGATATGCTTTGAAGCATCAAGAAAGGGCGAAGTAAAATTCCAGAGTTGAGAAAACTGTTAGAAGTTCAGCCTATATTTTATTTAAATTCTCTGTTTTTATTATGCTTGCACCAGTGCAAACATGTTGTCTTATATAACAATGTAAACAGATATCAGCATAACAGCTTAGTCAAGCGGTGTAAGCATAATAGTGCAAGCATGCACCTCATCCAAAGCATAATATTTCCTCTTTTCAAAAGTGTACGCCATAGGAAAAGTGGTCATCATAGAAGTTATAAGTAATTCTTTCATTTAGTAATAAGTACCTATGCTATCATATCAACTAGGAGTAATATTTTCAAAGTACAAAGTGTTTTAAGAGTTAAGAGTCATAATCATTTTTAATGAATGCTAGAGATTTTTTTTTAATTATGAAGGAATGTGCGAATATTTAACCGTTGCTTATGCATAATTACTCCTTATTCCGCCATAACCTCAATGTCCTTTCACTCATGTCATTCCCTTACCTATCCGTTAGAACCGCCGCCACTAGTACCAATTCAGAACGATTCAAAGAATGTCACGCAGCTACGACTATTTCGGTGGAAGGAATTAGTGATGAGACAGAAAAGATGGGAGGCAGTTGAATCCCTATTTATAAAAAGCTCAATTTTCTGGTATTGCATGCAACTTTCGTTGGACTGTTCATGACTGTTAGCAGCAATGCCGTCTGTTCGTTGTGAACCGTCATCCCTCAGCGAGGTAGATTAGACCACCGAGTTTCGCAATAGTCTTGCACTATTGCGAGACTAAGGCTTTCTGCCGTTCCTGCAGAAATTTAACAAGCACAACAGGGAGGTGGCCCTACAATTCGCACAGAGTTTTAAGAACGACCGTGTCAAGAATGGGCCCCTGAGATTTAAAGTCACGGAGAAATCGATAGCAGCAGCGACGGGATTACAGAACATTGGTGTGCAGTACTTTAAAAATCAGAAGCTCGAGAGGAAGCGCTGGCAGTGTTTTGTTGTTGATAAAGACATGAACGTAAATTGGAAGAAAGGAGTTCCGCGCAATGCCCTGCTGGGGCAATGGCGGGACCTCCTTTTTATTCTTCAAAAATTCGTGACTTGTGAGGGGAGATACTCCCTCACCTTTGTGTATCATTTCAGGATGCTACAACATTTTGAACCAGGCCGGCACGTCCGATGGAGGATTGATTTCACTTACTTTTTGCTTAAGAGTTTAGAGAAGATGGCCAAGGGTGTACAGGGAGCACGGGCGGCCCAGATCGATAAGAAATTGTATCACCACGGCCTAATCAAGATCTTGGTCCAGAAACAATTGAAGACTAAAAACATGACTTGGGAGATGCTATTGGAACAGCTAAAGGAAATGGAGAACCCCACCAGTACGAGCAAAGGACCAAGTAAGAGTGTGAAGAAAAGTCCTTCTTGCACCAATGCAAGAAGGAAACGAACCGAGAAATCAGCAGAAAAAACGGTTCCATCTCCAAAGAAACAAAAGACAATGGGTACACCTGTCGAAGAATCTCCACCAGTACATGACTAGACCCCTGAGGAAGATGATTTGCTGTCAGTCCTTGCGGACGTAGCAAAATCTGTAGAAGTCGAAGATGATATACTGCTAGCCGATTTCCTTAAACAGAGCCGGAAAAAGGATGATGAACCTGATGCGGGTGTAGAACCACAGTCTCCACAAGACATTGAGTCCCCACCTGCACCAGTGCAAGACGAACCAGAACCAGAAGAGACGGCATAGGAACCTGAAGAGTTGGCACAGAATAAGGAAGAGTCAGCACAAGAAAAGGAAGCACTGGCACACAAAGAAAGAGAACCGGCACAGGAAGAAGAAGAAGAGCCGGAAGAGTTAGAAGAAGAAGAAAGACCAGAAAAAGAAGAAGTGTTTATTGAAAATCCAAGGGATATTGAGGTCCTTGAAGAAAATATAGCCCCTGTTGATATAGAGAAGGAAGAAGATTCAGTAGCTTTTGCTACTCGAATACTTGAGCTCGACCTTCAAGTACAGAATTTAGAGCAGCTTGTAGCCAAAACACAGGAAGAAAAAGAACAAAATAAGGAAGAGTTCACGGCGGAGATCCAAAAGAAGAAAGGAGAAGTCAGGGTATGGAAGTATCGTGCTTCACAGTGTTTCAGACGGCTTAAAAAGGTGACGAAGAAATTGAAGAGCAGCAAAAAGATGAAGTCTGGAACACTGCAGACTGATGATAGTATGCCGAAGCAGGAGTGAGCTGGAACGCTCAAAATTTTGAAGTTTTTTGCAGAGGTAAAGAGTTGTGTGAGGACACACAACAACTTAGGGATGGGAGGATGTTAGCCCCCTAATTTGCAAACCTTTATTCTTCATATTTTAATTTGATTTAGCATTTATTTAATATTTATTATATGATTTCTTACTTTTAAATTATTATTTGTAAATTATCAATATCTCCAATGTTGTTTGGTGGTTAGAATTATCGTGATTCTTGATCCTAGTGCAAAAGATCGGATCTGTCACCGTGACTGACTATGAGATCTTCACGACGGTCAGAGCCCCCTCTATCACCACCTTGAATCAAGCGGTTTCCTCCCGGGGGCAGCCAGAGATTAGATCCGTGAAGTGTGGAAGCTGAAGGCCAATTTTGCAGAACTGTTTTATTTCGAAGACCGAACAATCTAAATTTTGCATTTTGTTATAAAGCGGTTGAACGATCTGTTTCAGCGTTCGCCCAACAGATCTATATAATGTAATTTGTAAATAGGACTTAGGAGCGGAAAGTTTTAAGAAAATAGAGAAGAACAGAGAGGCGATAACAGGTTATTTTGTTGTCGCCCAAATCTGGGCTGAATGTGTATTCACGCATGTATTTGCCTCAATATTCTAATAAAAAGGAATTTCGCCTCGGCTCTATGAATTGTGTTTTATGGTTTGGCTGATTGATTAAATTAAGTGTCGAGTAGCGTTTTTTCTTAAGAGGGAAACACGTTGGTTGGCTAGGGCCCAACCAACCCGCACGTTTTCCCCATTCCCTTCTTTTTGTAATTCATGTTTTATTGTCGAAGTGTGATTTAGCTCTTACCACATAAATTCCTGTCTGTGTGAAACGGATCCGTTGCGTAGTGTAAATAGAATTTATTTTCTTGCAATTTATCTTCCTGCAATTTACTTTCCTACACTGATTTCGGATTGGCTTTCTCCGCCTGGTCCAAGCAGGAGAAATCATCCTGCACCAGTGCACGTTGGTGTGACATTTCTTTTCTGCAGTTTTGGTTGATTGGCTTTCCCGCCTGGTCCAAGCAGGAAACATACACCTGCACCAGCAGACGTTGGTGTGTTACAGCAAGTCTTTATTTACTTTTTGCAACTTTCTTTCATCGAGTGGTTATGACAAGATAGATGTTTAAATTTCTTTATTTCTGCACTTAGTTAATTTTAGAAACATTTACTTTTCATATATGCAATCTGGTTTTACAGCAAAGTAACACTTGTGACAATTAAACAAATATTTCAAGAATTAAAAGCTAAGTGCAGGAAGCTCCGATTTGGTGCAAGAACTAGTTTCTTGTCACATGATCTGAGTGCTCTGAACCTTGAACAGTTCAAGCCCTTGCATGAAGTAACAAAACCTTCAGTAAAGACACAGTTTATACCTTATACATAAAACTCTGATCCTGCACTAGTGCAGGACAGATTAATGCAAGAAGGAAATCTCTAAGGAAGCAGATTTAAGGGCCCATCTAACGAGATTGTTAAAGTTCCTCTGCTGAAGAGAAACACACTCTTAATAGTTAAGCATAATCAGCTAGAGTGATTTCCTTTTTATCTTTGATCTCATTTTCGCAAGTGCATTCTTTCTTGTTTCAATCTTAGATTATTTTGGTGATTCAAGTTATCTTTTTCTCGTCTTGATTTAATTTTGCAATATTTCCTTCGAAGAAAGTAGGGATTTATATCATAGAGATTCATACCATCTCTGGCATTGCCTGTGCTTCGTCTCTAAGTTTACGAATCCCCCGGGTTGACAATTAAGTGTTGAGGAGTTTGCTTAAGTGTAATTCCTGCACCCAACACTACTCTAAATATCTCACATGGTCTTTAAGTCTTCTGTTAGTAGCTCTCAAATGAGTATTTATTATTCTGAAAAATTTAGCTTCCTTTATTGCTGGAACTGTCCACTTGAAAAATTTCTCTGTACTACTTGGAGTTTCAGAAGCAAAATCAGTTTGTCCTTCCCACATTGCCTTCATCCTTTTAAACTGTACTTTCTCGACACTGTGATTTCTAGCTCTCTTTTTCATGACAACAATATCTTGGTTTTCCAACCTTAATTTCTCCTCAAGACGCTGAAACTCTGCTTTCTTTGTCATTTCTTCTTTTCCCCTCTCTAT
>CM076581.1:642756876-643092689 GCA_034641835.2 Pinus albicaulis | reverse complement strand
AATCTTGCCTTAGAATTTGTTAACTCAACAGGTGCTTTATGATGTTGTAGGACAAAAATAATATCCTTGTACCAATCTGAAGTGATGTATTTTTCTTCAATAGGGACTAGTTCTTCTTCCTCATATGAAATTTCTGATATTTCTGCAATTAAATTTATGTCAAGACAATCAAAGTTTGACTGTGCCATCAGCTTTGCTAAGCCTTGTCCTTTGACCAATTTTGTTGGCTTAATATCTATATCATATTCCAACAATTTAGCAATCCATTTTCCCCTCTTACCATCAGGATCGACTTGAGTGAGGATGTCTTTTACAACAGTATTAGGAACAAAAGCCACAATATGAGAATGCAGAATATAAATTCTGAAATCTTTGATAGCCTTCACCAAAGCATAAGCTTGCTTCTCTAAGATATTATACTTCAACTCAGAGTTAGCTAATGTCCTACTAAAAAATGAAATGGGCTGCTCAATACCTTGTTGTCCCTTTTGCAACAAAACTCCAGCAATAGTATTTTCTGATGCTAAAGTAAAAACCAAAAATTCTTTTGATAAATCTGGACTGATCAATACTGGTGCTTGTGTGAGTGCCCTTTTGATCTCCTCAAATGAGTGCTTTGCTTCTGCTTTCACTTAATGTCAACTCCCTTCTTCAGCATCCTTGTTATATCCTTCACAATGTCAGCAAAATTAGGAATGAATCGCCTTAAAAAATTTATCTTTCCAAGAAAAGATTGAATCTCCTTCCTGCTTCTAGGAAAATCCACCTTCTGAATTGCATTGACCCTGTTTGGATCAATCTTAATCCCATCTTTAGAAATGATGTGTCCAAGTAATTTACCTAAAATTAAAGCAAAATTACTTTTGGTGGGATTTAGAGAGATGCCAAACCTTCTACATTTGAGCAAAATTATTTATAGGTGTTTCAAGTGATATTCTTCCCTCTTTGAGAAGACTCTTATGTCATCAAGATAAACAACCATGATCTTTTCCTTCTATTCAGAAAAAGCAATGTCCATTGCCCTCTGAAAGGTAGCTGGTGCATTCATGAGACCAAATGGCTTCTTGGAATACATGAAAGTGCTCCATGGTGTAGTAAAGGCTATTTTTTCCTGATCATCCGGATGCACAAGGATCTGATTGTAACCTAAAAAACCATCAAGCATGGACATCCTTTGAGAACCAACAATATTTTGCAAAATTTGTTCCATCTTTGGGAGATGATAGTTGTCCTTTAGAGAGGCTTTATTCAAGTTTCTGAAGTCAATGCATATTCTGATTTCTCCACTCTTATTCCTAACCGGAACCAAGTTTGCAAGCCAATTTGAGAATCTGATTGGGACAATGATTTTGGCATCAAAGAGTTTCTTGACTTCCTTCTCAATCAATGGCATGAGAAGTGGGTTAATCCTCCTCAACTTCTGCTTGAAAGGCCTTTCATTTTCTTTAATGATAATAGTATGCTGAATAATAGTGGGGTCGTATTCTTTCAAATCAACATAATTCCAAGCAAAAACATCAATGAATATCTTCATCATCTCAATATATTTGTACTTCATATCAATTGAAAGAAACTTTGAAAGTTTAATCATTTTGGGCATAGCTACTGTACCAAGATTACAATTCTCAACCTCTTCATCATCAACTTGTATCTTAGGAGATTTAAAATATCATTCTGATCAAAAAGTTTTTCAAGAGGTATGAGACCCTTTGGTATGGAATTATTCTTTAGTTGCAAAAATTCAGGATTTCCTTTAGATTCAACAAGCATATTTTGCTGATCTACTTGTATATTTTCAAATTCTTCTTTCAGCTCAATAAATTTCTTCACTTGTTGATCATCCTCAAAAAATTGCCAATGAGTAATAGTATCAGGGATAACTGGTCTATGGCGAACTTTAACCTCATATTTTTCGGTGGAATGAATGGGAATAATGAAAAGACTTGCAGAGACAGCAAGAGAATCAACAATGGAGTTTTGGTCTCTAGTTTTGACAATGAATGAATAAGCTTGAAATTTTTCCAACATGTCCAAAACTAAGTTTCTATATGCCCTCATCCTTATATCCTTTGTTTGATAAGCACCTTCAACTTGTTTAATGACAAATTCTGAATCTCCAAAAACATAAATCTTTTGAGCATTCATTCTTTTCAAGACTTCTAAACCCAAAATCAAGGATTCATACCCAGCCATGTTATTTGTGCAATCAAAGTTCAATTTGTAAGAAAGAAACTTACTTTCATCACTTGGACTTGTGATCCAAATCCCTACTCCTACCCCATCTTTTCCTGCTGATCCATCAAAATGTAATGACCACCAACCTTCCTCCTTCTTCTCATTGACTTGCTAATTTTCTGTTTGCTGATTTTCAGACTGCTAAATTTCAGATTGTTGATTTTCTGCTTTCTTCTCATCCTCTGCTTCATTAGTCAACTCATTGGAAAGAATAGAAAATCCAAGTTCAGTATCAAGAGCATAAATTGGAAAATTCTGAGGTTTTTCTTTACTACTCACCATGTAAGTCATTCTTGTCTCTCGATACACTCTCCTTTGCTCACCAAAAACAGGTATGGTGGCATAGGTAAGGTCCATCTGCATTGTACCTTTTTTTTTTGCTACCCATGACCTTGATAATAGCATGCCAAACTTTGGTGGAATGTCTGCTACCACGATGTCCATGACCACTATCTTGGCAGGGACTTGTGTAAGACTAACAACAACATCCTTAATTAAATCAATGCATTGAACTCTTTTTGAATCAAAAGAAAAAAAGTCCTTATATGGTCTAGTTATTTATAACCCCATCCTTTCCATGATTACTTTGGGCATAAGCTTGTGAGAGACCCCTGAATCTAACATATCATTATGTAATGTCATGTCATGAATGCTAAGGCTCACATAAAAAGGAGACACCTCCTCATTCTGTTCATCTTCTAATCTTGGACCCAAGTAAATTGTTGGATGATCCTCTTGTATATTTAAAATATCAGCAACTCCTAGTTGTGAATTCAACATCTTAACAATCTTGCTTCTATACTCATTGAATTTAAGAATCTCACCAAAAGGTTTGGTATTTTGATCTTAGAAATTTCATTTTCCAAACTGGAAACAGAAACAGATTTTTCAACTTCTTTGATAGTAGGAAGAGGCGGTGTATCTTTCTTACCTTCAACAACCTTAAGAGTATCTTTCTTACCATCAACAGCCTTAGGTGTATCTTTCTTAGGTTGTGTTTTATTTGTAATTATAGGTACATTTATATTTCTAAGATTGTATTTATTTTTCATTTAAAAGATAGCATGTTGATACCCTTTGAGATAATCTAATGGTTCCTCTCCATGATTACCCTGGTATGATTCATCATGTTCCTCTTTAGTCCAGAAAATTCCAGACATTTCTTCATCTAAATAGTGAATAAAATCTTCGGGAATTTCAGGATCATCTTCTTCATCAACTAAGTTCTGCTGGAAAGGAGGTCTCACTGGAGGATCAGGCTACTGATTTCTGTTTTCCCTTCGTCTTTGCTGATTCTGAGGTCTCCTGAACTAAGGGTTTCTAAAATGACGTTCATGTTGTGCAGGAGGAGCAGAGGTATTCCCAAGGGCTAGCCTATCCATCAAATTTTCCATTGTTTTCATCATTGAATCAAATTTATCATCAGAGGTAGAGGAGGAAGGCTTCTCTTCTTCTTTTAACTTAGTCTTACCCATTTTTGAATTTTTTGCTGCTATCATTTTAACCTCCACCTTCGCTGCATCATTTTGCATTTCAGCAAGTGTAGGGGATTCTCTCTCTCTCAGAAGTATATAAAAGCAATAATCAAAAGCTTTGGCATATCTCATCTGAGCTAAAGCTTGTGGAGGTTTTAAATGGGCAGGAATAGAGTCAAAACGTTATTAAACCTTTTTGAAAAGTTTTGAACAGATTCGTCAACAACACTTCTTAAACTGTTATACTCAGTGAGGGCTTGTACTGGAATAGTTATATTTCCAAATTTTCTCAAAAAGGTATCTTTAAACTCATTCCAATTATGAATAATTCCAGGAGTAAGGGCTTTGAACCACTTCCTAACTTCACTAGTAAAGCTCTGAGAAAATAATCTCAACCTGACATCTTCATGATCAACCTCCTCCCTGTCTATAAAATTATTAAATTGGTCTACATGTTCCTCTACTGTAATGTATTCATCACTTCCCCAAGTTTTGATTCTAGCAGCATATTTTCTATGGAGGTCATGTAAAATAGCTGGAAGAACAAGAGGGGCATATCTAGCGAGTGCAACAGGTGGAGGAGGTACATTTCCAGCCATTGTGAGAGGGACTATGGCAGCTTTTGGGATAGCAGTAGTAGAGGATGAAGAACTGTTATGAGGAGGACTGTTTGGTCTTTGTTGTCCACTAACAATTAAACTCCAATTAGGAAGAGGTAAACCAGCTTTACTTTTAAACAAGACTTAAAAAGGGTCAAGCTCTTTCAATTGATTTAAAGACTCTCTTTCCAACAACAACTTAGAAGTAACAACTTCCCAAAACTCCTCTTTGTCTTCCTGTGTTACTAGGGCTGAGGTATCAATACCTCTCTTATGCAAGTCTAAGATGATTTCAGTTAATTATTTTTCACTTTCAGACTTAAACAAGATTTCCTGGATTTTATCATCAACTCTTTTATCTTCAGGACTTCTTAATATTTCAGAGGACAAGGATTTCGAATGTGATGGAGTACCTAAAATTTCAGAAATTCTTTGACTGCCTCTGGAAATGGTGTTTGAATTGTCCACAATGGTAGGTGGATTTGGGTCAGGATTACTCCTCGTGTATCTCCTTCTCAAAGCCACCTTTGATCATATAAATTTTGAATGGAGTCACCAAGGTAGATGTAGCCTTGAAAAGCTTTCTGAGCTCCTGCTACCTTCAAAAGTTCAGCTTCAAAATTTCGGGAAAGTATAATCTTCAGGCTCCCGGCAGACGCACCAAGATGTTATCACAAAATTGGACCTGATAGGCTGCTTGATCAGAAAATCTCATGTAACTATTTCAAACCTAATCTTTTGACTAAGGCTTAGCCTCCTCAGCTTGAGAGGGCTCTCTCAAAATTTAATGATATGGATAAAGATATAGATGGCTAACTCTATTTAGGAAATAAATGATAGGTTGAGAATCACATCAGCATGTATACATTGGGCTTATGGAGTCAAATTTTTTTAGTAATTCAGTGAATCTACTTAACATGGAAGTTGAGGCATATTAGAGTTTTAGTCATAAGCTACACACACATGAAACTGTAAAAACACAGTCAGTTCACTTATATAGGAAGTCAGAGCATATAATAGATGAATTCTGAGTAATATAGATGAACACCACTGCAATGAGATATATAAGGGATGCAAATATAATAGGAAAACACTAAAAATCCTTCTTAATATCAAGTTGGTCAAGTAGAAGATCTCTGTATTAGCTGAAAACTAGTCAATTCACAACAAGCATAGTTTTTCCAAAAATGTCCAACCCTTTACAAATTTGACCTCTTGGCCTTTAATAGACCTCTTACAACATGATATGATCTTCCTCTAGGATAGATACATCTAATTTCTCACTACTGACACCTTGCATAACCATAAGACATGGAATTTATTACAAAAAGACACCTAATCTACTTAAACAGTCCTATTCCAAAAAGGACTCAAACTGCTTAATGCTATCTATAACAACCTTATCTATTTAAATTTACATCATTGCCAAGTGTATTATCACATGGATGAATCTGGATGATGGGCTTCATTTCTTCATGACCATATTGATGACCTCCATCAAAACAGGAAACATAATCCTGCTTTTTAGGCATAAGATATTTTGCACTCTTTGAACATTCTGACCATCATGTATCCTTCATTTCATGGTCCTTGGCTTTTGGGAGTTGTCATAACACGTCCCATAACTCTTCCCTAGCCTCCAACTATCTAAAACCACTTTAAACACTGCTCAAAATGCTGTAATGATCTGTGCTACGAAAACACATCAGTTTCGTAGTGCCTTTCATAGCGCTGCCATTTCAATCTTTATTCTTCAAATCTTTGACTTATTTCCTCTAGGATTATTTTAATTACCCTTTAATACATCCTCCATAGAAATTTCAATTCTTGATTCATTCTTTAACCCTTCCAAAACTGATCAAAATAAGCAAGAAGAGCTGTTACAAAAGTTTCGTAGCGCTTTTCTGCTTTTTTACACTGAATGCGCTACGAAACTGCTGAGTATGCAGTTTTGTCAAAAATTTTCCAAGTGAAAATTGTAGTTGTGCCAAAAACATAAAAATATACCTGTATCCATCATTAAAAACCATATCAACTGTAAAAACACAATCATTCTAGATTTCTTGAGGTCCATTCTTCATTTACACTTGATTGAGCTATTGGTTCTTCTATGACTGTCATTTTAATGCCTCTGCTCTTTAACTCACCATGAATCAAATCCAACTGCTGCTCTAAATCTCTCACATGGTATTTAAGTCTTTTGTTAGTAGCTCTCAAATGAGTATTCATTATTCTGAAAAATTTAGCTTCCTTTATTGTTGGAACTATCCACTTGAAAAATTGCTCTGTACTACTTGGAGTTTCAGAAACAGAATCAATCTGTCCTTCCCACAGTGCCTTCATTCTTTTAAACTGAACTTTCTCAACATTGTGCTTTCTAGCTCTCTTTTTCATGACAAAAATTTCCTGGTTTGCCAATCTTAATTTCTTATATGCTTTACTATAGGTGATGAAAGATCAAAAATTTCTTTAGGGGATTCAGCTGTCTTAATGGGTATTTGAACTTCTTTGCTGCCTTCTATCAGTTTCCTAGTATGCCTAGTCATACGCTTTCTGGCTTGAAATATGAAACCTGCATCTTCCCCCTCAAACTATAGCTTCTTTGTAGACTTGGCCTTTTTCAATTTATGCTCCTCTTCCCCAATGAACTCAGCTTGGACAATGGGTGTCTCTTCTATGTCAATGGCATGAAGAATATCCTCTAGATTCCCCTTTGTTACTGGGTTGTGCTCTGTAGCAACTGTCTTTCCTTTTAATGCCATTCCTTGGCTTCTAGTTACTCTTTTGGTCCCCTTGCTAACAACGTGTTTCTGTTTTACATCTTTGACAACCCTTGATATTTGTTTTGCAAGTGGGAAAGTTGGAGTATTAAGCATTTGCATTTTTTCTGGCCCTTTCTCAGTTTGCTTTCTTGACTTCACTCTGCAGTTGCTTTTGGTTTTGCAGCCACAGATTGACTTGGTTCTGTTGGTGGTGGTGATGGAACTCCTTTAGCTTTAGGGTTTCTTACAAGAGTTAGGGTTTCCAACTCAAAACCATTTATAAACAAGAAATATGACCAATCTCTGCCTATCTTCTGAAGTTCATCTAAAATTAATAACTTCATTAAACCATGATGAAACAAGGATGTTTCACTCCCTTCAGAATTTTCTTGCACCTTATCAGCCATCTTTGCAAGACTCCTATCCAGATAAAAAGGTAAATCAAGTGAAATCTTACCAGTGAAGTGTAGAAGCCATTTGAAATGATATGAATAAACCTTGTGATATCTGCCTTCACAGGTAAAATATTTCTGAATGTTGAGCAGTAGTTTTGAGTAGTTATCTTTGATGCAGCTTCTAGGGATAGCATTATTAAGGTCCATGTCTATGTACTCAGGCTTCATTAACTCTTTACATGACTCCATATCAAATTTGAAACTTTTGAACCAGGTTTCTTGACCTCTTGGTATCTCAATAATAGCAGCAATGACCTCTGGTGTAATAGACACACTTAGTATCCTGAACTTAGTGGCTTTTCCATTGAAATTCATAGAAAATTCTTTGGATACCTGTGTGTGATAGCCCTACAAATTCTCACAAAACCATAGGCAACCTACCCTTCTGAACGCTTCCATCACTGCTAGATCTTCAATTATTGCTTTCATGTCTTCTGGTTCATGCCTTAAGTAGTGTCCTCCTCTGTGAATTTTATTTTCCTCTGCCATGTTCTTGAACAAATCTTTCATCCTCGCTTGAAAAAATATAACAACAGCCTCACTTGAATAATTGTAACAACAACCTCGCTTGAGAAACTATCAACCTCGCTTGATATGGGTGTAGTAAAACCTTTGTCTGAACCAACCACAAGTTTGGCTTGACACTCAGAGCTCATATATTTTGAATGGAGGCAAAATGGAATGAGAATGACTAATTAGGAAATGTTTTTAAATTTAAAATGTCCTCTCATAACTAAATGATGCCTCATTCATAACCTATAATGACAATGATGACTGCAAACGTGGGTGTGTACATCGAATTTCATCATTACATGACTCGACATGCCACTATCCTACCCTTTCCAAATGGTTTCTGACATCTACCAACTCAACTGCTAAGACAATTATAAATCCGCACTTTCGTAGCGCCTACAGTGTAATTTCTCATGTTTGCGCTATGAAACTATTAGCACTTTCATAGCGCAAAACGAATTTTTTCAATGGGTGGCGCTACAAAAACATGGTTTTTTGGCTAATTGAACAGTTTTGACACGAAACTTTGGGAAATGACCTAAAAATGGAAAATGATAAATATTTGACATGAAAGAACTTTAAAGAAGGCTTTATTTGAACCTTAGGATGAGCTTTAAACTATAAGAAATCTAAAACCTACCCTTAATCAAACCTAAATTGACTCCTAAAACTCAATTTTGATTCATGAAATTTTGTAACCTTGTCAAAATGTTGTTTTAAAATTTTTTGGGTGATAACACATGCCATCCTTCTTAGCAAGCATGAGAAAAGAACAAAACTTGTTATTAGAAAAAGGGCTTGCTAGGTAAGATGATTCCAGGAAATCATAAAAAAGGATCATGAAATTCGAAAGAGTCCTCTTGAAAACCCCAAAATCCTTGAAAATATGAATTTTAAATTAGAAGCACAAGGTCAGGATGAGAATCTTGTGAGGGAAAATGGATCTGATCATATTCAGTCGACATGTCAAGACAATGAGGACCTGACATAACCATCAATGAGTGCAAAAGTGCCTCAACTGCTTGACAAGTACCCAAATAGTGAGTTTTTAAACCATAAATATCAAAGGATGTAAAAAAAATATCATTGGATATGCTGATGGGAAAATGATAAGTTGAATGAAAATCATCAGAGATAGAATGATGATCATATCGGTTGATTAAAGAATCAAATTTCCAATTTTTAATTAACAAGGATAAATCAATTTGAATAGTTTTTCAAATGCTCTACATAATAGAATCATCTTCCTCACGTGATGAATGTAACAAACCATTTTCCTGCAACCAGTGACAAGTTGTACAAGCATCGTAATCATTGAAAGAATTGAAGAGGAATGCTAATATAGAAAATATACGAAACGCGTCAGGGTATAATGTACGAAGAAGAGGAAATTGATTCAACAAATAACTCAAGAACTTGCTAACACTTAAGAGGATTCATGGTGTCATGAAGACATTCACAAGAAAAACTAGGAGCTAATATTTTCCGTAACACTCAACATATATGAAATCTTTGGCCAAAGATAATATTCAAATTGATTAGCTTCAAGATTTCACATATTCAAGAAATGTATACACTCCAAACTTGAATTTGATACAAGGGATTTGTATGAAGATGAATTCACTACAACAATATGATCATAAAATTGATCTCGAGAAATAGGAAAATTGTAACAAGAAATCCTGAAATCCATTAAGAATGAGTTTGCATCCAAAAAAACAATACAAATGAAAGAATTCTATGAGAAAATATAGATTTGACATGGTTAAGGAATTTCATGAGGATCGCGAGAACCTAATATAACCATCAACGAGAGTTAAAGTGCCTCGAGTTCGTGACACATTCCAAAACTTTGAAAAGAAAAATAATAACATTTTGTAAACTAAGTTAGACCACAAATTGCATGTGGAAAAATGCTATCGATTAAGTTAATAGGATGTAACAACCCTGGTTAACAATCCATGTAATAAAGTTAATAAAGGAAAAAAATAAGACCAAGGTCATGGGACATATATTCTAAGCTAAATGTTGGGCAAAGACATAGTGATGGGGATCATTGGTGATTAATAAATGGCTATGGAAATTTAAAAAGGAAATGGAAAAGGAAAATAGGCATTAATTGACATTTTATTTATGAAAATAATTGAAAATAGGAGAAAAGGAAGGTGAAAGGTCACCGATTTGCATGAGGAGGAAATTGAAGGAAAATTAAGGAAAAATGAAGAAAATAGAGGCCTCAATGATTAAATGGCTTATGACGACTAGTTGAGAGATTTTTGTCAGTTTTATCTTGGATCTATCTCTTTATTCTCTATCTATCACACTCTTTAGCACTTATATTTTTCTTGGAGCACATTGGATTTGGAGAAAGAAGGCAAGGAAAGCAGAAAAGCGCAAGGGTACAACGAGATCAAAAAATAGAACTAGATTGCTTTGCAGGTACCGAGTTGCATGTATGATTTACTTGCTAGTTTTGGCATGTTTGGTGTATGCATGTGGTTATTTGGTTATAATCTTTCATTGGCATAAAGGATTCCCTGGATTGACAATGGTTTTGCCTAACTTTTCCATTTCCTGGATAAACATGGTGTTGTGGGTTTTTCTCATTTGTTTTCTAGTTGGTGTCCATGTTCGTCATGGATGTGGGTTGAGTTATTAGTTCCTAGAGCCTTGGTTGGAAAAATTCTCTAGAATCCTTGGAACAACTTGGGTTGAGTTACTAGTCCTGGAAGCTGTGGTTGGAAAAAATCTATGGAGTCCTTGGTGGGTTGAGTTACTAGTCTTGAAGCCTTAGTTGGAAAAACGCTCTGGAGCCCTGTGAAAGCTGTGGGTTGAGTTACTAGTCCTGGAGCTTGGTTGGAAAAAACTCTCTGGATCCTTGGAAAGCTTGGGTAAAGACTGATCTGGTGATGGTTAGTGATGTACAACCGTGAGGTGGAATCACTGGTTGAGGGGTGAGGCAGTTTGGTCTCTGGAGCCATGGTTTGGTTATGTTTGGTAATTCCATGAGATCCCGCATTCATGCTTGGAATATGGCGCAGGGGTAATTGGCTAAAGAAATATTTGGTTCAGCCCCATCTATGGTCGAGTGGTATGTGGAAATCCATGACTTGGTTGGATTTTACATATGTTAATAAGAGCTCTTTTCCTCTTGTATTTGTTTTGTAAATGTACTTGTTATGATGTGGCTTTGATGGTTGTTCTATCAGTGTTATTATTATGGTTATATGATGGTTATAAGCATGGTCTTATGAGATATTTTAGTTATGCCTCTCATCATGTGTTGATTCGTAAATGAATGGTTATTGAATGCATTACCTAAGAGATGTTATTGCAACTATTATGAGAGGGAAACAAACCTTCTTGATGGTTTTCAGATAAGCATGAGACCCCTGTATTCATATATGCATTTATAACTTGTAGTTTACATGTTTTCCATGTGTTTGACGAAATGCCTAGTATGTTCCAGACATTTTAGGTCAAGTTTTGAGTTGAGAGTGAATGTTTAGCTTCTTCATTGTGTCAATTATAATTCTCTAGTGGGCTTATTGAAAAAATGAGCATATATGTACTTATAACCTACATGTACTATGTAAATAAATAATTTGCACAAATGAGTAATTCAGACCTCGAACTTCCCAGGGTCATAACTTTGACATACGATATCCGTTTGACTATCATAATACCTCATTTCAAATATTTCCATGAGGAGGCTGAAAGAAAATAAGTAAATTTGTATCACAATTTTCCGGTCTCTTTGTTTTCCCTGAAAATTTTGTTTAGGACCTCAAACGACCTTAGAAGTTTAGAACCCGAAAAACAACCCAAAATAGAAAGTTCTGTTAAATTTAAGGAGTTGAAACTGAAAATAAATAGTGTTAGGTCAAATTAGTATGACAAAAATGTGATTGTGTGTCACTAGGTGTTGCAATCAATTATGAACATGTGGACCCCATTTTACATAAGTGCATCTTGGAAATTGTGTCTCGCATTGTAACTCTCATCTCATGTTTACCCTGATGAGCTCGTGGATTTGGGTAAATGTGGGAGGGGTGGTTACAGAGTGGTATCAGAGCTCCCAAGTTAAACACTTGGAGTGTATGGGCGAAGTGTGTTGTCATGCATGCATGTGGGTTGGAGATGTGTTTGTTATGTATGCATGGTGTTGGTCATCATTGCTTTTGAGTCATCATGTAGAAGTGATGATGTTGATGTTTGTATGTTTGATATGTTGATTTCATTATATGTATATATATACATGCACTATGCCAATCCGGATTAATCTTGCAGAAGAGATAGCGTCCCTTGAAATTCACTGAGGTATGCTTGATTTTGTTTATATTTGGTTAACTAACATGGTATGATTTCAGGAATAAGTTCAACGATTCAAAGAAAAATGGTGGACTACAGTTCGTATGATTCTCCTTACATATCAAATGAGAAACATGGTGATAAGTACTCCCCTCACATAACAGACACAATGAGAAGTTTGAAATCAGAGATAAGGAGTTGTAAGGTGGATAATGACAGAATAATTTAGTCACAAGAAAGGCTTGCTAGGGCACAGGAGAAACAATCAGAGGTTAATGCAGTTATCCTTAAGAGTTTTTCAGACTTGCTGAGACAAGGACTGCTTAGGATCAGTCATGGATAGGAGCAAAGAAAAAATGACGCTTATGGCAGTAGGTATCAATCAAGATACAAGCTTGACATGGATGATATAGTTAGAGATGGTAGGTTCATAGATGCAGTTGACAGGAGGGATAATGATTGTGAAATTCATTCTAGTTCTGGTTCAAAGAGACAACATCACTGTCACCATTCGTATAGGAGGAGTGAAAAGCAGTATTTACCAGAAGAGTTTAAGAAAGAAAATACACCTACCTTCGATGGAGAAATCAAGAAGTCACAGGATGCAGAAGCTTGGTTACTTGGGATGAATACGTTACTCATATTGCATGAATACTCAACGAATATGAAAGCCAGGATAACTACTTTCAGTCTTAAAGGTAAAACAAACATTTGGTTGGAAGATGTAAAGAATGTAAGAGATATTCAGAAGAGGAGTTGAGTTGGAGTGAGTTCGAGAGAAATTTTAGGAATAGTTATCTATTTGAGAGATATTATGATGACAAGGCAAAGAATTCCATGAGTTGAAGATGGGATCTGTTGTGGCTCATTTGTATTTACCTTTGAATATTTTTCAAAACACCAAAAAAACATATATGTTAGAAAATGTAAAAGTTTGTAAGTCGAAGAAGAATTTTGATTTATATGTTGGTACATTAACATTCGTGATGATGTGAAGGTAGGTTGAAGGATTGGATAAATAGAATAAAGCTCATGAGGGTTTTAACATCGTGGAGAAAAATGGATTTGCACGAGTTCATTGAACGAACTATCGCAGGGAGTAGTGTGGAGAAGATGGAGCTGTAGAGCGGCGACAACCAAAGAAATAGAGAAATCGGTTAAGGAAGAAAACCTTTAGAATATTCCCAAAGGAGGCAATCTGACATCGAGGATTAAATCGCAGAATTAAAGTGAGAGACAGACAGACTGAGTTGCATCACAAAGTTAGGTTTGAAAATTTGCAAAGTGGACACATGTCAGCATAGCACGATTTCACATCGACGATTATTTAGTTTATGCGTTAAGGAATTCGCAAGTTAAACAAAATAACTTGCGATGCGGTAAGAAGAGAAACTTGCGATGCGATAAAGGGAGGAGCCAGGTGTTGGCACAACGATTCAGCGCATATCACACATCGTCAAGTTTAGAGTTTCTCATTAAGACTTGGCAAGGTAAATTATTTTGGTTGCGATGCGAAAAACAGGAGATGGCAGTGTGAGACAGTACAATGGGACCGTTGGATTGGGGCGCAGATCAACGATGGAGGTTAAATCGCAAACAGAGCGGTTTCGCACATTGACATTATTATTGTTTACCATTTAAGCTGTTTTTTTATAGTTGCCGACGTGTGATATCGAATAAGTTACGAAGCACGATTTCTTATGATTGGTTAGGTTGTGTGTGGGCCCGTAAACCACAAGTCTGCTGGGTTTGCATAAAGTTGCACCCGTGTATGCGATAAGGCAATGAGAAGGGGCGACCAATGAATAAAGAGGTAGAGGCAGAGTCGGGAAGAAGAATGTATAGTGGCACTATGGGAAGCACAACAGCTGGGTCAAGTCAGGCACCAAGGCGTCATTACAGAATTTTGAATCTGCTGCATCATAACTAAAAAGGACACCTCGAAACTTCGTGAGGACACATCAACAACATCAGATTCAGAAAAATGAACAATATTTCCAGTTTTTATTTGTTTTTTTTTGTATGATTTCATAAGTAATATTAACAGTTTAGGTAGTCGAATAGTTTCAATAAGTTCAACAGTTATGAACTACTTTGATGTATTTAAGTAGATAGAAATAAAGAAAATAGGTTCTGAGTTTTGGACCTCTGAATGACTGTTAATTTGGTACTGAATTTTCTGAGAAATTAATGAAAGAAGATCAAGTTTCCTGCACCTGTTGATGTTGATATGTCTTTCCAGTTTCACTCTGTGTTTATTCCTCTTTGAATGAAATGAAGTAATGTAGCATCTGGTCTCTTAATTACATCTGTGAATAAGAGTTAAATCACCTTAATTTGCGCTCCTTCACTTCATCTCTTCTCTTTTCACAAACTCCTGATGAAACTTTAAAGTAATAGATTCTGTGTTTAAAACATATTATTTCAAGTTTCCTCTCTCTCCACGATTTCCTCTGATACTTAAAAGTGATAGATTATGTTTCTCATCATATCATTTTGAGTTTCTCTTACAGTTCTTCTTTTCATTTCATTCAAGTATCAACAGTTTATGGCATTGTGAAGGCTTTCATTATATCAGATTATTGAGGGTATTAAGTAATTAAATTCCAAAGGTGTTAAACAGAGGCCATGTGATATCTTAATTGTGAAATACATTTATAAAATGTCTTAAGCAATGATTCCTTACCACAACCAAGGGATTGTTTCTTGAGATACAACATTTTCTGGCGCCGTTGTCGGGGACGAAGAAACGAAGTTTATTTTTCCTTGGTTTTTTTTACATTATTTCCTCTGGTTGTTCAGTGAGGAGAAAATATTGGGCTGTGTTTGTTATTTTCAAAATTATGGCTTTCAAAATGCCTCACACAAGGTCAGATACCTCACAGCAGATAGTCCCTGCTTTGCCAGACCCATAAAGATTGGTTTCTAAAAAGGCTCAGAAGCATGAAATTCCTTCAATACCTGATCCTACATTGTCTGCTTCTGACAATAGTTCTCATAACCCTTTGTTTGAATATATTTTCGAGGAACTCTCTTTCTTGGAACAAGATTCTCCTTCCACACCCAATCATTTTCAAGAACCTAAGTTAGAAGAACATTCTTTCGAGTCTGTTTTTTTTACCTTCACTCAAGCTCAACCAAATATAGTTGCTGGTTCTTATGCCATTGTTCATCAACCCACTCCAATATCAGTTTTGCCTCCACCCTCATTCAATTTCACAACAGGTTCATCAACCTCAACTACCCAAGGAACAATTAACCAAGGTGTAAATATGGCAGCACCAACCTTTTTTTTGAACAGATATGATCCACTAAATCTTGCGCAACCAATGAATGCCATGCCTCAAGAATACCTCAAATTACTTCCTTGTTTCACTGAGAAGATGAAGTAACTGAAGAAAAACATTTACCCTTGTTTTTCACTTTTTATAAGAATTTAAATGTAGAACATCTTGATGTTGTGATGAGAATATTTGTGCAGTCTCTAGATGGAGAGGCTATAAAATGGTTCAAAGGTTTACCAAATGGTTCAATAAATGACTTGGAAGAGTTAGAAACTCAATTCACTCAAATATGGGGATAAAAGAGAGATCATGGTTACTCATTGACATAATTTAATGCAATTAAAAGAAGGCCTAATGAAAGCATTTCTGATTTTGTAAAAAGATTCAACAAATTGTACAATAATTTACCCATAGAGATGAATCCCCCCCTGTAGGAGCAAAGGTAGTTTTTGCTAGGGCTTTTGAAGATAATTTTAGCTTTACATTGAGAGAGATAAGAGCCCCTATTCTTGAGAAGATACAGACAAATGCTCTAGATATCGAAGCTAATATGATTACAGCTGGAAAAGCGACAGGGAAAAAATTGGTCTAAGAGAAGGGGAAAGAAAAAGAATAATCATCACAAGATCTAAGAATTGAAGATATAACAAAGGTGATGAAGCATCTAACCAATAAGCAAGCCAAGATGGAATTGGAAAATAAAAACTACCAAAGACAAGTACAACAAAACCGAGGGGGGTTTAACCCTTAATTCAGAAGACATCCCCTGCAAATTTTGCAGAGGGAAAGAAGAGATCAAGACCAGATTCAAGCACGATTGTATATAGAAGAAGCACCCGCGGAGCCGACAGAAGATGACCAAAGGGAGGCGGAGGATTGGGTATCTTCTATGGATGCAATAGAAGAGGATGAAGAGTAAGATGGTGAGGGAGAATATGATGAAGCTGAAGTATCTTTTGATCAAGATGAAATGGATGAATACTGTAGACAATTCACAGATTTCATGCAAGATGAGTTACATAAAAGTATGACTTAAGGTCTAGAAAGAGATCTAGAGTGCAGGATAATGAAGGTGAACAACAATGTTCCGTTCCTCCTCCAATGGCGACTCCACGACAAAAGGACAATGTGAAACATGTCAGTAAGGGGAAACAACCTGTAAATTCACTTAATAGAACAAATGTGCAGTAGGCTGAATCTTCCTAGAACAAATCAGTTGACACTAATATTTTGGAGAGAGTTATTCCTGTACCCGAACAAGCAACAAATTATAGAAAGAGTGAAGAAGGACCTGAAAATAACCTTAAGCAAACTCATGCTTTCATTTGGAAAAAGAGTTGGAGATGGTTAAAATCTAGGTACCTATTCTAGATTTAGCTAAAATAATAGCTTACAAGAAAGAAATTTCATAATTTATTAATCTCACACAGGTGGAAGATATAAGTGACACAGTGAACTTAAAAGAAGAAAAGCCAGTGGTCACCTTTGGTCCTCATGTAGAATAAGTAGATCCTTCTATTCCACCCTTCTATATTTCTCTGTTGCTTCATGATTTTACTCTACATAATTGAATTCTGGACTCAAGAGCGTCCCATAATCTCATGCCATTGTCTGTTATGAATGGAATTAACTTGCAGATTACCAAACCTTATAGAGATCTATATTCATTTGATTCCAAAAGGGTGAAATGTGTTGGGTTAATTAACTATCTAGCAGTTTCTTTGGTACAAATCCCAACAAAGATTATAGTCATGGATGTAGTGGTTGCTGACATCCCAGCCAGGTTTGGAATGCTCCTGTCAAGATCTTGGGGAGAAAATTTGGGAGGTGTACTAAAATTATATTTCACTTATGCTATAATTCTAGTTTTTAATGGGGAAGAAAGGAGATTGTACAGGGAAACAAGGTGTGTGAAGACTACCTCCAAGAAAGATGCAGGAAATTCCCCCATTTATAGTCAAGAAACAAAAGATCTTTCTTATTTCATGCTTCATGAAGATGCAAAATTTGTTGAAGACACAAGGAAGCAACTCTATTCAGCTGTTGTAAATAATGAACTGCACTCAAGAAGGATTTGGAAGTGCTACTTTGATGGTGTCTACTCTAAGGAGGGCGCAGGTGCTGGATTCTTGCTGAACTCACCAGAAGGTAACCTCATGCCTTTCTCTTTTAAACTAGAATTTGATCCAACAAAAAATGTGGTTGAGTACGAGGCCTTAATCTCAAGCCTTCAACTTGCTAAATAGATGGGAGTTCAATGTATTTCAATTTTTGGTGACTCTGAATTGATAATGAGGCAGATTAAAACTCATTGTCAAACCAAGCATCCGAGATTGAGATCATATAGGAATGAAGTTTGGAATATGATAGAAAACTGTTTTGAAGCCTTCAATCTTCAATATATTTCGAGGGAGGAGAATAGATTGGCCAATTCTTTAGCATTTTCAGCCAGCACCTTCAAACCTCCAATAAATCCAAGGTTAAGGTATGAAATTGAAATTAGACATAAAACTTCTATCCTTGACAATGTGAAACATTGGCAGGTGTTTGATGATGATGAAAAGATAAATTAGTTTCTGACCATGATTGGAAACTTTGAAGATGCTAAGATAAACCAAGAGGAAGAACAAACGTAGCAGAAAGCAGAAATAAGAAACCTTAAGCAGTCAATAGGTGAACATAATATTATCCAATTGAAAGATAATGTGCTCCCCAATGGGTTGGTTCCCCTTGAAATATTATTCGATGCTAATGATGTTGTTGTTGATTCAAAGAAAACACATCAAGAAGAAGAGATGGAAGATTGTAATTTGGGAACTCAGCAGGAACCCAAAATAGTGAAATTGTTCAAAGGTGTTCCCAAAAACTACAAAGAAAGATACATTGATATTTTTAAGAAATATATGGATGTGTTTGCTTGGTCATATGAAGACCTGAAAACATATGAAAAAAACATAATCGGAATAAGATTCCATTGAAGGAAGGACTCAAACCACATAGACAGAAGCTCAGAAAGATCAATCCATTGTTTTTAGCTCCAATTGAAAAAGAAGTGAAGGAACTGTTGCAGGTGAAAATTATAGTCCCTCTCAAATATTCAAACAGGGTTTCTAATCTGGTCCCTGTAAGAACGAAGAATGGAGAGATACGAATGTGTGTAGACTTCAGGAACTTGAATCAAGCATCTTTAAAAGATAATTATCCTTTGTCGAAAATGGATTATGTCTTACAGAAGGTGACAGGAGCTCACAGGTTGTCTATGGTTGACGAATTTTCTGGGTATAATTAGGTAGTAGTAGAAAAAGAAGATCAGAAGAAGACTTATTTCACTTCTCCCTAGGGCACCTTCATGTATGCAAGGATGCCATTTGGCCTTATGAATGCAGGTGAAACATTTTAGAGGGCCATAGACATAGCCTTCGTTGGTGACAGGTTTGTAGTTATATATCTGGATGATGTAACTATTTTCTCAGGGTCAAATGATGAACACTTGGAGCATTTGCAAAAAACTTTTCAAAAGTGTAAAAAGTTTGGTCTGTCATTAAATCCCAAGAAATATTTATTTGCCTTAGAAGAAGGTAAATTATTGGGGCACATAGTTACTAAACAAGGAGTAAAGATTAACCCAACAATGGTGGAAGCCATTCAGACTATTCCTTTACCTAGAAGCAAGAAAGATATCCAGAGATTCATGGGAAAAATAAAATTTCTGAGGAGATTTGTGCCCAATTATGATGAGATTATGAGAAGTATAACATATATGTTGAAGAAAAATGCATAAGTGAAATGGGACAAGGGAGCAAGAGAAGAATTTTCTAGAATAAAGGAAGCACTACAGGAAGCTCCAGTTCTGATTAGTCTAGACTATCAAAAGGCATTTCAGGTATTCTCATTTGCATCCCCCACTACTATTGTCACTGTGTTGTTGCAAAAAAATGAAGATAGTAAGGAGCAGCCAGTTGCATTTTTTAGTAAATTTCTCAGATATGTTGAGCTCAAATACAATATTCCTGAGAAAAAAGTATATGCTTTGGTCAAAGCATTGAAAGCCTTCAGGAATTATGTGTTATAGTCCCAAATAACTTTTTATGTTCCTAATTATGCTGTGAAAGACATGCTGGTCCAAAGCGATGTTAAAGGAAAAAGGGGGAAGTGGATAGCAAAAATCCAAGAGTATGATTTGGACATCAAACCCACCAAGTTGGTCAATGGACAGGGGTTAACGAATTTGTTGACAGAAACAATTTTTCAAGCCTTGGGAACCAATCTGCTGGCACCAGTGGATGGAGCTGTTAATGAAGAAGGTCAAAACAAGTCCAAAACAGGTATTCAATACAAATTTTTGTGCTCTAATTGGTATAAAGATATTGTGCATTACCTGTGTTTATTTTCATGTCCAACTTCACTAAATAGAACAAAATACATAGCTCTCAAGCTCAAGTCTCAACTATATGTTGTCAGAGAAGAAAAGCTATACTGTAAAGATCCTACTGGTATTTTGCTGTTATGTTTGACCTAAGGAGAATCTATTGAAGTCACCAAACAATATCATGAAAGTCTGTGTGGAGGAAATTATAGCTGGAAGGTCACTGCTCATAAAATTCTCAAGTCAGGATTCTATTGGCCAACCCTTTTTGCAGATGTTTATAGATTGGTCTAAAGTTGTCAAAAGTGTCAGTTGTTTGCTAAAAAGAGAAAACTTGCTCCGTTACCTCTCATCCCAGTATTTATTGAAGAAATTTCCAGGCAATGGGGATTGGATTTTATTGGAGAGATGAATCCACGATCAAGTGGACAGTTCAAGTGGATTCTAACTACCACTGATTACTTTGCAAAATGAGTTGAAGCAATACCCACTAAAAAGGCGAATCATTAGGGGAATTTTGAGGTCTAAAATGGACCTCCTAAGGAAAATGTACAATCAAAATCTACTTTATGAGAACCAATCACATTTTAGGGGATGACATCATTCCTAATGGTTGAGGTGGCATTTCTTGAGTTAAAGGTACTTACTTGTCACATTCTCAATGGTGGATAAAAAATCATGGTTAACCATGGTAATGCTCTAAGTATTTTTAAAGTCAAAGTAAAGTACTCATAATAAATGTCATTTCACACTTTTTGAATAAAATTCATACATAAAGTAATATATTACATTTATTATATTATTTTTAGATAGTACATTAATTACATGTTATTATACAATTTAAGTAATATAACTTTTAATTAATAACATATTTTATTATGAATTTATATTCACATTTTATTTTAAGTTATTTAAGTACAAAGGACAAATGCATTATTTGTTCAATGATAATGTCTTTTTCCTGAAAAAATCGTTCTTATTTATAGTCACATCAATACAATTTTTTTATTAATTTTATTTTGGTACAACTTTTGAATTGAATTTAACCATGGTTACATGGATTGTGGTGCAAAAAGTGAATTTCAAATTCATAAATATTATTTTATTGGTTTAGCTACTATTTTATTATTTCCTTAGGAGGCCCATTTTAGATCTCAAAATTCTCCTAACAGACCAAGTAGTGAAGAAGTTTCTGGACGAAAAAAATTTCAGCAGATTCAGATGTCCAATCAAAATTGTGACTGATAATGCTCAGATATTCAACTCTGCTTGTTTCATTAATTTATGTCAAACATCTAATGTAACTTTATCACATTCCACATCATATCATCCCCAAGGGAATAGATTGACAGAGTCCTCAAATAAGACATTGGTCAGAATCTTGAATAAGACAATCACTGAGAATCAGAAGGATTGGGATATGAAGTTGAAGTTCGCCCTCTGAGCAGTTCAAGTCACCCCCAGGAGATCTGCTGGGAAGTCTCCCTATGAACTAGTTTATGGGACTCAAGCACTATTTCATACACAACTGGCCAAACCAATGATTTATTTCCTTCAAGAAGCTCAAGGAGCACCTAATGCTCTGGTAAGAAGATTGAACAAGATAATTGAATCAAGTGAAAATAGAAACAAAGTTAGGGATAGCTTGATTAATTATCAGGAAAATATGAAGTCTATATTTGATAGAAAAGCAAAAGAAGTTCTCTTTCAAGCAGGAGATTTGGTACTAATATAGGACACCATACAAGAAGAAAAGGGGAAGCATGGTACATTTGGCCCTCTCTAGTATGGTCCATACAAAATATCTGAGGCAAGGTCAAATTATACATTAATTCTAGAAGATCTAGATGGAGAGTCAGTACAGCTGCCTGTGAACGGGTTGTATCTAAAGCATTATTTCCAGCATTAAAAGTCAGCATTCCACCATTGTAAATACCGGAGTTCTCATTGTTCATATGTCACTAAGCAATATTTGACTCCATGCCCAATGGATAAGGCACTAATATGTGGTTCTTAGCACTTCTGTGGAAAAAGAACCATCCCTAGGTGGAGCCAGATGTTGTGGCTCATTTGAATTTACCTTTGAAATATTTTTCAAAACACCAAAAAGTCATATATGTTAGAAAATGTAAAAGTTTGTTCATCGAAGAAGAATTTTGATTTATATGTTGGTACATTAACATTTCGTGATGAGATATGAAGGTAGGTCGAAGGATTGGATAACCAGAATAAATCTCAGGAGGGTTTAACACCATGGATAAAGATGGAGTTGCACAAGTTCATTGAATGAATTATCGCAGGGATTAGCGTGGAGAAAATGGAGATGTAGAGCGGCGACAACTAAAGAAACAGAGAAATCGGTTAAGGCAGAAAACCTTTAGAAGATTCCCAAAGGAGGCGATCTGACGATGACAATCTGATGGACGGACCAACACTAGTACAAAATGGCTAATTAGTTACTAAAAAATGATTAAAATTTGTATATAAATGCCTATTTTTTGGTCGGCGACCAATAGTAGCTAATTTACAGTATCTTGTAACAAGACCAACTTTTGGTCGTTTTTAGCTTAGTCATTAATTGGTTATCCCAATTTTGTTGTCTACTAGTATATTTGGTCATTAATTTAGTCACTGATTTAGTCATTGATTTGATCATTTATTTAGTCATTGATTTGGTCATTAATTTGGTCATTGATTTAGTCATTGATTTAATCATTTATTTAATATTTGATTTGGTCATTAATTCTCACAATTAATGACCAAATATATAACAAAATATATTAATATATGATCACCCGAGAAAACAAATTAAATTAATGACCAAATATACAACAAAATATATTACTATATGATCACCCGAGAAAACCAATTAATGACCAAATAAATATGACCAAAATGTTGGTCGTGTTATAAGATACTGTAAATTAACAACTAATAGTCATATATATGCAAATTTTATTCATCGTTTGAAACCAATCAATGACCAAAGAAATATGACTAAATTTTAGTCGTGTTATAAGATACTGTAAATTAGCTACTAATAGTCGTATATATGCAAAATTTAGTCGTTATTTTTAATCATAAACATATCAATTGCAGTAAAAATTTATTCATTATATAAACGACTAATTTAGTAGTTTATATTCATTTCATTTACTTACATTAATAATCATTATAAATGACTAACTTAGTCGTATATTTATTTTATTTGTGTTCATACTTAATCAATGTAAACTACTAATTTAGTTGTTTTAAATTGATTTTGTGTTCATTATTAATCAACATAAATTAATTTGTATGATTTAAAAAATGTCATACAATGTGCATGTTCATCTAATATTAAAACACAAAGTTGCATATTTTAATTACAATACTAAACAATATCAAGTGCAACTATAAATAATTTCAACCACATAAATTATATTATATGAAATGTTAAAGTATTACAATATGATTTTCCAACTTAATATTGGTTGGACTACAATTTACACATGAAATGGTGTTTCATCACTTCAAAACATTATCTTTGTGTTTTCAAGGCATTGCACGTGAATTCACCAACTCTAAAGACTTGAACATCATTCTTTATATGTGTGTCTTATGCGGAATATTGGTTCTAAGGGTATCACTAGACCAATTCTCCTCTCTCTCTTTTTTCATTTATCGCTCTAATGTTATTGCTCCCTTCTTTTTTCAATTCCCGCTTCTTGCCATCAATACTGAGTTCATTTTCTGAAAATAAAAGAAGATGCAATGTAGAGTGTAAAACATTAAAGACAATTAACACTAGAATATAAACTAAATTAGACTATAAATAGTTTATACGACATATACCTCAACATCAGCAATGTCAAAGCCATTTTCCCCATACAAGTAAGAAACTCGAACAAATTTTCTTCATTGGTGCGATAATTGCCACTATAATGTGGCTAGATGACCTGTATAAAACAAAGCAAATAAAATGTCACCATATATAGAAAAGAAAACCTTAATAACTTAGTATTAAAATTTCAAGGAAAGCTTAGGAACAATCATGTCAACTAAGTTATATGGTAAAAATCTCAAACTATAGATAACTTGTGAAAAAAAATAATATGAGGTTTGATGTTTAATCCTTGTCATTTTATTCACAACAACATTTCATTTTATAACACATGAACTTAGTCATGTATATAAACAACATGTACTCAAATAACAACATGAAAGTAACTTTTTCTGATAATCATGAAAATATTTTAATACAAAATAGCTATAAGGATTCCAATCAATATAGTGTAATACTAATTTCATCTTCAAGCTTTGGTTGTTGTTTAAATGGACATGGTACTAAGTATTTTCAATTTCATAGTTAAAAGGAAAAACAAAATCAAAAGAAACATCCAAAATACAATCAAACAATAAAGAGAAGATATCATGGAATGGAAATTGCAATTATAAAAAAACTATTTACTTGTCCACCGATGTCGTGTCTGACATTTCTGAAACATTTTCTTGCACAAAATAACCATGAGGTGAAATAATCACAACATTAAAAACCATAGGAATTCCTACTAGAAACATTTCCAAAGTCGATGGCTTAGGTGTCTAAGCGATCTCTTACAACGAATGAACCATATCCAAGACGCGATATGCATGGTCTCCCAATCCTTTTTCCAACACATTTCTTGTAACCTACCCACAACATAGTCAAGTAACAATCAAACAAAGACATTGACATTTTTTTTTATATCTTTTCTATCTATAAAATTTGAATCTGATTTGTTTCATGTACATATTAATTCATATTTAAAGCCTTCTTGACATATGTGAAAGTATCAATGAAATAGGACATCAGAAAAATCGACCTCAATGAGGTCCTCAAAAAATTTCTACAATATCAATATTTTTCTTGTTGTGATATATTGGGTATAAAAAAAAACATATCTGTAAAAGAAAAATGCATTTATTACTTATGGTCAAACTTTGTATATGGTGTATTCTTAAGCAATTTTTTAAGATGTTCCTCCACCTTTACCAAAGTGAATTGTAGCTTGGTTAAACTATGTATTCTTTCATTCAACATCAATTTCTGCAAGATAAATGTCACACATTATTGTTTCCCATTCCTCAACATGCTACATATAATAAATTGAAAGTCACATAAAACCAAGAGCAAACCCTTTTTTAACCAAAACAAACAAACAAACACTTTCTCTAATAAAACTTCATTATAATATTAGAAAATGAAAAAAGAGTGGACCATTTTTGTTGTTTGATTTTTCCTATTTTTGTTATGAAAGTGCTCGAGCTTCAAGAAACAAAAAATGTGACGGAAGTGGTAAATGTGAAAAAAATTATGTTGACCTAATTTGTAGACTTCTTCAAAATGATGTGAATGATGCTATTTTCAGATGTGGTAAATCCCATAATAATAAATGGCATGTATTCTAATAAATTACATTGCAATGAATACCACGGACCTTCACGGGTTATAGGTCCTTAGTATGTTAATATTGATGATGAAAGAGAGATTGCAACGATAAGTATGGGTGGTCCTAGTTTGTATGGTGGATATCATCAAACCAAGGTCGTCATCTCAATGAACCTAGGTTCTCACATGGTAAACCTGGATCTGGTCTTCACCCAATTTCATTCCATCATACTTTGTCAATACTCAAGAGGACATAATGGTCCTTCAACATATAATAGGGTTTCTTTTTAGGTTATAAATAAAGCTTATCCAAAGCAAATGGATTTCTGGGCTCCAAGAGATATGGATAATTTAATTGATAACAATTATATGTTTTTTTCCCAAGATTCAAATGTAGGGATACATTTTGTGGATTTTACTAATAAATAGAATGAGAGAAATAATCCATGAGGAGAATCTACTGGTTATTGTGATTAGGGAAATACTCAGAGATAATAAGACTATTTAGGTTCAAATCAAAGATGGCATTGATTCTTGTAGCTCCTCAGTTGTTGGTAGTTTTTAAGGTAGGAATTTCAGTTCTTCAAGGGTGGGGTCCTTCAACATAATTTCATCTGCCTTGGTCCTATCACCTAAAAGCAAAACATAATCAACAAAGAGTAAATATGTCAAGTTTAGGGAAATTCCTATTTGTATAGTTGTCAAGCTTATAGTTATTTTTGACTCTGCTATAAATTTGTTGAGACCACCTACTCTATAGTAAAAAATGGCAGAGGAGCCATTAGTCATACCTACCCATGGTCTATTGTAGGCATGATAGAAGAATAGGCTGAGCCATTAATTAGAATTGCACATATATTGAGGAAAGACAATTCATTATCTAGTTAACCAATTGCACATTGAACCTTATATGGACGAGTAGCCCTAAATAAAGCTAGTTTTCTCTATCATATGCCTTGGAAAGACAAACTCACTAACATTTCTTGTAATTTTTTGGTTTCATGTTATAAATTATTTCTTGGGAAACTCCTATTCCGTAATGGATTTGTTTTCGAGGAAGGATGCAAAATTGTTCTAATGACATGGAATCAACTTAGTGGATTTTGACCCTACATGACCAAGGAACTCAGGAGCCTTGCAGGGCACATCAACAGTAGCATTATCCAATGAGAATAGTATATTTTCCAACCTAGAAACATCAAAATTATATATATTTATAATTCATAATCGAAAATGACCATAGACTGTAGCAGTCCTTAAATAAATTCAAACTTGAATAAGAACAAACACAAAATTTCACACTACCCTTTAGTAAGTTGTCCTTGATTTAGCAAGAAAGGCTCAGACTTGCATAAATGTGTAAGTAGATTCCCCATAAGATCAATTTCAACGTCTTTCCTGAAAAAATAATTTAATATCCAAATTGAAACCATAGTTGAATGGAACAATGATGGTGACAATGGTGATGACATGACTCCCATGTAGATTTTGATGACATGAGCAAATGCTGACACCTCAAATGTAATCCTAGACCATGACTTAGATGATGGTATATTAAATAATTCATGACCATATATGCTTAAATGAAGACTTGACTGAGATGAGTGATGATGAACATGAGTGAATGGAGGGAGAAGCACTGGCCTAGACAACAACCAATGATAAAATTCTATTTGAAAACTTATTTGAAACTATGAAATTTGACCTAGGACCCTATCAAATAATATTGAGAGAGTACATTTAATCACTGGTGACTGATAGACACTAACATTACTCATAAATATTTGTATAATATTTTTCAAGCAATTAACATGCACGACTTTGGGGTCCTATTTGTGTGAACATTTGACATATTTGATGTAGATTCGGTTTTGTTCTTCTTTATTTCAGCTTTGAAGGCCCTTCATCTGGTGAGCCTATAATAAGAGTACATCTACCACCATAACCCTTATGTTATCACACATTAATTTTTAATTTTGATGGATAGGGTCATTCACCTAGGTTCATGCTGTCTCATAGTCATTTTCATGAAAATTTTGAAAACATTGCATATGGCGATGTCTACCCTAAGTCTAAAACCACCTAGAGCCTTGTCATATCAGTCAAGTCTACCTCATGTCCTTTAGTTTTCATTCCCACGCTTTTAAATCAGAAAAATATTCCACTTTCCAGTTTTACACGGTTTCGTAGCAAATTAAGTGCAAAACAGGCAGATTTCGCTATGGAACTACCTGACAATTTCATAGCAAATCTGAGGATTTCTCTGCTTTTTGACTTTTGAGTAGTCAACTTCAAGAGAATTTTCTTGGAAAACAGAGAAGTATTCTAAGAAACCGAGAGAGGTTATTTTCAAGAACATATCAAAAAACATTAACCTCTTTCACGTTTCTCAAAGGTGCTACAAATTGGGAGATTCAGAGATGTCTTTCGGCTCTATTTTTAGAATGCAGAATTTTCCCATTTTATACATGTTTTTCGAATGCATATTCTGGATAGGTGAAGATGGTTTTCAAAAAAAAAAGAGAGGTTTTTCTTCAGAACACACTGACCTACAAAAAAATCCTTCATTTTTGCAACATATATCAAGGATAGGGATATAAGAGCTCATCTATGAACCCCATTTATTCAGAAAAAACAATCATTTTATCGATAAATAAATTCGCTAAAGGTGAAAATGATGTTTTTTGAAGAGGGTAAGAGGCAAGTTTTCATGATCATACTTCATAATATCAATTTTCAGACCTACAAGTGAAATTTGGAAGAAAAAGAGATAATTCTTAATTTTCTCCAGAATCAGGTAGTTTCGTAGCGTGCTCCACGCTTGAAGGCCGAAAAACGCTACAAAATTTCTGAAGATGCTCTTTTGCCTTTAAATTCAGTTTTATGTAGAAATAAGGTGGGATTTTTTTTTTTTATTTAGCTCATTAGCCCCAAGGAATATCCTCCAATAGTCAGAAAGGTCAAAGGTTATGCAAAAGGTGGATTTTGGAGTTTGCTACGAAATGAGCGCTACGAAATTTCTGTACATGATTGTTTTAGCAGTCAACTTCAAGTTTGATTTTGACCAAATGAAAAAAGATTTTGGAACTATGAAAGAGGTTTTTCTTCAACATAGGTCCATATACAACAACCTCTCTCAGTTTTTGCAAATCCATCAGGTTTTGGAAATTATACACTCATCTTTAAAGCCTATTTTTCAGAATTTTCACTAACCAGATTTGTGAAAAAATTGTAAAAATTCGACTTGGAGGAGGTCCAGCTCAACATCCACGTGGCATAATGACACATCAGCACTCCATTACAATGATACAATTATTTGGTTGAAGTTGATAAGGGTTATTAAATGGATTTGTTGATATATTAATGAAAGAAGAGTCCTTTTTGTATTCAAACTTTGTAAAACAAAAATATCCCTAGGAAGTCTCCAAGTGATGGAATAATGTTTGAAATAGGTCTCTAAGGTGGTAATTCGAAGCTAGCAAGGTAGTAAATAATTTGTATGAGTCCTCACTCTATAAATGAAATAGTTTTAGAGTTAGAAGGGGTTGGGGGATGGTTACTTGAGATTTCTACTATTGTAATGTCTAATATCAGTAATATAGATAGACTGTGTTTCTGCTTCACCTGAGATTCTTGGAATGTTTCAATGATCTTATGTTTTATGTCTCTCTTTATCTTACTTACAATATATTGAGGTTGAATTACTCATAATTCATGTCACACATGCTCTGACTTCATTTTAACATTGAGCTACTAAATAATTCTGTGTGTTTGTATTGTCCTTCCATTGAAACAGTAACAGCCTCAACTTCCACAAGTAGATTCATTTGTCACTACATTCCTTCTTACAGACTCCATGAGCCCAATGGTAGTGAAATCTATCCCATTTTTCACCTGCAATCACATACGCTAAAAAACTCACAGAGTTAGCCATTTGTTCTAAGACCTAATTGAGTAAATCCTTGATAAGTTGAGAGAGCCCTCGTAGACTGAAGAGGCTAATATTCAATCAAAATCTGGTTTGAAATAGTTACTCCAAGTTGACCATTGAAGTAGCCCAACAAGACTCAATTTGGTGATAAAACCTTACACAAAGTTGTTGCTTGATTGCTTCTAGTCCTACAAGTTTCTACGGATGCAAGACAATAGAGTTCATACACACAAAGTATAAATTTACAGACTTTGATTGTTAAACAAACCATTGTGAATCTGAAAGGTACTTTTACTGCTTGGAGTATTTGGAGGGTCTAGAATTTTTCCCAGAAGATTGAACTAGAAATTTCAAGGCTTTGAAGTTGGTTTATTTTTAATGATCACTCTTTATGGTGTCCTCATCCTAATTTATGAAATAAAAGTCGAGACAACATGGTTCTTGGTCCTTTCATTTTTCAAAAGAGGCATTAAGAATATCAAAGACATTTTTGATTCTTAGACCTAGGATGTGTCTATTTTCCTAGGTAGAAAAAAAGTTCAATGTAGCCAATATTCATAGATGTGTCATCGAGCAGGTCAAGGTGATCAATGGATTTCTTGGGAGGTATATTGACATTGGCCAAGGCATTGTTGGAAGAAAGTCTAATCTACTCACATATTATGGCCTACATGATCCCTAAGGGATATTGAAATAGACAAAATGAAATTATTTAATTTTTTTGTGGATGAGTAAGAGGAAGAAAGAGGGAATTATACTTGTCAAATTCTAGTCCTTATCTAAACCAAAAGAAACTAGAGGTTGGGATTTCAAAGACTTTCAATTCTTTGGAAAAGTTCTAGCTACCAAAAGTCCATGGAATATTATTTCCAAATAGGGACTCTGGAGGTAGGTGATATACCAAAAGCAAATTGAACAGCTTAACATGGAATAATGAGATACGAAGGAAAACAAAACTATCCAAAATGGGTCTATAGTCTAGAAATCATTGGCACTAACTTTCACTTTGGTAGGTGTATAGTTAGTATGGGGAGTTGGAAAAGGGAATCAAATCATAATAGCGGCAAATCCACAAATTCGATGTGGAGAAGCCTACATATTACCATTTTATTTGATTGCTACTTTGCAACGTCAAGGAGTTCATACCCTGGGTTAGGGAGTCCATGCAATATCTGCATCAATTTAGAAACAAATATGGAAGAAAGGAAAGGAGTTTGGTTTTAAAAAGAGGCAAATACGCCAGTGGAAGGTATTTTTTGATCAACATAAGAATATTCATATCAGAATAAGCAAGGAGGATGTTTTGTTGTACTCAAGGAACCATGCCCTTGGGGATATACTCCTATTCTAGGGTACACAACAAATGTTGTAGATACAACCTAGGAAGATGAGTCTTCGAGGTGAAAGATTCCATTGAAGTCTTATGCTCCTCTAAATTCAAAGGTTTAGATGCCATTAGCTCTTTGGAACAAAGCACTAACTTGGAAAATACTTAAAAAATGCAGAAATAATAGTCCAGGATGGTGTACACTATGTAAGAAGGAGAGAGAACTAGTTGATCATTTATTAACAATTCCAAGTATGCCTGTAAGTTATGGGAAGAGTTGAAGTAACTGAAAATTTTTAGGGAAGGGTGAAAATTGCAAACTATGGAGGAGGCTTTGAAGAACTGGATCGAGAATAAAGAACTTAAGGTTTTAGAGATCTTCCTCTTGTGGTTTCTTAAAGCATATCGTTAGCTTGAAATGTTGATATATTTTAGGAGAGATACATTCCTCCATTTAAATGTGCATCTAATATCATGTCAGCGTTTGGAAGCATAAAAATACACCAAAAGACACAGAAACCCAGGACGCCGAATAAACCATGAATTGATAAATTGGGGCGACTTGTATGTTGCTAGCCAAGATCAACATACTCTTTTTACTGTAAGAGGTAACTTATTTCTAAATGATTCTCTTCTCTTGAATTTAAATGAAAGCTTGGGTGCAGTACTAATAAATATGTTGAGTTGATGGACCTAATTATCTTAATAAAACTGATAGCAGACATGGAGGTGAAAAAATTGTTGATTTTCGGCTACGATGTGGTTATACACTAGATGAAGGGCTGCTACAAAATGGGGAATATCAATTTGTACCTTATGTTAGCTCAGATGAAAAAAATGGAGACATCCTTCTGCAACATATCCTATCATCATGCTTGTAGGGAACCTAACGCGAGAATAGATGATTTATCAAAATTAATACTTCTGGGAGTCAAACATGTGTGATCATGGAGGTCGAATAAGGAATCAACCAGCTAGAAATATTGAAGACAATAGTTGGAGTTTGAATTGGTTGACTAAGTGTTGAGTAGTAGGATGTTCAAATTCCCGTTTACTAATTTGTAGAATTGTTGAAATTCAAATAGTTTTTTAATGAAAGAATCATGTATATGGACTGTAATGTATTTTTGAGAACAAGAGAAATCATTTGTATTGCTTTTGTTTTGAAAAATTTGTTTATCATGAGAATAAATCAAGGGAAGTGTGGATAAAATTATCAAAGAGCGCTAGTATACCTATGGGTTTCCATCGAAGATACATTGAGAATACCCTCGTCATCAATATTAAAGCGCACATCGATCCAGGGAAATTTTCTTGGAGTTGTAGGAATGCCACATAAATCAAATCTTCCCAACAAGTTGTTGTCTTGGCTTCGAATTCCCTCACCATCATACACGTGAAATGAAAAATTAGTTTGGTTTTCTGAGACAATCAAACTAAACGGTTACCTCAAACTAGTTGGGCATATTTCTACGACATATAATACTTTCTATTTACATCGAAATAAAAGCATAAGGGAAGGTCAGAACCATCAAATAAATAAATAAATGTTGGCCATACAACCCCTTTTTTCAAAGTAATATTCATTCAAAGAAGTTCCAGTAAAAGAGGGAAAACAACCATTGATTGATTATACTGGAAATATTCATGTTCGATGAGTAAATGGTAAAAAAAAATCTCCTATGCCATCAAGTGATCAATGAAAATTTTACAGTGGTGATTGCTATATTGTGCAATACACTTATCCTGGTGAGGAAAAGGATGAATACCTAATTTTCACTTGGATTGGAAAAGGGAGTGTTTCGGAAGAAAGAACTACTGCCCTATCACTCATGAGTAAAATGGCCGAGTCATTGAAAGCACAACTGGTTCAGGCTAAGATCTTTGAGGGAAAAGAGCCTATCTAATTTTTTTCTATTTTGCAAAGCTACATCGTCTTTAAGTGTGGACTTAGCTCTAGATATAAGAGGTACATTTCAGAACAAGGCATTAATGATGACACCTACAAAGAAGATGGACTAGCACTTTTTTAGAGTACAAGGAACTGGGCCTGAGAATATGCAAGCAATTCAAGTTGAACCGGTGTAAATGTCTTTCAATTCATCGTATTGTTATATATTGCAAGTGGGGGAAAATTTCTTTACATGGTCCAACAACCGTAGTATAGTGGAGGACCAAGAATTCGTCGAAAGAATGTTGGATATGATAAAGACCAACATGTAATACAAACCACAGAAAAAAGGAACTGAACTAGATTTATTTTGGAATGCACTTGATGGTAAAAAGGATTACTCAAGTCAAAAGGTGGTTAAGGATGTTATTAAAGATCCTCAATTGTTTTTATGTAGTTTCTCTAAAGGGACACTAATGGGGTTTACAGGTAGCTTGGAGGTAAGAGAGATATTCAAATTCAACCAAGATGATTTAATGATTGAAGATGTGATGGTTTTAGATTGCAATTCAGAAATCTATGTTTGGGTTGGCCAACAGGTTGACTCCAAATCTAAACAGGAGGAAATAAAGATTGGCAAGAAATTTGTAGAAAAGGATATGCTACTTGAAAAGTCATCCTTCGAAACTCCTATATTTGACATATCAGAGGGGAGTGAGCCACCCTTTTTCACACGTTTCTTCTCTTGGGACTTATAAAAGTCAATGATGCAAGGAAATTTGTTCCAAATAAATCTCTCTATAATAAAAACTAGAGTATCACCAATTGTGGAAAAACCTAAGAGACGTTCTACAACTTCCTATGGAGAACGCATGAGTGTGCCAGATAAGTCATAAAGATATTCTAGGAGCGTATATTTTAGTCCAGATTGAGTTCATGTAAGAGGGAGATATCCAAATTTTAATGCTTTGGCCTCTGCCTTTGAGAGTCCAAATAGAAGGAATCTTTCTACACCACCTCCAGTTATTTGAAAATTTTATCCAAAGTCTTTGATGCTAGAGGCACTCAACAAGACAGTTCCTCCAAGATCATAAGTAATGGCTGCTCTGACATCTATTTTTTGAGCCAATGAGGTAACCAAAACTATTGAATGATTTCACAGAAGTAAGCTCTGAAACCAAAGTTAATCAACCTAAAAAGTCAGAGACAAATTCTGTTTCTTCAAACAGTATGGAACATTCTCTTGTGAATAGCAGAACAAATTATGTTTTGATGAGTACCAGAATTGAAGCATTAACTATAAAAGAGGACACCAAGGAAGAGGAAGCTGAAGATGATGAAGGGAATAATACTTTTCCCTATGAACGTCTGAAGATATGAGTACCAGAATTGAAGCATGAACTATAAAAGAGGACACCAAGGAAGAGGAAGCTGAAGATGATGAAAGGAATAATACTTTTCCCTATGAATGAATGAATATATCATCCCCTAATCATATTCCTGACATTGGTGTGAAGAAAATAGAGGCGGATTTACCTAAGGAGGATTTCAGTGAGAAGTTTGGAATGACTAAAGAAGCTTTCTACAAGATGCCCAAGTGGAAGAAAAACAATCATAATATGGCCCTTGATTTATTCTAGTATTTGTCTCACTGCTTGGAAGGTGAAAGCTTAAATTGAAAAATAAAATATGTATCAATTCCTGTAAGAATCTGTATAAATGCATTTTCCTATGGAATCATCTAGCTAATTATGTTGCTTTTAAAAGCAAGAAGAGAGATATTCCTACCAAGACAATTTTTTCTTCAACGGCTGAGAATTTGAGTTTGTTTAGGGTATGATGATGAGCGTGTAGCCTGTCCGACAACAAAGAGCATGGTGCATTCATGGGATTTTGTGCTTTTTTTTTCCTCTGCATAATTTTTTCAGTTTGGTATTCTTTGTGGTTCCTAGAGTTGCAGAAAGTTTGTTGTGAGTTCATATTTATGAGAGGCATTATAATCCAGTTAGCAATAGAAGAAAAATCATGGTTATGAAAAAAAAAAAATGAGACATTGTAGTCCCTACATCACAAACAATGGTTTGAGATATTAGTTAACGGTCTGAGATATTAATTAATTATCATAATTCCGGGAACTATACCCCTTTTCCTTCGACATGGAAGATTTGGATGGACGATTGCTTCCTGTTGCAATGAAGATTTCAAATGACGTCATATTCTTTGTTGGAAATGATGTGGCATTGTAATTTGAGACTATAAGGAAGATGATGGAGGAGTTCGGGTCTAAGATGGGCGCTGAGGGTATAAGGAGATTGAGCAAGACTACTTGCAATATTTTATATTAAATTCACCAAAATATCATTGAGAGAACCTTGTTGATGTTTCAAGTGTGATGTTATTTGAGGTTATCATATATTGCAATTAGCGTTCATTCCATGCCCATGATGGTCTCACCAATGAGGAGGCCTGAAATACATTTATTGAGAGCTTTTCCATATAATCGAACTTGCAAGAATTGCGAGCCCTCACTTCTTGGATATCAAGATCCTTTTTGGCGTGGCATGTCGAGCTGTTTTCATGCAAAATATTCTTCCTCCAAAATTCATCGCTTCCTTATGTTTTTGAATTAGATTGACGACCGAACTAAACGATTTCCTAAAACTAGTTGGTAAGATTTATACGGTGATAAACTTATATCATACGGTGCCGCAAGCACTAAATTATTTCCTCAAACTTGTCTTTCGATGTCGTGACATTGTCAAGTTGGGGTATTCGCTCAAATGCGATCTCCATATGCTATACAGGTGCTATGGAGACTTGGATTGTTTTAAAAAATGTGAAGGTGTTTTGGACCTTCAAAATTTCTGTGCAACACCTAAAGGTGGGATATCTGACCTTGCAAAGGATGTCTTGGGATCCCATTTAGAAAAAGTTGCACAGATGACTAACTGGGCAAAACGTCCCTTGGAAAACGACCAACTACAATATGCAGTTGTCTTGATTGCTATATTCCATAAGGCTTTCAATAACCCATACAAGGTAGATGGTTGGAAATCCAAGAATTAATTGTTGGGAACCTTCTAAGAAAGCCAACCAGTTTCGTGAGAAGTATCATAAAACTAATTTATCTGGTATTTCAATGTTGAAAGAGATATCACATAATATGGTTGATAGCAGTTGTCTGAACCAGACGCTGCAACTGGCTAAAAATTATGCCTAAGGGTTGACTATATGCATCTCGATCCTTCGGTTCTTAAAAATAAATGGCAACCCAAAAAAAATTAATAGTTTTCGTAATTGGAGGAAAATTGTGAGGGTTCATAGCAGTTGTGAGTGTTTTTAGAGTAATATGATTATTTCTCAGGAAAAACATACCCACTTATTGTTGGTGGGGATAAGGGTGTTCCTGGGAATGAGGATTCTCAAACGGCCATATTTTCACAGTTTTTGCTAACACAAGCAGTGATTCCATTCACCTCTTCATTAGACATGGCTCGAAGGGTTCAGAAATCTGGTAATTACTACCAAAGACAAATAATAAATAGAACAAGAAGCATAATGTATTGTGTAGTGCAGGCTCAATGAGGGCTTCTTAAACCGAGAAAAAAACCTCAGGCCTCTCAATCAATAACAAATAAAATATTTATTTTTCTTACCTCAACCAGAACCATGCCAAATCTCATGTATCTATAACTCAACCCTCCCTTGATGCGATTAGTGGTCCCTGCATAACACTGGCAGGTTCAGTTCCCAAGAACAACAAAAAAAGTACAAAACATGATATTCCAAAGCCCAATATCAATTTTCTCAGTAAGCACAATAATTTACCAATTTCAACGAAGAGAGGGTTTTCGAGTAACTGAGAGCCCTCGAAATGCCTGCAGATTCCTGTAAATAGGCCGGTAGTCGCTGCAACCGACAATTATACGTCCACGCCATCTAGTCCAATGAAGGTTTTCAGCTTGGAGCATTCTCCACGTAGTGGCTTGTGTGTGGCAAAGCCGTATCTGGATGGCGCAGTGTTTGGATCTGGTAGTTGCTTAAGCCCAGGTTCAAGTTACAATTCGAGACATAATTCCATAGGCGTAGATATGGTGGGACATCCCTTTTGGCAAAAAAATAGGAGTGGTTCTCCCGTGCCAAGTCCAAAAATGAGGAGTCCAAGTCCAAGGTCATGAGTTCAAAGTGCTGTTGTCTCTTCTCTTCATCCTCGAGCCACTGGATTAGTGACTGAGTCTCCAACATGCAGACAAGAAGAGGGAAAACATATGATAATCTGCAATGTTAAACCCTGTCACTATAACAAAGAAAACATCTGTCAAATCATTAATTAAATGCACATTAATGCAGATTGTAACTAGGAGGTTTTTCAATCACATACCTAAACTGCAAGCAAAGGAAGAGATCAGTCGCCTGCACAATTAGAATGGTTGAGAGGAAACCACAGTTCTTGAATATAGTGAGGACTTTTGTAATAGAATGGTTGAGAGGAAGCCACAATTCTTGAATATAGTGAGGACTTTTGTGAAGGAGTATCTAGTCAAGAGCAGCGTCTGCAACGACCTCTGTAAATTGGGCACCCTCGGCATTGCATTCGATATTTAGAAAACTGTTGGGGGAGTCCACCAATGCGCCAACGAAAGGGTAGAAATAAACGAGCACCTTTTCCAAGCTCCATTTCAACCGCTCAAATGTTACTTCATGTGACTTATTAGAAAATCCATTTCAAAAGAAGAGCACATACTGAATGTAGTTGGAATCTACTAGCTGAAGCTCAAATGGAGAAACTGGGCAATTCTTTTCTTGCGTTGGATTTGCAGGAAAGACTGTGGAACTAGTCACTGTGCAGCCCACGGAGAATACATTTTCTACTGCACAGAAGAAAAATTATAGTGCAGATCCAACAACAGAATTATAGCCAAACCTGAATAGCTCCAGGGTTTACAGCTACACGTTCCTATAACTAAATTTTGATCTACTGCAGGTTCAACAAATTACTTTTGCACAGGGCACCAACCAAATCCCTTTTTTTAGCACCACAACTCTTTATGTGACGGCTTCATCGGGGGTTGAAAGTCCTGTAATAACGACTGAACTCTGGGACTCTAGGAATCCCTACCTGCGAAATCTGCCAGAAATTTTAACATTAAAAAAAAGTGTGGTTAATTTCTGCCAAAATATCGTTTGGGGGGGAAGGGGGCGGGGCGCAAATACTAATTTTTTTAAAGTTGGATTTAGTTAAAAAATTTTGGGTGGGAATTTAATTTTCAATTTTTTTAAGGAATATTTGGAGTTTTTAATATTAATCCATTTTTTATATTAAAAAATAAATATTTAATCAAATAAAAATGATTTTAGTTTATGTTTTTTAATATTTATCAAGAAAATTAAAGTGGCTCTTGGATGGAGTATATTGCCAATATTATTTAATGCTCATGAATTTGAAGGATATTTCCAATTGTGTTTAGTGTTTAAGTTAATGTAATAGAATGAAGAATGATTAACATCCTAGGAGCACAAAATGTCATGATTGACCTCCTAGATCACAAACCATTCATAGGAATCATCTTCAAGAGACATGGAAAATACTTTCATTCTCACATCCATTGAGAGGGAGAACCTTAAAATTATTAGAGATGATAAAACTCATTCAAGAGGCATTAGTGGGAGATCAAAATGATAATCCTCTCCAATTAATTTAAAAAAATGAATTAGCAACCCCACCCATCCTCCCTCTTTCCTCAAACTTTAGGAGATGATGAATCTAGTGGTAATTATAAAAATTATATTAATTCGAGTAAATTTCACTTGAGATCAAAGAATCGAGGGGCATTGCAAGGAAAAAATTCCATACCACCCTATGTCTTCTCATGATCCATAATTTATTACCAAATACTATAAGAAATAGGTTTCACCTCATGGAGAACTTTGATTTGCCCTCATTCTTCTGTCTAAGTATGAGCTCCAAGAGAACAATGAAAACTTCCTCTCAGCACATTCACAGTGGTAGATAGCAGAACCAAACTACCATAATGTTGGATTAGTTAAAGGAGTAAAACATATTATGTGCAAATTGCAGAAATGTAGGGACTTTCATAGAGGCTATGAAGAAGTAGTTGAAGAATGTAATCTTGTCATTGATGATGGTATGAAGTTGAAATGTGGGAGACCCTTGTGGTCCTCGAGAATTTAGAATTGAAGTAAAAAATTCTTAGAAAGATGATAAAAGTTTATGTTGACTTCAACAAATAGGAATATTGCATAGCTAAAAGAAAGTATGAATTAGACCCATAATTTGAACATTTGTAGGAGGCTGCAAAGAATTTCTGTGGACCAAGGGATAGATGGATTACACATCCATCATATTCAAGGGGGTATAATCAATATGAAGTCCATATTCTCTAACAAATATGGTGCGCCTCTTGTAAACCAAACTCAACAATGCCTCTCTTTGTCCCACCTAGAAGAAATTGTAGAGTCTGCTCAGCTACTCATCAGCAATCGAGAAGTTAGTAATCAAGAAGTTCTGCAGGTACCAGATAAGCATTATCAGAAGAACACAAATTTTTTTGTCTTTGTCCTTATCTTTTATTTTAAGTTTGCTTGTTAATAATGAATAGTTACAAGGAAGTTTGTATGAATGGTGTTGACCTTTTACTATAAAGAGTCTATGTTGAATGGCCACTGTGTTGTTTTTATCAGTAGATCTAGATGGGCAAGCATGTTACTTATTTCAGAGACTGGTTCTTACAATTGAATAAAAGTATGACCTAAGAGAGAGTAATCTTGAATGAGAATAACACATGGGGAAGGAATAGGAGGGAAATGTTGATCCAACCACCACACATGATCCTTCACCCCATCCATATTTTTGTGTTTACCTATCTAAAGGCCAATTCCCGATGTTTGTTGTCAGTTGATAATTGTAACACAAATGAAATGATTTTGCATGATGGACACAGTCTGTTGTATTTTCCCCACTTAATGAAACAATATACTGAAGAGTCTATACTAAAGGGCCTCTATCTAATCAAATATCCTTAAACACTTTTAAGCATTGTATGGCCATAAGAGAAACTATGATCCAAATGTAACGTTAATCATTAAATTCCATTCTAAATCATCACTATAAATCGTTACATTTTGTGTGTTATTTAACATATGCCATAGATGGATAGAGTAAAAACTTTGATAGATATTAAGTAATAAAATATTTTTTGATTCATTACATTGGTTTGATCTCTAAGAAGGTAATTAGAATATTAATCTACATTACTACAATATAAAAACTCACTTTAACATTGAGGAGAGAGGTTTGTCATGTCATGGTTTGGTAGCAAGTTGGAAAACTTATTATAATGATTGCCCAAGTTCAAATCACAACTTGAATATGTGTTCTCATATGTCGACATATTCAACACTAGGTGTAAGTCCTAAAATAAATTGACAATGCATGGATACGGTGAATTTTTTTATCATGGCTTAGTTGCAATGACCATTTTAATGAAGAGAAAACATGGGAAGTGGGGGTAAATTTGAACCTTGCACCTCTCACTTGCAAGAGTAATTAATTTGGAAGCACCCACTTAATATGGGGAGGGGATATTTGTTGAGTTTTGGTCTACATATAAGTTGGAGTTCTTATCTTAATGATGACCTTGTTTCAAGTCTCAATCCCAAAGTGCATGCTCTTGTCTACTTGTGTTAAAGATTGGATGGGAGTCCTAGCTAGAATAAATTGATGGCCCATGGATGTGGCCATAATATTTCTAACACCAACTATTATAGGTCAATTTGGGCATCATTCCCAATGACCTGGTTAATTGGTCATCATCTTCAGGACCAATGTATAGGGTCTATCATCCCCTAACATTTCAATTGCTACATGCCCTAAGACAAAGAACAAGACAAATCAATCAAATACTTTCATCTACAAAGGTTTCCAAGGTTTGAAGTTTATAATATATCATATGAGAGCTCACTAACACTGCCTCTAAAGGGACTAAGTGCGTTGCATATGCAGGTAGCCCTATGCAAGGCCGCTCTGCAAAGCACTTCCTGACATCTATGGGTGCGTTGGTCACATTGGGAGCGAAATTCTCATTGTTCCGGAATCTTCACTTGGCCAGTGCCTTCTAGAAGAGTTCACATGTGTCAAAATTTGAATCCATGTGTCCATTTGACATCTACAAGATTGGGAACATGTCTTGATTATTATTGGAAAGTCATTGATTGTAAAACTACCTCAGCTTCTCTATAAATTGAGCACAGATCTTAGTGTTTGATAAGGAATAATTTGTGTAGAGAAATCATTGGTGGATTTTTCATTGAGGAGATTGATTTGAGTGAGTTCTTCAGAATCTGCATTGTCATGATTTAGGATATACGGAATTAATGACACTAAATGGAGTCATTTAGTTGTAACCTCCCCTTCTATCATTAATAAAGAATACAACTTACTTTTCCTTATATGCATCTGTATTGGCTTTGATTTTACATATTGCAAGATCTTAGTTGATGTATATCGTTTATGCTTTACTGATTTAGAAAAATAACTTGAATAAACATCTGTATTATTGCTATCTTATGCTGTTTAGTGTTCATTCTTGCAGGAAATATTTTGCACAGTTGACTGGACTTTGAAGCTACAACGGAAGCAACAGAAGGAATAATTTGGAAGCACTTGGATTCCAAGTAAGCCTCTAATCCATTATGTGTGTTTGTTCTTAGTTAGGAAAAATAGTCGTATAGTCTTTAATCTGTTGTTCTAGATTAGCACCTATCTAAGGAAGCATGTTTTATCTGTAATTCACAATTCCGCATAACACCAACTAATTATGGCCTTAGCCATAGTAATCATTTCAATGTCTAAAAAACATGGGGGGGGGGAGATTTTAACTTTAAAAATCTCCCATGCCATAATAATGACATTACCATTTGGTTATATGATAATATTCCCTAATTTTGGCGAGCCTTAAGGATAACATGTGTAGGATTTAATCCATATTTCTATGTGCATTCAATGTTATGTGTGTGTCACACACTATTAGGGTACCCATTGCTACCTTAAGGTATTGAGTGAATATTTCATTTGGAAGATGTGGAGGAGACCATGGATTAACATTGGTCCAATATATTTATATATATGTGGGAAAGGGTTGTGTTATGAGAAACCTAAACCCGTTTCTATTCTAGTGTTAAATGTTAAATGTGATTATTAGATGGTTCTCCTTATCTAGATGGAATGTTTTGGGAATATCCCTAAATCCAAAAAACAATAGCAAGTTCAATTGTTTGACTTTGTTATTGTCATTGGAATTTCAGGATTTTCCAAGAATTTACAATTTGGATAAGTAATTGTTTGATCTCGATGTTTTTCTTAAGATTAAAAAATATTCCCCAAATATTCAATTGAAATGAGTTCAAAAACTTTAGAATGATGACTGACGATTAAATATGACAATTGAATACTAGATTTAAATGAAATCACACTTTTAACATAACCAATGTTATGTTTATTCCCTGATGGGGGTGAGAACCTCGGAGCATGAGGAAAATGAGTCCCATGAATGTTAACAAATGGCACACCGATAGAGGACTGGCCTCTCGGTTCCTTCATTTGAACCGATGTAACAGGAGTTGTGCTGGTAATGGTTATTGCAATCATGTGAACGTCTACTTCGTCTTGGTGAATGTGGATGGTGTAAGGTTAATGGGTAGGATGGCGATGCAGACCAACATTTTCATTTTCGCTTTGTCCTAGTGTTGGGCTCTTGGATGGTATCCTTCTCGTAAATGTAAGACACAATGGAGGGACCTAAGACTCGAGGGTGGCATCTGACACTCTCTTACAAATTTTGGTATTGTGAATTCAATAGTGTTTTTCTCCAAAGAAAACTCGAGCTTTACTGCACCTGCCTTGTGTGGACATTGGTAAATGGGGGAACTTGTTATTTTGGTATTCTATGGTTTTTAGTATGTGAGATTAGCTAGTCTGATATAAGTGCCCGAAGGTGGTATCGAAGGAGGTATTGGTGGGAGTGTCAGTGCTTCTGTGTGGAATTCTCCATTTCTGGTGTTTGGTTTGGAAATTGATGTGCCTGGTGCTTTGGTGGGAAATAACGATAGGGGAGTTGCCCTTTTGGAATACACAGAGTCAACATCCTGGTGTGAGTTGTGTAAAGCTTCCTGGGAAACGTTGTCCCGGGGTGTGTTCCTCTAGCCTTCTCCTTCTCTAGTTGTTTGTGTTCTTGTTGAGGTTCCCAGCTGGTGGCAAGGTGCTAGCTGGGACATAGTATGTGGTCTCCTGAGGAAATTTGAGGGTAAAGAGAGATTTGGTTTTTGGGTGTGGTGGTCGGGGCAAGTTCTAGTGGACTGAAATCTTAAAATTGTTGGAGTCGGTCCTCCTGGTTTGATCACAATGTGACCATCCTCGTGGTGCAGGAACTCCTCACCCTCAGCCAACCCAACCTCTATGGGCTCAGATGATATGAAAATAGTGGCGGCAGGAGCGTGCCAAGGTGGAAAGACTGTTGGTTGCTCCCAGCATGCTAGTGTGGGAACGCGAGGTAGTCGTGGTGAAGGAAAACAAGCCTCCCATTGTAGTGGAAGTGTAAGGTCCTAGAAAGCGTAGCTTTGGGGTGGTGGACGACGAGGAGGAATATCTAAATGGGGATCTGGTAGATGTGTAGCTCCCGGACCATAGGAAATTCAACATTGTTGTTTGGAAAACTACCATATGCTAATTAAAAATATGATGGATTGTGTGGATGTAGCAAAACGGGTTCATAGGGAGGAACATGCTGAGTTGATGGCCACTTTAGATAGGATGCACTATTTCCAGTGCCATGTCAGGGAGTGATTGGTGTTGGTATGGCGAGGCCAAAACCACCTTGCAGAAAAAGTGGAAAAGTTGGAGACTTGGCTGGCACACTTCGAAGGGCACGTCCAATGCAACTTCCATCCACCACTCCCTCCAAGAACAACCTTGAACAACCTAGCTTCCATTATGTTGGATGACTAAGTATGCTCTCAGGGGTTTTCAATGTATTTTCTATCTTTTGGTGCTTTTGTCCCTCTCGTTTATGGACATTGTCCTTCGCCTCCTTTTTGTATTTTTGTCACTTGTTGCAAACATTGGTCAATAAACCCGGTCGGGGTGAAACCACCTTCTTTTTTATCTACTGGTTATACACCTTTTTCACCATATGAATAAAATATTGACTTAAAAAATCAATGTTATGTTTATCTATTTATTAAATGTAAATATGAATATTTAACCTTAGATTTAAAACAACTCACACTTTTAACATAAATCAATGATGTTTAAAAATTAAAATTTATGGCCAAAAATATAAATATTAATATTAATTTAACTATCTAAATATTACCTTTACTAAAATTATAATGAAGGAATTAGTGTAAAGTAGATAGATGATACATGCAGTTATGTTAATTGTAGATGAATCCATCTGCAATGTTAAAATTTAGAGACAAAAGGGTATTCGAAATTTTAACACTGTAGATGGATTCAGAGACCCCTTTGTCTCTAAATTTTAACATTGCAGATGGATTCAAAGACCCCTGTAGTGAAATGTAACACTTCAATATCAAAATTGCAATTTTCCCTTTATGGAGTGACACAATTAAAAATTACTAACATAAATGACTAATTCATATATCTGTTGTACTTGTTATATGGTCATATTTTTATTCTTGGAGTATAATAGTCATTTTCATTAATCATTATTAATTTTTTCACTTATTATCTAGTCATATATTTTAATCCTAGACTATTTTAGTCATTTAAGTTAGTCGCTTTTGGTTTAGTCACTTATTATCTAGTCGTATATTTTATCCCTAGACTAAATTAGAATCATTTAAGTTAGTCGGTTTTAGTTTAGTCACTTATTATCTAGTCATATATTTTAACCCTAGACTAAATTAGTCATATTTAGTTCATTCACTTAAAATTGCTCAAATTTAGTAGTAATTCACTTGTAATAATTGCGGTGACTAACTTTTTTAGCACCTAGTCATTAATTTCATCATTTTTTACTAGAGCAGGTTGCACACAAAGTTAAGTTTGAAAAGTTGTGAAGTGGACACATGTCGGCATAGCGCAATTTATCATCGGTGATTATTTAGTTTATGCGTTAAGGACTTTGCAAGTTAAAAAAAATAACTTATGATGTGGTAAGAAGCGAAGCTTGCAATGCGATAAAGGGATAAGCCACGTGTTGGCACAATGATTCAACGCATATCGCACATCGGAAGGTTTATAGTTTAGCATTAAGTCTTCGCAAGGTAAATTATTTTGGTCATGATGTGACAAACGGGAGATGGCGGTGTGAGACAGTACAATGGGAACGTTGGATTGGGGTGTAGATCAACGGTGGAGGTTAATCACAAATAGAGCGGTTTCACACATCGTCATTATTATTTTTTACCATTTAAGCTGTTTGTTATAGTTGTCGACGTGTGATATCGAATAAGTTGCAAAGTGCGATTGCTTCTGACTGGTCAGGTCATGTGTGGGCCTGTAAACCACCGGTTTTCAGGGTTTGCATAAAGTTGCAGCCGTGTATGCAATAAGGTAGTGCGAAGGGGTGACCAATAAATAAAGAGGCATAGGCAGAGTCAGGCGGAAGAATGTATAGTGGCACTGTGGGAAGCACGATAGCTGGGTCAAGTCGGGCACCGAGGCATCATTACAAAACTATGTAGCTGCTACATCATAACGAGAAAGGACACCTCGGCACTTCGTGAGGACGCATCAACAACATCAGATTCAAAAAAATGAACAATATTTCTAGTTTTTATTTTTTTTCTCTGTATGATTGCATAAGTAATCTTAACAGTTTAGGTAGTCAAATAGTTTCAAGAAGTTCAACAATTATGAACTACTTTGATGTATTTAAGTAGATAGAAATAAAGAAAAGAGGTTCCGAGTTTTGGACCTCTGGATGAATGTTAATTTGATATTGAATTTTCTGAGAAATTAATGAAAGAAGATCAAGTTTCCTGCACCTGTTGATGTTGATATGTCTTTCAAGTTTCGTTTTGTGTTTATTCCTCTTTGAATGAAGTGAAGTAATGTAGCACCCGGTATCTTAATTACATATGTGAGTAAGAGTAAAATCACCTTAATTTGCGCTCCTTCACTTCATCTCTTCTCTTTTCACAAACTCCTGATGAAACTTTAAAGTAATAGATTCTGTGTTTACAACATATTATTCGAGTTTCCTCTCTCTCCATGGTTTCCTCTGAAACTTAAAAGTGATAGATTCTATTTCTCAACATATCATTTTGAGTTTTTCTTACAGTTCTTCTTTTCATTTCATTCAAGTATCATTAGGTTATGGCATTGTGAAGGCTTTCATTATATCAAATTATTGAGGGTATTAAGTAATTAAATTCCAAAGGTGTTAAATAGTGGCCATTTGATATCGTAATTGTGACATAAATTTATAAAATGTCTTAAGAATTTATTCCTTACCACAACCAAGGGATTTTTTCTTGAGATACAATAAGATCCATGACTGATGACGAGTATACTAGCAGGTTCTTGGAGTTGTTGAGATATGTTCCTTATCTTAAAGAGGATAAGGACAAGATTCAAAGATTCATCAGTGGGTTGCTGGTAGCATTCAAGGACATGATCGAGTTTGATGATCCCAGATCATTAGAGGAAGCCATCAGGAAGTTGAAGCACTGTTACAAGCAATAGAAGTGTAATATTGAGTCTAAGCAGGATTGGAAAGGTAATGACAAGAATAAGGGAAAGTGGGATCATCACAGGAGGGATTGTCCATAGAATCAAGGTGGAATACCACACATCTACATTGCTTAGGAGGTAAAATCTACATTTCTTAGGAGGCACATATAATGGGAGATGCTGGAAAATGTATTCCACAAATTTATGTAGCTTTGTATAACAAGCAGGTTGATCATCACGCATCTATTATCGAGATGGACAGTAAGCTTTGTGATCAAGTTATTTCTATTTTTATTGACCCTGGATCTAATTATAGTTATGTTAAACCCGAACTGGTGGATAAGTTTGGGTTGAATAAAGATGCACATGAAAATATTTGTTATTGTAGTTGGCTACAGGTACAAAGAAAAGAGTTCATCACTGGGTAAGATCTTTTGAATTTGAGTTGAACGACATGCCTACGACATCATATCTAAACATTATTCAGTTGGGATCATACTACATGCTTATGGGTATGGAATGGTTTTATCATCACAAGACTAAGGTGGTCTATTATGGTAAGGCTATTTTCTGCTTAGATGACAATGGGGAACAAAGAATATTGTGTTGGAAATACTGAGAGGGGGGGGTGGGGGGGGGGGTGAATCAATATTCCTTTCAATTAGAGAATTAGTTAATCTTCAATTATTATTAGTGTTTGTACAATGATAGAAGTAAACAAAAGGAACACAAATGCACACAGTTTTTAAGGTGGAAGCCCACTACGGGACAAAAACCACCTAATGCTTTTCTAATAATTCTTTAATATTCAAATCCAATTGAAAATAAAGCTCCAACTTCCTAGAATCTAGAAAAGCATTCTTCTCCAGCTCCCATTGGATGGACGCTCCAACGCCCGAGATTCTTCAGTAGTCAACTGAATGGATGCCCCAACACCCAATGAGCTACAACTCACCCTAGCACCACCCTAGCACCCTATAGAAGAATAAAACAAGAATGGACTCCCATACCAGGGAAAATGGTCCAATTTACAATGAGATAGAATGATGTAGAAGAAGAAGAAAGATTAGACCATAACCCCAACTATGACACAACCACCTAATGATGATCCTAGACCTCCCAACACTGCCTCTTCAACTATTGGCAGATAGACACTTGTACAATTTTTACAATGAAGCATTTACAATGACTTAGTACAATGATACATTTACAATAACTGTATGCAGTGCTGTCCACTTGAAGACTTCATGTGGTGAAATTATTGCTGCCTTTCTGCACCTTGGTTGCTACTCTTGTCATGCTACCCTCTGCTGCACCTTTCTTTGCTTTGCTACCCTAGAAAGTCTGGTCCTTTGCAGCCCTTGACAACAGATGATCTAGCTTTTTCTTGCCTTCTAGGAGCTCGATATTGAATCTAGTGTATCTCTGTTATTTCAAATCCCCAACTTGTGATTTTTGGTCCTGTAGTAGTCCTCTGAGTCTTCTTTCTAATGCCATAGGTTTGACCCAATTTTAATTCTTCAAGAGAGAGTTATGCCCAATCTATCACAATTCCCTAATTATGGACTGTTTCAGTAGAGTGAACTTGTATGGTGTGCCACGTGTCAATTTTTCTTCATTAGACTCTAAAATTGATACAAAGAAAACTACAGTTCGTTCACTATTTGCCACTTTTTATAGAATTCCAATCCAATACTCAGAGAGAGAGTTATGATGAGTTTCCCATGGTCACTTCTTTGAGATGAATTTTAGGAGCCTACAAAAACACTAACTTCCATAGATCATATCTTCGAAAATATTGTGCACCTTGATATAAAATTTTTACAGGAGCTTCCTTGGGATTTGGGCTTCTCCTCATAAAAGTTTCAACTTCTGAACCTTCGTAGAGAAAAATTTAGAGCGAAAATTACATGATGACCTGTTTCAGATGGCGAAATCCATACATAAGGAGGATATGAAGATCACAATTTATATAAATGTTTAGATTGAGAGGGGCTTCAACAAGTGAACGTGGGAGGGATTTTGGGAGCTTAAAAAATATTAATTATGAATTTTCAATGACCCATGCCACAACCCCATGGGGTTTTAGCCCACTAACTAAGGTTACAAACTTCAAACATGAATATCTCTCAAACCGTGAAGAATTACGTGGCGTGCCGTATATTATCGGAAACATCTCGACAAGTAGAAACCATAAAAATGATTATTGACCCAGAATATAGTAATTGGTAGGTAAAAAATCCCATGCAATATTGGGGTAGTCCCTGGTGCTGCTTAGGTTGACATCAATGACAACCGCTTATCAATAATCTCCCCCCTTTGGCATTGATGGCAACACAAGTACTCTCCCTGCGATCATGACACATATTCCTACAACATTCTCTCCCCCTTTGACATCAATGGAAGAGGGTAACTCCCCCTGAAACATGACCATATTACGGACCTATACACACTTCCACTCACCCTGACACACAACCATCCTGCGGACCTGTACACTTCCACTCCCCCTTTATATTATGAATAAGGAAAATCTAATGAGAACTTGGGAGAATCCCAAGCTTCTGGAAAATATATTCCAACGCTTCACAAGTACTCTCACGATCATCAACACTTCCTACCCAATCTGCATCTGTGAAGGCATGAATAATTAGATTGTTACCCTTGGGATACCACAAGCCATATTCTGCTGTACCCTTTAGATATCGAAGAATTCTTTTGATGGCAATAATATGTGATTCTGTTGGTGCTGCTTGGAATCTTGCTACTTTTCCAACTGCTTGCATAACATTTGGCGGGGAGGCTGTTACATATAGAAGACTACCAATCATAGATCTATACAACCTTTGCTCCACATCCTTAGATGAGTCGTCTATGCTCAATTTGCAACCTGTTACCATAGGAGTAAGGATGGGTTTGCAATATTCCATTTTGAATTTCTTGAGCATTTCCTTGATGTACTTGGCTTGACATATAAATATTCCTTTCTCTTGCTAGGATATTTTAAGACCTAAGAAGTATGTCAGCTCACCAAGTAAAGACATCTTGAAATCACTTTGCATCTTTGTAGCAAACTTCTTACTTAGTCGATCATCATTGCTACCAAATATTATATCATCCTCTTTAGCTATTAGACATGCATTAGTTGCTTCATCCAGAACATATATGTTGTTTGGAGCTTGACTTTCTATAGCCACAATTTCACCATACCTGCCTTTCTTGATTTCACATTTTGTGGAGTTGAATAGTATTGTGTGTCCTTGATCACACATTTTTCCAACACCGAGCATATTGTGATTCATGTTTTCAACCAATAGAACATTCTTGGCTAGAGAATCTTTGCTTCCGAGAGTGACGGTACCTGATCCTATAACATTTGAAGATCCATCATTTCCAAAGGATACGGTTCCATCCTTCTTCTCTTTCATAGATACAAATTTATTTCTATCTCCAGTTATATGCGTTGAGCAACCACTATCAACATACCGCACATATTTTTTGTTTTGAGCATTGAGAGCAAGAGCACAATTATTAGTCTTCTTCTTCTTCCATGTTTGTTCATTCTGTGGCTTCAAAGATTCTTCTGGAGGATTTTCAAGTCTGCAGTCTCTGGCTATGTGTCCAAAGTTTCAAAATTTGTAACATTCAATATTATTTCTTAAATGTTAAAATCTATTGATGTTTCGTTGAGCCCTGGAAGGTTCATATTTGACAGATCTCCTGGAATTGTATTCGTTCCTAGGGTATGTGCGACATTCTACAACTTTATGAACAAATTTTCCACATGAATAACAATAGCCATAAAAAATATGTTGGTACCTAGATGGAAATCTTCATCGAGGAATTGTCTTCCAAGGCCGTTCTTGCAAATCTTGTCCAATGAAGTCTACATGCATGTCAGATCTCATAGGTTCATTGTATTTTGTTGTAGAAGATCCTGCTTCTTCTTCTTTGTAACCAAGGCCAGTTCTTTCATTGTAAGATCGTTGATTGTTGATGAGTTCCTCCAATTCCCTTGAGCTATTGGCATATTTTCGGATAGTTTTTCCCTTCTTCACTTCCTTACATAGCGAGACTACTTCGGCTTCTAATTATTCCCTTTCTTGGTTGCTTTCTTCCAACTTCTTTTGAAGTGTCTCTTCAATGCATTTATGTTCTTCAACTTCAATTTTGAGACCTTGAACTTGTTCTTCAAGAGTATTGGAACGGATCTTCTCAGCCTTGAGTTCTTTTATAAGCTTGATTGCTTCCTTAGAAAATTATTCTATGGTCAACCCTTCTTCTTCATTGTTTGATACCTCTTTCTTATTGTGCTTGGCCATAAACAATAATCTCTCATTGGCTTCTTCTTCATTGTCATTGTCTTCATCGGATGATGGACTATATTCTTTAGAGAGAAAGTTCCTTTTGGATCCTTTCTTGTTGAATTTATTAAAGCCTTTATTTCCTTTTGAGTTGCCATCACTTCTGTTCGGACATTTTGATGCGAAATTCCCAACCTCACCACAACCGAAACATATCAATGGAAGTTTACCTTTGAATTTTCCCTTACCAATTTTTAGTTTTCTCGTAAAGTAAGCATATTCTTCATATGAAAGACCTTCTTCATCATATCCCTTTTCTTCACACTTGTAGGTGCATGTCTTTTCAATTGAAGGTTGTTTGTCCTTATTGGTTTTATTATATGCAACGAACGCAGTTTCTAAATGCGAAGTACCCTCTTCTTCATCAAGTCTAATTTCATATGCTATTAGAACTCCATGTAATTCCTCTTTGTTGAGTTTTTCCAGATTTGCACTATATTCTAAGACCGATACCTTTGGGTTGAATCTCCCTAGTAGCGTTATAAGAATATTTCGTATAATAGTCTTCTCATCAACTGGCTCTCCAAATCCTTCCAGAGTATTGGTTATTTCATCAACGTATTGGAAGTATGTAGCAATGTTGCAATCTTCTTTCATTCTGAGTTTCTCAAATTTTGTTCTATAGATTTGAAGCTTTGCTTCTTTGACATTTGAGTCACCTGCATATATATTCTCAAGATTTTCCCATACATTTTTGGTGGTTTTACAACCCAACACCTTACAATAAGTAGATTCAATAATTCCACTAATAATAATATTATTTTATTTTGCATCATTTACCAAATTCTTCTTACCTTGTTCATCCGCGGTTGATGTAAATCCATTTTGAACAGTGTCCCATACTTCGTAACCTTGCGCCAAGAGATATACCTACATTATTTCTTTCCAGAGTGCATAATTATTTTCTTTGAACAAAGGTACACCATTCTTGGTATGCTCCATGACCTCCTTCCAGCTGTTAAACTGCTAACCAAGCTTTGATACCAATTGTTGGAAATACTGAGAGGGGGAGTGAATCAGTATTCCTTTCAATTAGAGCATTAGTTAATCTTCAATTATTATCAGTGTTTGTACAATGATAGCAGTAAACAAAAGGAACACAAATGCACACATTTTTTAAGGTGGAAACCCACTCCGGGACAAAAACCACCTAATGCTTTTCTAGTAATTCTTTAATATTCAACTCCAATTGAAAATAAAGCTCCAACTTCCTAGAATCTAGAAAAGCATTCTTCTCCAGCTCTCACTGGATGGACGCTCCAACGCCTGAGATCCTTCAGTAGTCGACTAAATAGATGCCCCAACACCCAATGAGCTACAACTCACCCTAGCACCACCCTACCACCCTATAGAAGAATAAAACAAGAATGGACTCCCGTACCAGGGGAAATGGTCCACTTTACAATGATATAGAATGATGTAGAAGAAGAAGAAAGAATAGACCATAAACCTAACTATGACACAACCACCTAATGATTATCCTAGACCTCCCAACACTGCCTCATCAAATCTTGACAGATAGACACTTGTACAATTTTTACAATGAAGCATTTACAATGACTTAGTGCAATGATACCTTTACAATGACTGTATGCAGTGCTGCCCACTTGAAAAATTCATGTGGTGAAATTCTTGTTGCTTTTCTACACCTTGGTTGCTGCTCTTGTCCTTATACCCTCTGCTACACATTTATTTGATTTTCTGCCCTAGAAAGTCTTGTCCTTTGCAGCCCTTGACAACAGATGATCTAGCTTTTTCTTGCCTTCTAGGAGCTCGATATTGATTCTGGTGTATCTCTATTATTTCAGATCCCCAATTTGTTATTTTCAGTCCTTTATTAGTCCTCTGAGTCTTCTTTCGAATGCCATAGGTCTGACCCAATTTGGATTCTTCAAGGAAGAGTTATGCCCAATCTCTCACAATGCCATAATTATGGGCTGTTTTAGTAGAGCGAACTTGTACGACGTTCCACGTGTCACTGTTTCTTCATTCGGATCTGAAATTGATATATAGAAAACCAAAGTCCATTTGATATTTTCTACTTTTTACAAAATTCCAATCTGATACTCAGAGAGATAGTTATGACGATTTTCCCAAGGTCACTTCTTTGGGATGAATTTCAGGAGCCTGCAAAAACACTAACTTCAACAGATAATATATCTGAAAATAATGTGCACCTTGATCTAAAATTTTCACAGGAGCTTCCTTGGGATTTCGGCTTCGCCTCATAAAAATTTCATCTTTTGAACCTTCGTAGAAAAAAATTTAGAGTGAAAATTCCATGATGACCTGTTTAAGATAGCGAAATCCCTACATAAGGAGGATATGAGGATCACAATTTATATAAATGCTTAGATTGAGAGGGGCTTCAACAAGTGAACGTGGGAGGGATTTTAGGAGCTTAAAAATTATTAATTGTGACTTTTCAATGACCCATGCCACAACCCCATTGGGGTTACAAACTTCAAACATGAATATCTCTCTAACCGTGAAGAATTACGTGGCGTGCCATATATCATCGGAAAAATATTGACAAGTAGAAACCGTCAAAATAATTCTTGACCCAGAATATAGTAATTTGGTAGGTCAAAAATCCCATGCAATATTGGGGTAGCCCCTAGTGCTGCTTGGGTTGACATCAATGACAACCGCTTATCAACATATTGCAGGGTAAGAAGAAGGCTACATCAGTTAGGATGGTTACAACTATGCAGGGAAATCATAGTCTTAGGAAAGGGCATATATTATTTGTAGTGAATATTTCTAGTGACAAAGGTAAGGATGTTGAGGATGCAGGTACCTAGTTTTGCACCAATTTCAGGATGTATTCCCAGCAGAGATATCATATTTACCGCCTCATAGGGAAGTATATATTTTTATTGAGTTGGTACAAGGAGCAACACTGAAATCAAAGGAACTGCACAGGATGAGCACTTTGGATTTAGTGGAACTGAAGTTGCAGTTGAAGGAAATGCTTGACAAGGGGTACATTAGGCCAAGTGTGTCACCTTGGGGTGCACTAGTATTGTTTTTGAAGAAGAAGGATGGTACTCTCAGGTTATGCATTGATTATAGGCAGTTGAACAATGTGACAATTAAGAACAAGTATCCGTTGGCGAGGATTGATGACTTGTTCGATCAGCTAAAGGGAGAAACAATGTTCTCAAATATTGATTTGAGATCATGATACCATTAGGTATGCATCAAAGAAGATGATATCTACAAGACTAAATTTCGGACTAGGTATGGGCATTATGAGTTTGTTGTAGTTCCTTTTGGTTTAATTAATGCTCCAACTACTTTTATGTGCTTGATGAATAATGTGTTGCGTCCTTATTTGGACAATTTTTTTGTTGTATTCAATGATGATATATTGATATACTCTAAGAATTAGCAAGAACATGTTGAACACTTAGCAATAATGTTGAGATTTCTCAGGGAACATTAGTTGTATGCCAAGCTTAGCAAATGTAGTTTCTTTTAGACAGAGGTCCATTTCTTGGGGCATGTGGTTTCCAAGGAGGTTATAGTAGTGGATCATGAAAATATCAGAGCTATTATGGAATGGGTAGCTCCTAGGAATGTGGATGAGGTCAAATCATTCACGGGGTTAGTAGGATATAAAATACAGTTGATTAGGAAATTTTCACGGATTTCCTATCCTATTGCATCAATGCAGAGAAAATGAAATAAATTTGAATGGACAGAGGAATGTGCGATGAATTTTGAGTAGTTGAAGGAGTTACTTACCAACATTCCCATTTTTAGGATCACCGATCTAGATAAAGAGTTTGTGGTGTGTATAGATGCTTGAAAAAGATGAATTTGTGGGGTTATGATTGAAGAAGGACATGTATTACGCTATGAGTCAAGGAAACTAAATGAGAATGAGCATAACTATGTGATGCATAATCTTGAGTTGACAACGATAATCCATGCGTTGAGATGTGGAGACACTATATTCTTTGTAGGAGGTTCACCTTGATGAGTGATCACAACAGATTGAGATACTTATTTGAACAACCGAATATGAATGCCAGGAAATCTAGGTGGTTGGCTACAATCAGTGAATTTGAATTTGAGATCAGATACATTAAGGGTAAAGAGAACAAGGTTGAAAATTCTCTTAGTAGAATGATACAGGTAAATCATATAACAACTATGAGTTCTTATGGGACAAATTTACAAGATCATATCTTGCAGGCACGACAATAAGATGACAGGTACCAACATCTTAAACACATGTTACAACAACAGGGTATAGGTGAACATGATGAGGATTATCATCTCACGACAGATGGTTTGGTGAGATTTGGGGACATGATCTATGTGCAGAAAAAAATGAGCTCAATAAGCTTATCTTGTCAGAATTTCATGCTAAGTTGTGTTTATGTCACCCAGGATATCAGAAGACATTGAAAATGATAAAGAAGTTCTACTATTGGCCAAATTTGAAGAAGGAAGTGACAAATTTTGTGGCTGGGTGTTTGGATTGTCAACAAGTAAAGGCAGAGTGTAAGCATTCAGATGGTTTACTATAACTGATTCCAATTCTAGAGTGGAAATGAAAGGTCATTTCCATGGATTTCCTTACAGGTTTTCCAAGGAAATCTAGACAACATGATTCTATCATGGTTGTGGTGGACATGTTGAAAAAGGTAGCACACTTCATTCCATTAAATTATACTTATTCACCTAATGATGTAGAAAAAATATTCATTAGATACATAGTGATGTTGCATGGTGTACTGAATAATATTGTATCAGACAGGGTTGCTAAGTTCACTTATAGGTTTTGGAAAGATTTATTTGAAAGTTTGGGTATAGAGTTGGCCTTTAGTACAACTTATCATCTGCAAACAGATGGGGAGACTGATAGGGTCAACAAGATTTTGGAGGACATGTTGAGGATGTATGTTATGCATCAAAAATGAAAGTAGGAAGAGTATATTCCATTGGTGGAGTTTGCTTACAAAAATGGGTATCAAGAATCTTTGAGGATGAGTCTGTTTGAGGAAATGTATGGGCAGAGTTGTAATACTCCCATTAGTTGGAGGGATCCAGTTAACAGGGTATTGATTGGATCAGACACGTAGGTAGAGATGGAACAAGAAATGCAGGTTATCAAGAAGAATTTAAAGGTAGCACATGACAGGTAGAAGAGTTATGCAGAATCAACACAGGACGTTTAAGGAGTTTCGGGATGGGGAACATGTGTATTTTCATTTCAAGCCAAAGAAGAGCTCCTTGAGGGTTGGATCATGTTCCAAGTTGACACCTCAATATTGCATGCCTTACAATATTCTTGAGAGGATTGGACCAATAGCCTACCGACTTTCACTGCCTTCGACATTGAAATTCCATGATGTTTTCCATGTGTCATTGATTAAGAATTATGTGAAATATGATGATCATGTGATTGATTGGTTTATATTGCGGGTGGAACCAAAAGGATAATTCTAGCTGAAACCTCAGTGCATTTTGCAGAAAAATATGCTCATGCTTTGAAATTGAGCAATCGAGTAAGTTAAAGTGCAATGGAAGACTTTGGGCCCGATGAATCTACATGGAAGATGGCTGATCAAATGTGGACTATGTATCCTTCTCTATTCCCTGGTCGCGCATATGTCTTTTGGTATTGTGTTTTTGTTATGTCTATGTATATGCATATGTAAGCTATAAATACTGCATCGAGCTATGTTATAAAGCTCCAATAATCGGTATGGTGTTCATGATATGTTGGTTTTGTTTTCAACAATATGATATGAAGTAAATGTTGCATCAAGCTATGTTATAAATCTCCATGGGCAACATGTGTTTTGCTGGTTTATAAGTGTTATTGAACATCGAGGACAGTCTTCTGCCAAGGGGGAGGGTTCTGTAACATCCATGGTTAAAAATCCATGTAATAATGTTAATAAAGGCAAATAAGAAGACCAAGGTCATGGGACATGTATTCCAAGATGAATTTTGGACAAAAACATAGTGATGGGGATCACTCGTGATTAATAAATGGCTATTGAAATTGGAAAAGGAAATGGAAAATGAAAAGAGGCATTAATTAGCATTTTATTTATGAAAATAATGGAAAATAGGAGAAAAGGAAGGTGAAAGGTCACAAATTTGCATGAGGAGGAAATTGAAGGAAAATTAAGGAAAAATGAAGAAAATAGAGGCCTCAATGATAAAAAGGTTTATAAGGATTAGTTAAGGGATTTTTGTCATATTTACCTTAGATATCTCTCTTTATTCTCTCTCTCTCTCTCACTCTTGCACAGTTAGAGTTTTCTTGGAGCATTCTTGGAGCACATAGGATTTGGAGAAAGAAGGCAAGGAAAGCAAAAAAGCACAGGGGGACCATGAGATCAACAACTACAACTAGATTTATTTTCATGTATCGAGTTACACATATGATTTAATTGATATTTTTTGCATGCATGGTGTATGCGTGTGGTTATTTGGTTATGATATGCCATTAGCATAGAGGATTTCCTGGATTGATAGTGGTTTTTCCTAGCCTTTCCATTTCCTAGATAGCCATGGTGCTGTGGGTTTTTCCCTTTTAGTGTATGGTTTGTGCTCATTTTCCCCATGAATGTGGGTTGAGTTATTATTTCCTGGAGCCTTGGTTGGACAAATGCTCTGGAAGCCCTGGAACAACTTGGGTTGAGTTACTAGTCCTGGAAGCCTTGGTTGGACAAACACTCTGGAGCCCTTGGTGGGTTGAGTTACTAGTCCTAGAGCCTTGGTTGGAAAAACGATCAAGATCCCTGCGACAAATGTGGGCTGAGTTAATAATCCTATAACCAGGTTGGAAAAAACACTTTGGAGCCCTAAAGAACTTGGGTAAAGACCTATATGGTGATGGATAGTGATGTCTGACCATGAGGTGGAATCACTGGTTGATGGTTGAGGCAGTTTGGCCTCTGGAAGCCTTGGTTTGGTTCTGTTTGGTTATTCCATGAGATCCCAAATTCATCCTTGGAATATGGTGTGGGGGTGATTGGCTGAGGAGAGATTTGGTTTAGATCAGTCTATAGTCGAGTGGTACGTATAAATCCCTAAATTCGTTGGATTTTTCATATGTTAATAAGATATATTTTCCTCTTGTATTTTATGAGTAAATGTACTTGTTATGATGTGGCTTTGATGGTTGTTCTATTAGTATTATTATTCTAGTTATATGCTGGTTATAAGCATGGTTTTATGACAAATTTTAGTTATGGATATCATCATGTTTTGATTGGTAAATGAATGGTTATTGAATGCATTACCTAAGAGATGTTACTGCAGCTATTATGAGAGGGAAACAAACCTTCTTGATGGTTTTCAAACAAGTATGAGACCCCTGTATTCAAATATGCATTTATAACCTATAGTTTACATGTTTTCCATGTGTTTGACGAAATGCCTAGTATGTTCCGGTCAGTTTAGGTCAAGTTTTGAGTTGAGAGTGAATGCTTAGCTTTTCCATTGTGTCATTTATGATTCTATAGTGAGATTATTGAATTAATGAACAAATATGTACTTATAACCTGCAAGTAATATGTACAAAAAGTGTTTATATAATGAGTAATTCAGACCTCCAACTTACCAGGCCCATAACTTTGGCATATGATCTCCGTTTGACTATCATAATACCTCATTTCGAAGACATCCACGAGGAGACCAAAAAAAAAGAAGTGAGTTGTATTTGAACTTTTTTTGTCTCTCCATTTTCCATAAAAAAATAGTTTAGGCCCTCAAAACTGTCTTAGAAGTTTATAACCTGAAAAAAATACCAAAAATAGAAAGTTCTATTAAATTTAAGGAAAAAAAACTAAAAATAAATAGTGTTAGGTCAAATTAAGATGATAACAATATGATCATGTGTCACTAGGTGTTGCAATCAATTCTGGACATGTGGACCCCATTTTCCATAAGTGCATCTTGGAAATCGATTCTTGCACAATAACTCTCATCTCATGGTTATCCTGGCGAGCTCGTAGGTTTTGGTAAATGTGGGAGAGGTGGTTATAGAGAAACAATACGAATAAGAGAAACAATACACATGAAACAATTCTGTGAGAAAATCTAGATCTGACATGGTTTAGGAATATCACCAAGATTGTGAGAACTTGACATAACCATCAATGAGAGTTTAAGTGCCTCGACTTCCTAACACATTCCAGAACTTTGAAAATACAGATACCAACATTTTATAAATTGAGTTGGACCGCAAATTGCATGTGGAAAACTTCTATCAATTAAGTTAACATGATCACCATTATCTAGGTGGTATCTAACATTGGTTTGATCAGATTTTTCAACTTCAACAAATAGATTACTCAAGTCATAATATTATTTTGATCTCAAGTCTAAGAATGTATGCATCCAAAAAATCTCATGTTCACAATGATTTGAAAAATGTCCCCCATGCTAAGTAAAATAAGATAAGGGATGGAATAGATGCTCTATAATTTCACTGCTCTCTTCTTCATCATGGATAATATCACTATAATGTGTCATTTAAAGATTCAAATCATTAGATAAAAAAATTGAAGAAAATGAATAATTTCCATCACAAATTGGTGCATTATAAAAAATAGAGCACATGGACAGGAGGGTGAAGAGGAAGACGCGTTTATAAGAGAATCTTCTTTGACCGCCATAGATTTGAGATCTAAATATTTTGAAACAAAATATTATTGAGAAACTAAAAGATCAGGATGTGAACTTGGAATTCATCATCACATATATAAATGGATCATCCTCATTAGAATGATTGTTTCCCATGACTTCAGATTGATTAGGAAAATTGATTATATCCGATTGGCGACCAAGATTACCAGATTCATTATCTACCAAGAACGAGGAAACACTATCTTCACGCAGAGGATTTTGAAAAAGAGAAGAAAGATTGAAATAATATTCACCTTCCTACTCCTCTACCTATGAAATGTGACTACCTTTAACCTATTCACTACTTGTATTTAGAAGATATTGATTAGGCAGATTGAGGGATAAGGGGTCATGATGAAGAGATGGTAGAGGATGATAGGTATTGAAATCAGATTCAAGATTTAAATTATGAGTAATAATATCATCTTGAGGAATGGAGAAATACGTATTCTCCATAGGCAGCTTCATGAACTATTCTAGGATTTCCTCCATGGGATCTAAATCATGAAAAGTGGAAGGAGAATGAGAAGATGGATTAGGAATTTGATTTGTAGATTTCCCAACTTTATTATCATTGCAAGGAAGCACCCTCATTAGAACTAGAAAAGGAGGAGGACAATGATAACATGTTCCTCCTCCGAAATTAAGGGTGTATCATGGCTTACAAGATTTGGGGAAGCAGAAATATCAGGTGGTTTGGGTTCACTGTGCAAAGAGATACAAACCAAATTCTCAAACTCTTGTTTAAAGAAATCCTAATCAATGTCTTCTTCATGAAATTCATAATAGAGCTGAAGGAATCGATTAGAGAAATCCTTAATTGATTCATTGAATTCATTCTTAGTTGATTAATCCTTTTATAAACATCTAGGTAGTCATACCTATCAAATGATAAATAAAGCTCCTTGATGAGGTGTTCAAGAGAATGAGTGGAAGCATGTGGTATAGTGTGACACCATTGACTAATTTGACCTTCAAGGGTGAGGCAAAACATAATACAAGCCACATCGTCATAATCAATTTCATAGTATTCATAAAACTTAAGGAAAAGAGATGCATGCTCAAAAATGGATGTATCACCCGCACCATCAAACTTGAGTTGAGACAAGTCATGAAGAGTGTTGGCTTGAGGGGTCCTGACCCAGGTTCGGAGTTGAGGTTAACCAACAAAACCCTCTTACCAATGGCCCTTTCGGTAGTCACCTGCTTGTGCAAGTCAAAGTCTCACTCGAAGCAGTATGGGGGGGTGCTGGAACTAGGTTCCACACCCTGAGAGAGGTTTCAATGATGTGGGTGCCTTAAGATCGAAAATAACCATAAACACACCTTCGCAATAGAAGCCCAAACCAGGAAACCATTACAAATAGATTTAGGTCAATTATGCAAAATGCCTTGCACAAGTTACTACAACATCTATAATAAAAGTAATAACCATTAACAAATAATATCAGAACCTTATACCATCATATCTATCAATAATTATTCATATAAAACTAAATACAGTTTCACAAGAGATCTAATTGCAGACAATACAGGAATCAGAAATAAGATGCAGAAACATTCATAGAATAAATAGTAGTTGCATTTCAGACTCAAATATCCGCAACAACATTGATTAATTGATATCAGTTCAAATCCTTCATATAAAACCTTTCAACAACCCACACATACAACTAGCGGGGTCCACACATAGTAGGACTAAGGTCTTCGTGCACACAGGCAGCAGGAGCATTCTACCCAGACAAATCCACACCAAAATATCACAATGTAACCGGATCTATCATCAACGTTTAGACTTATCCAAAAAACTGACTTCTTAGACTCGATCTAGACTTCTATTTATACTATTAGCCTGCACTACTCTGGGGTCCGCAAACCATGGTTTGCAGCGGCCCTTCATATACCCTTTTTACCCATTACAACTCATGAGGGGATTTGACCCGCCCCAAATCCCCTATGCACAACTAAACTTGCAAAATCTATTACAACAATATAGCAAAATTGGTCCTTGGACTTAGGGGAGCCCGCTCCAACAGGCCCCCAACACAATCTAATTGTGACTTGTACCATGTCACACTGGCACTGGATTCTTCATTTTTTTCTAGAGCTCCCAACAAATGGTGCCAAGACACCCACACTCTGGTTCGCTGCATTCTGCACGCTCTCCACCAACGTCTCTGAAGTCGGCCCTTATGTGGCCAAAGTTACGCTCTGTAAAGTCTGGTTCAGGTTTCAGACTACAACATCAAGGTCCTGAGATAATTTCATTGCCTCGTCCACCCATGGCTTCATGTGATCACTGAAAATTTGTTTCTTGCAGTGGAGCTTCTCAACCTCATCTTGCAACGCTTTTCTGGTCTGAGGGCGTGCCATTCATTTGGCAGGGATGAATGTAAGCAAAGCCTCCTGTAGGTCTTCAAACTCCTGCTCTTTCGTGCGCAACTCCTGGGTAATTTTCTTGACTAGTGGATATATCTACACAGAGGTCCACATACCCATATCGGTCTCTATAAGCTTTGAGACCTTATCAACATTGGTGGAGATGCTGGCAAGTGCTGTCTTGACTAAGGCAGCCCATTGCATGCGCACCTCCGACGGGGTCTCATGTTGCAGCTTCACCTGCAATGCAACAATTTGCTGCTCAAAATATTCGCAAATCCAACCTTGACTGTCTAGATCTCTGATCTGTAAGCCTTGAGTGCAATGAACAGGCTCTCAATCTTTGCTTGTGGGGTGGCAGAGGCCAGGATGGCTACCTCAGGGATTTTTCTACATAATCAATCAATGAAGCTCTCCAGCTCCACGTGCTGAGCTACGATTTCTCGTTGCATTGTTTGAGCCTAGATAGACTCTATCGTTTTTGTCATTGCAATCTACTCGGACTCAATGAGTTGCTACTGTGCACGCTCCTCCTTTATATTTGAGCGGAAATGAAAATGTGGAGAGCGTGTAGCTTCCCACTTGGCAGCTTCACCAAGTCGATGTCGACCTCGGGGTAGGTTTTCACCTACGCGCACAACTCTGATTGTTCCATGGACACCGCTGCACCCGAGAAGGGGAAGATTCTATTTTCTATTGACGAAACGATCGAAGTGGATGGAAGGCTCGCTTGCACCGGCCTTGCTTGAGCCACACTCGCTTGCAGGGTATCTGTATTCAGTTTTAGAACATGTTGGCTTGATTTCAAGGCTTCCAATGTGACCTTGTATTGTGTCTCCATAGAGTTCCATCAGTCCTCCGACACTGAAGCAACTGCGTCGGTAATTTTGTCGGGGTCCTCTTATGTGAGAGTAACCTCCTCCTCACCTCTAGCCTTGGAACCTTTTCTCTTCTTGCGCGGTCCTTTTGATGTCTCTCCACCTCTCTTGGTGCCGCATGGAGATTTGAAACCATCCCCATTAAGGCAATCCAAACCTCTGAGGTCCACCTCCTCCTGGTCTCTTCCCAACTCCTGATCTTTATCTTTTTCTACATCTGGCTCCTTCTCTAGTTTGGCCCCAGTATCTTTTCCATCAGTATGCTCAACGTCTGTCTTCGTGTGTGAATATGTTGTGTCTTTTGAAGTCTTATATTTTCCTGAAAGGGACAGTGTAATGGGCTAGGTGGAGCCAAGCCCGATCTTCCACGCATCTCTCCAGGTTGCAATGACCTGGTCAAATTCAGCCTCTGTGACCATATAGGGAAAGGTGTATCAGTTAGAGTCTTTGCGCACCTTGATCTGCAATTTGTGCATGGTCACCTAGAATTCCACAACGCTTTTGTACTTATCATGCATTTTCGACGAGATTCTAGGTCTGGAATGTATGGCTTGAGCCAATCGCCTTCAAAAAGTACCCAAAATATATTATTCTCTTTGACTCACCGGGGGTTGGATGAGTCCCATAAGTTAGCGTAGCACGCCCCCTCACATATGCCTGGCTCAATCTCAGGGAGGACTACATCTGCTAGGGTCTCCCATGCCACCAGTGCAATAAAAAACATAAGCCACGTTTAGCAGAACAAATTCCTCACATAGGAACTACAACCAGTTATATAGAACCCCCTTTTCACACTGCTCGGCCAAGGCAATGACGTGCGTGGGGAATTTTTTCGGGTGACACTTCCTCATTATCTTGCAACCGAGGATGAGGGTGCTAAGGTGCAATGCCGGGTCAGCGATGGCCTAGACCAGAAATCCCCGCTTGTCCCTTCCCACCTTGAATTTTTTCTTTACATGAGTCACCACCTTTAAATAATTTCTCTTCCTGAATCCCTTCATCGGATGGGCCCCCTTCTTGGATAGACCGGTGATTCGATGGATCAGTGCAGCGTCTATGGGAATTCTCCCCTGGATCCATAGGGAGCCCTCGTGGACTAAGGCCAGAAGTTGGCACACACAAATGTTGGTGATGGGGTACTAATGTGGAATCCTTAGTAGATTGAGGACTCCCGTATTGTGCAGCCCGCACACCCAGGGCATTGGTTCCACCTTTGGAACATCGCCATACAACACCCGTTCCAAGTAATTTTCTGGTGTGAGCTTAGGGAACGTTGCTTCATTAGCTAAGTTATAATCATCAAAATTGATCTGCAGAACCTTGTCGAACATTTCTCTAACTAATGGGACGTCCTGAGGTATCAAGGTCATCTACAGGTATTCCCAAATAGTATCGATATTCTGCGGCTTGTGCGCAGAGGGCTTCCGCGGCTTAACATAGGGTGCCCACCATGAGATAGGTTCAAAAAACATAGCTTCTTGTCTGGCACTCATTGGGCGCTTTGACAGATCGCTGATGGGGGATCAATCCTTAGTGGCTTGCCACAGGGACATTACATTTCGCAGAGAGGTGCGTAGCTTAGAGGTAGCCCATTTCGACATCTTTCCATTTCCTTTCTCTTTAGCCAGCGTGGACACGGCTCCTTCTACTTCTGAGATTACTTCTCTGACCTCATCTGATCCCATCTTCGTAGAGTCAGTGAGGGGAACAAAATTCTCTTCCGCAAGGTTGGTCGCTGTCATTCTTGGGTGAAATATGAATTCGTGATTACTAATGTCAGAAGGATATTCACAGCCAGACATATAGAACTCACAGACAACAGGGTAGCAGGAATTTGTAGAAATTTGAATAACTGATATATTATTCACCGAGATTCTCTTGATCACACACTATTTTAACTTCATGCACAATACAGAATCTCTTCCACCATTGATCATTAATTGTGGAAATAAAAACAATCGCATGCGCACATTAAAACCATAAACAATCACACATATGAACACAATATTTTATGGGAAAGCTTAAAGCTGAAAACCCCCAACTATATGTATATTATATGTCATAGAGATCATGTAACAATCATTATACAAATCTCCTCACAAGCTCTCAGTACAATCTCCAACTGCTACACAATAATCAAGCCCGATCTAGAAAATCACATGCTCCAATCTTTGCCACATGATAGCCTGCCTCTACTGCGAAATCACTGCTGAATAATGGCTCTGAATGAACTCCAATTTGGTCCAGCCTTGCTCACGCAAACCTCATTGGCATCTCCAATCACTGGTTGTTGCAAATCATGCAACAGTATAGTCACAACTGATAGTCACACTGCTCTTTCACCTACCTCTTCATTGGTCTCCACTGAAACCGTCCATGCACTGTAGTTAACTGATGTATTCTTTAGTTGATTAATGAGTTAATAATTAGTGAATTAATTAATAATTAATTCACACCACTCTCACTAGTGTATCAATCAGTTAAAATAGATACAACTAGATCAACTATGTTTAACTCAATTAAAATGAACACAACTCCATCAACTAGCTCAATAACTCCACCAAACTCTGTCACATGAGTTCTAACTGAAGTATCCATGCAATAGCTCCAATTAACCCTCAAGAATAGCATAATTCCTTCTTTCAGCTCCTGTGCCACATCTGTGCACTTAACTGAAGTGCTCCAAGAGAATGAGATAATGTTTATAGTCCAAATATTATTAAGAGCTAATAATAATCGACATATCTAATTTTAGACTGGAAATCTAAAAATAGATTCCGCCCAATATGTCTAAAAATAGAAGTCCATCTATTTTTCCTGACTTGACCAACCATCCAAAAATAGCATCCTGCAACTCATAGAACATGATCGACATGTCTAAAAATAGACATAGTCTAAAAATAGACTGTGCGCCAAAAATAATGACTTCTTTCCACTAAGATCATCATCTTGTTGCAATCTCAACAGAATTACAGACAATCATAGAGCGGCAAATATTCAAACAGCAAAGGAGCCAATTAAGATCCATGCCTGCATTTTTATAAGCCACCCATGGTAAAAACAGTCAAATTATCATTAATTGCTACTTACCCTCAAGAAAACAGTAAAAAATCCTCCAAGATCGCCTCATTAAATGCGAGAAATCTGCTCCATCCAAAGGTAATTTCACCTTTTCACCCAGTTTCATTTTTCCAACGGCTAGTTTTCTTTCCTGTGCGTGAATTGACTATCATAAAGCAAGACCAAGTCTTCCTCCTTGAACACCTTTTGCCTGATGTGCCTATCATGCCAGGATTTTTCACAAGCCTTCTGCACTTGCTGGTGGAAGTTAGCAATGAACCGATATTCTTCTAAGGCAATGAGTTGCGCCAATCGTTCCTTCATAATGTCAGGCTCAGCCATATTAGTGAAAGCTGTGATGCGTAGGCTTGGAACAATATACTCCATTGGCATGATGGCTTCCTGCCCGTAGACCATCCTGAAATGTGTTTTTCCCATCAAATTTTTGCATGTTGTTATATAAGGCCATAACACAGAAGGCATGTGCACATCCCAATCATCTCGATTGGCATTACATATCTTTGTGAGCATGTTTTCCAAGATCTTGTTGAAAGATTCTACTACGCCATTTTATTGTGGGTGATAATGCGTACTCTTCTTGTGATGGATCTGGAATTCCTCTGTCAAAGCTTCAATTGTTTCATTAAAAAAGTGCGTACCTCTATCACTCATTAAAATATTTGAGCATCCAAACCTTGTCAAAATGTGCTCAAATATGAAGTGCGCAACAATATCTACAGTACAGTTCTTAACTACCTTCACCTCTGCCCATTTGGTTACATAATCAGTTGCAGTAATGATATAACGCGCTCTAGTATTCTTCCCTGGAGGGTTGATTGGTGCCACAAAATCTAGAGCCCATTTATCAAATGCCTACAAGGCCATCTGTGGTTGCAGGGGAATTTCGTCTCTGCGCGAGGACTTCCTTGTTCTCTGGCATGCATCACAAGCCTGACAATATGCTTGTGCATCATTGTGTAGCATGGGCCACCATAACCCCGCACACAACACTTTCTGCGTAGTGTCTTTCCCAACATTGTGGTCTCCTACCACTCCTCCATGAGCCTTAGCCAGTATATCATGTCTCTCATATTCCAACACATATATCCTTAATACTTCATCTACTCCTAGTTTGTACAACTGACCTGCAATCAAGGTAAAATCAGCTACGCATGCAACCAAATCCTTATATTGCTAGACTAAATATTCCACTAACGCTATTCCCGTGGTCAAAAGATGAATAATATCAAAAAAGTGCTCATCAACCACCCTGATAGCAAATAGGTGCGCATAAGGTAACCCTTCCTCCAGACTTGTTGGTTCCTCCCCATTTTCAATTCGTGACAAATGATCGGGACCAATATTTAGTCTTCTAGGTTTCACAATAATTTGAAAGTCATACTCTTGAAAAAGCAGCAACCATTGGCATATCTTCCCTCCCAACACAGGCTTATTGACCAGGTATTTTAAAGCAGAATGACCAGTGAAAATTTTGAAATGCCCTCAGAGCAGATAGTGTTTGTATTTTTGCAGCACGTATACCATGGCCAATCCTTCCCTTTCTGTAGTTGAGCAGTTGTGCTCTGCGCTGGAGAGATTCCTAATGGAAAAAGCGACTGGGTGAACGATGTCTCCTTCTCTTGGCTGCGCTAAAACAACCCCAAGTGCTATACCGATGCATCCACATGCACATGAAAAAATTTGTATTAGTATGGGAATATCAAGATAGGTGCAGTGACCATTTTATCCTTTAGCAGCTCAAAGCTCTTCTGACATTCTTCATCCTTCTTTAGAAACTTCTCCATTTGCGCAGTGATTAGAGCATACCCTTTTATAAACTTCCTGTAATAACTCGTGTGTCCTAGGATGGAGCGCAACTGTTTCTCATTAGTAGGGGCTTCTAAGTTGATGATAACAACAATCTTAGTTGGGTCGACCATGAATCCTTGCTGACATACTATATGTCCCAACAAAATTCAAAAGGCACACAGAATATAAATTTCTTCAGGTTGAGCGAAATTTGGTGCTTCCTACAGGTTTCAAGCATCATCCATAGGTTCGAAACATGTTTGTTTACCAATCCAAATACTATCCAGTCATCAAAATTTACCTCCAATAATTTATGCATGAATTCCTTGAATACAACCACTACCATGCGTGAGAATATTGCAGGTGCATTTTTCAACTCGAATGGCATGTCAGTATATTGGAAAGAACCCCATTCAGTGGTGAAGGTGGTCTTGCTGCAGTCTTCTGGCGCAATTATGATCTGATGATACCCTGAAAATCCATCAGTAAATGAATAAGCTTCTCGTATTTCTACATTATCCATGATTTCATCAGAAAACAGAGTAGGGAAGGGGTCATGCACATAGGCATCATTCAACTTGTGCAGATCTACACAAATACTTATCACTCCTTTTTTCTTCTTCTCTTGAACCACCATTGGGCTTACCCAATTAGATTGTTCGACTAGTTCGATGATGCCTACAACCATCATTTTTTATAACTCCTCCTTTAATTTCTGGTTATATTTGGGATTCAATCGATATGGGCACTACTTGACAGGGCACACATATGGTTTTAGTGTGATCTTCATAACATCGAGGTCCCCTATAATTTCATTGAGCTCAGAGAACTTTGTAGGAAATAGATCTTGATACTGTTTCATCAGTTCTGCAATATTTTCTACTGTATCATCATCCCAGTAATCCCCAATTTTGGCCAAATTGGGCTGCTCTTCCATCCCAATGTTGAATTCCTTCAATTTCAAAGGTTTAGTGACATCCACCATCCCTAATGCAGGCCCTGCAACTGCGCGCTCTCCTTCATACTACGAGATGTTAAAATCCCTTGGGTCATCTTCAGTATCCTTAATTGACAGGTTTCTGCAGTTGACGATGTCTTGCATCTATGCATCTCAGGCTAGCATAGCACATTCCTTTCAAGGCCAAGATTTTTCAAATATCAGGGCATCTATTTCCTACAGGGCTTCATCCAATTTATCCGAGCCCTCGACCGAGGCAAAGGTTGCCAAGAAATCCTCAATCATTGTGAACCAGTCTCGGGTACCTCAGTGTAACTCAACTCCTAAATACCAGGTGGTGGGTACTGACCACAACGAGTGGAAAAACCTATGAACCCACTCATTCCATGTATTTTCATTCCATACCTCCATCCACATAGCCAAGTGCTTGCGCGAATCTCCCGGACCTAAAAGAGCTCAATTGGTGGGGTGGCTGGAGGTTCAAAGCGCATCATCATCATTTGTCTAAATTATTCCCAATCCTGGAAGGTTCCCTTGTGCATCTCCCACCAACGCGCCGGAGTTGCGCGCATATCCAAATCAAATGCCGAGAACCTTCATTCCTCTGGGACAGATTTTTCCAATGCTTCCAAAAATTATTTGACACTACCAGAACCATCAAATTAGGGTAGTTATCTTACCTTTGAGGAGATGCACCAGAAGTTATTTGCGATCTTGAGGCAGCGCAACACAGATACATTGTGCAACTGTTCTGCCAGTTCTCCATCTCGCCATCGGAATAAAAAAAACACGAGCTATCGTTATCCCAGTTCAACATGCCATTAGTTGTAGGGTTGATCCAGTCTTCGTCCCGCGCAGTTAGCTTGTATATATGGTCAACATCATCCCATTCATGCACTGGCTCTCTGTATCATTCTCCTTCTGCTGGATCCAGTGGGACTATCACCTGTGTACCATTATTCTCAAATATCATGCTTCTACGATTCAGTTTAATTATGCCCCCCATATCAATGGCCCAATCCAATCTTAACAGCGTAGGGTAGGGGTCTGCATCATCCACAATTTGTATTACTCCGAAATCCACACATATCTTCACTCCAATAATTTCTACCACAACCTGTGGAAGCCTTCCAAGTGGAATGATATTTTTCTGATTATCCATGCGCAACTAAATGGTGGACTATTATAAATTTGGTTTTCCCATCTTCTGCCAGGTCTGCTTTGGTAAAAAAATTGCATCAAACCCCAGATCCAAGATGACTTAATCCATCTCATACTCTCCAATCTACATAGTGATATGCATCTCCCTACCAGTTCTCTTCTTCTTCTTATAAACCTTGTTTATGACCTTGGTTTCTATTTTAGGCACCTCTTTTTGCGTAGTAGCTTAATGCAGGCTTGTAGGAATGGTTTAACTTCATCATCAGCTTTTGGTTCCATGGGAGTCCTTGACGTAGATTATCCTAGCCTCAATGAAAATATATTTTTCTTTCTGCATGTTGAGGCTTTCCTTCTTGTTAGATGCCTTTCTGATTAGTGGCTCTGTGACAACCTTTTCCTCATTTCCTTCGGTGGCAACACCGCTCCGTGTAATTACATTTCCACTTGGACCATCTTTGCACGGTTCAGTCTTAACCATATGTATGTTTTGCGTTGGCATCTGTTGATTTTCTTGCATATTAGCTACTAACACAGGACAATATTCAATTACATGGTCAAATTGACTACAGTACCTGCAGGATTGTTGCGTAGGGTTCGGGCAGTCACATGAATAGTGTCCAACGTCTCCACAGTTGTAACAAATTAGTTGCTCTCTCCCTCGACCTGTGCCTCCACCTCTCCCCCCTTCCCGTCCTCTTGCTGGGCATCCTCCTTGTCCTGAGGGAGATGTTGGCGATGAAGGGTTAGCCTACACTCTGTAAAGGTTCACATTGTCTATCATTAGGTCAAACGTTTTTGCAGTGGTGTTCATCATGACCAACTAAAGAGCACAATCTGCACCATTGTTGCTTCAATTCCGATACATAGGCTCATAGCCGTGGGAAGTGGCCAGTATCATGACGCTCAACCACCCTACAATTAGTGCATCACAGTGTGGGGGTACTAGGCCCAACAACATCTCCGGGGCACAGTGGATTCGGTCCTCCAGCTTGCATATAATCCACTAGCAGAGGGCACTGATCTTTGGTGTGGCCAGCTCCCTTACAGTGTATGCACCAGACATCTGTGCCAACTTTTTTACCTCGGTCTCTTTGTAAATTATGAATTCTAAGTGCATATATTTTAATAGGCTTTGAATTTGTAGTGCTCCAAATTGAGAATTGTCTCTAGGCACAACTTCTAATTTCATAGCAATTTCCAAGGCTTCTTCCTAAGAATCAATATTCTGCTGACCCATAGTCCCCTGCAGATGTGGCAATAACATGGCTATGAACCATTCATTATGCTACTTATCATCGTAAGAAAATCCCCCGTCACTGATGGCTTGCTTCAGTCGTTGGTCAGCTTCCCAAACTGATTCCTTCGGCCCTTGCTTAATATCTTTCAGCTCGATTACACACTGAGAATAAGATTTGGGCTTTCAGAAGTGTTGCTTCAGGGAATCCTTAATCTACTAAACTATGGGATCTACATGTTGAGCCAGGTATCCCATGAACCAATCTAAAGCGTGACCTTCAAAGGCCATATCTAGTTGCGCTCGCTTGACAAAATTCGTATTAAAATTCTGCCCAGTCCACACCACATTCGCCACAAACCAAAATCGGTCCATATCCTTGTCCCTTGCACCCTTAAATTTGGGTAGCTTCATATGCGCGACCATATCTTCCGTAGGTGGGGGTGGTGGTGGGCTGGGAGGATTCTTACCCCTACACGAATTTGATGGTGGCATGGCAGGAGGGTTATTTTCAACGTGCATAGCCTCACTTTCATTTATATCAGGGGAGTTTCTAAAAGGGCTATATATTGATCTATCCCCTCTCTGAATGACCCGATAATATTTACCACTGCGCGTAGTGCTTTCGCTCTGATCAAGGGTCATTCACTCGGTGTGGTTGCACAAAATACCTTTTTCGCACAATAGCATCTTAATCTGCAAGGGAAAAGTTTGTAAGAACTTCCCTCTCAATCCCTTGAAAAATATCCTTTCAGCTTCAGAGTATGACACAAAATGATCAACTACAAACTCTGTCACAAACCCGCCCAAGATGCTGTCAACCCGATGATTTACATTTTGGGTAATGGAATTATAAGTCTTCTCTAGCTGTTGGATCAATTCAAGGGTCCACTGCATGACCTGATCGTCCTTCCAACATGTTTGGAGTTTGGCTAACCTTTCCAACCACTCCTGCAGTTCATGTGCAGAGGTTACAAAAAATATCTTGTGGACCTCAGTGAAGATATAATTATTCTTCCACTCTTCGGCGGAAAACTTCTTACTTCTGTTTTATTTTAGGGAAAATTCTTGAATTTGTTTTTCAAACCAGTCCTCGAGTTCAAGCTTTAATGGCTACCAATGACATTTCGGCATCACCAAAACTCTCTCAAAATGTTCCCGGTCTTGGAAAAAAAACCATTTGTTGTCTTGAGGGGTCCTGACCCAAGTTCGGAGTTGAAGTTAACCAACAAAACCCTCTTACTACTGGCCCTTTCAGCAGTGACCTGCTTGTGCAATTCAAAGTCTCACCCAAAGCAGTATGGGGGGGTGCTGGAACCAGGTTTCCACACTTAGAGAGAGGTTTGAATGATGTGGGTGCCTTAAGATCCAAAATAACCATAAACATACCTTAGCAACAGAATCCCTAACTAGGAAATCTGATGGCAGTCACCCTGCCAAACCCACATCACCACTCTCAAAGCTGCATATAAAAATGCATCCCAAATTAATGCCCAAATAAATCTCAATCTGGGAAAACTCAAAAATTTAATGCGGAAGATTTTTCAATTAATGGTTTAAAACCATACAAAACATATCAAATGATTTTCACATTTAAAACTAGATCCATTTCAATCAGATTTCTGTAGCCTTACCTTTGAATAAATATTCAATGGTTATAAGACCATACAAAAACCCAGATTATGAAATTTTGAATCAACTATTCGAAATTCAATTACCTTCTAGAATAAATCTTGGACTTTGGTCACAACCCAATATAATGATCATCATCATATGTGCTCATCAATTCGAGTTTTATTCGCCCATTTAAAGTTAAACTACACCTCATTAACGTTAACCCAAATAATCAATACAATGATTATGGCCCCACACAACTTAACTTACCTCTTTATCCAAGGTTATTTCCTTAGTCATATCGACCGGCATCAAATTTCATGTATGCGTTTCAAATTTTATAAAACCTCGATTCTGATTTAAAACGAAACCCAATAAACACTAAGGCTCGCTTGAGCCTCACAGCTCAGCTAACATACCTTGCTTATCATTCATGCAACTATACTTGTCATCCAATGGTCAATCTGCTCTCGCGCTTCAACACCAAGTTGTGCACCCATCCGATGATCATCGTGCTCCATAAGGCTTCAGGCTTTAACCAACAAAGATCACGCAATAAAAGTATTATTTAAAAACCACTTAACGCCACACATCTATCACTGAGCCATATCGCATTCACTTATGAAAATACTACTTACTGGTTTAAAGCTATGCGAGACTACCAATTTTTTTTCTCGAAACCGCTTCCAATGTGCATTTCGCTGTTGACCAAGGATTCACAGTCTTCCTTTTGATCTCATTCAGACTTGAACCCATCAAGGAACAGCACCTCCGCATCACGTTTTCTATTAACGCACAATTCTTCATTGCGCCTCCTCTGCAATACTCATTCTTCCCTCGACTTCCGATTTCGTTAATCGGTTTTCAAAATACCACCAGGCTTCATCAAACCTTCAACATTCTCTATTATTTGCCTTCAAATCAATTTGAATGGGAAAACCCTCTTTGTTTTCCAAAATTCGTTAACCTTGCACCTCCACAACTCTACGCCTTTGTCTCACGGCATCGATTCATTAAATTCGAATCAACTCCAGTTCATTCGAGTAGGCTTTGACATCCTTTATCTTGCACTTACATGTGGATTAGTTCCCTTATCAAATGTCTGTGGGTCAATTCCACCATAAAACCCAACCACGATTTTTCAAAACTTGATCTACACGCACTGTGTATTCTCAAACAGAAACGCCCATTTCTACTTGAATTCCCCTTCTTAAGATCTGATATCTTCAGATGTTGAACTCTGTCTTGAAACTCAAATTTGCTCTAGGTCATCGACCCTTACAGTGGTCGATGACTGAAATCTTCCCTTCGTTTCCTTAAAGGAGTGCACAACCCTTCATGCATTTATTTGAAAACAAAATGTAGATACTAATTACCATCAATTCTTTTATCATATACAGAGCCTCCTTTCAGAGCTCTATTACAGAGTTTCTCGTATAATCATCCATAGAAACTCAAACATCCCTCAAAAAGAATTCAACCAAAGAATACACATATATTTTAGAACCAAATTCTTCATTCATATATACGAAATCAAATACAAAAGCATTCACTTACAAACTTCTTTTTTTGGCCAGATTTTCAAAGTCAATGGCCCTTTCTACTGCTCGTAGGATTACAGGAATTCTGGGTTTCCAAATCTACTCTAACTCTATCTCTCCAGATCTCCAGATCTATCCTTAATGCCTTTGAGGCTTACATTGATTAAAAATGATAATGAACCAATTCAGTTCCCATAATAACCAAATCCCTAGAATTTCTGAAACTAATTCTAATTTCATTCCTAAATCTCAACTATCTCTTTACATTCCTAATTAATAAAATTCCCCTGTTCTCTAATCATTCGAGAACGGTTACAACTTCCTCTCAATATTTAATCAAAATCACTCAAATTATTTAAGAATTACATAAGAAATAAAAAACGTAAAACCACCCTACATCTATTAAAATAAAAAGTATTTTTTCGGAACCTAATGCCCCTGCATCAAAACCCTTACAAATAGATTTAGGTCAATTATGCAGAATTCCTTGGACAAGTTACTACATCATCTATAATCAAAGTAATAACCCTTAACACATAATATCAGAACCTTATACCATCAGATATATCAATAATCATTCATATAAACCCAAACACATTTGCACAAGAGATCTAATTTCAGACAACACAGGAATCAGAAATAAGATGTAGAAACATTCATAACATAAAAAATAGATGCATTTCAGACTTAGATATCTGCAACAACATTCCTTTATTGATATTATTTTAGATCCTTCATACAAAACCCTTTAACAACCCGCGCACACAGCCAGCGGGGTCCACACACAGCATGACTAAGGTCTCTGCGCACACAACCAGTAGGAGCTTTCTACCCAAAAAAATCCACACCAAAATATTACAACGTATCCAGATCTATCATCAACATTTAGAATTATCCAAAAAACTGACTTCTTAGACTCGATCTAGAATTCTATTTATACTATTATCCTGTGCTACTCTGGGGTCTGCAAACTGTGGTTTGCGACCCCTTCATCTACCCTTTTTACCCATTAAAAATCATGAGGGGATTTGACCCTCCCCAAAGCCCCTGCGCATGACTAAAATTTCAAAAAATATTACAAAATTATAGCAAAATTTGTCTTCGGACTTAGGGGACACTGCTCCAACAAAGAGACTCATCGAGGATTGAAATTTCACCAAGGGACGAGTCAGAAAAACACCCCAAGAGTATTATATGGTCCATTTCAGATAAGAAGGTTCAAAATAGACTCAACGAGAACATGTTTTCATCTATGCCTCCTTCTAGCGTCATTTTGTTGACGGTGTTGGAAATATGTCAACCAAGTGGGTCCCCTCGATGTGAAGTTCCAATTATACCTCACACCATTTGGAACATGATCCCCATTCGGAGTATCAACATGAATTCCATATAATCTTATAGATTTCCCTTGGCTTAAGCTGTTAGCAAGAGAGAGAATCACGTATGTACCTTTGCAAAAAAACAAGTGTGCCTGGTGAATGTTCATTTGTAGGTGTATCAAGGTTCTTCTATTGCAGATGGAGGAAAATTGAGCCTCTAAGAGAGAGGTAATAGTACCGCCCTAGTAGAGGTGGTGACACAAGCTAAAAGATAATTTCCTAACATAAAGCATAATATTCCACATAAATGTGACGATTGTTACAACCATTAAAACACATTTTCAATAAGATAAGAATTAAAATAACCAAAATAGTTCAACTACTTTAGTACAGGTGAAAGAAAGCATGTATCATAAACATTCATAGAACAATAATCCATGCATGAAAACGTGCTCACAATTTGGCTTCAAGTATTAAGTAAAACTCCCAAGATACATGAACACAATGAACATCACTAGCTCCAATAATGGAGCATTGGAGCCACGACTTTCTCCCCAAAAGTACTGACTCTATCTCTGTGATGCCTTATGGGAAAATCCAAGGTGAAAAAATCATTTTCTTGTACAATGAGGGTGTATATATAATAAATGGGGTGATCCTTCACCTCCCTTGTGATTATTGGGCTACCCTCATGACTCTTTGAATTCTCTATGAGTTTTCAAATCTTACATGACTCTTCATATTCTGGACATGACTTTTGGACTTCCACTTTACAGTACATTTTCCAATATTGAATTTACATAATCCACAAAATGATGTGGCACATGATGAATTATGACATCACACCGTTGAAATGGACTGCATGATGACATGAAAATATCAACCCACTCTTTTCTGCTGCTTTATTTGATAAAAGATGTATCCAATACTTCTTCCTTGTAAAATATATCCTTTTATCTTTATATCTATTAGTGTGAATTCTAATCGCAAGCATACGAAAAAAGCTCACTTTAGCTGTAAATAAAAAACAACTGTAACATCATAGATGGCTGCCAATTTCCTTATATCTGGAGTTAGTTGACCAAGATAAATGATACAAAATCCATATCTATGCAGTTAAAGAAATTAAACAACAAATAAAAGCAAGATTTTCTCCATACATCCAATAGACAAGACAATAATACTTTTAAAGAATTTTGTATTTATGACACTTGGGAAGGGAACATAGAAAGATGTTACTAGTCCCCCTCAATGGGATGGGTTCTTGTATGTCCTCAGCGCTTCAGATCTAAGATCTCTCTCTCTTGATGGTATAGAAAACCTAGACAAAAATGGAACTCAAAGGGAGCTCACAAGCAAAAAGGTAGAAAAATATGACAATGATGGAGGATGAAAGTCAGACCAAAAGTATAGATCTAGAGCGATCTTTAGGCAACAAAAGGTAGTGAGTAAATTGAAGAACCCTTCTATTTAGAACAAAGTATTGAGTTATTCTAGATATTGGTGCATAATTAAAATATTATTAACCAAATCTAGATCCAACTTTTATGGAATATTTTATTATTTTTGTTGGAGGGAAAAATAATTTGAATTTGGTCAAATCCCTTTATTTGTAAATAATAAATAAATAAATTATTTATTTATTATTTTAAGAATATGGTTGAGTAATAATTAAAAAAATAGTGATTTATTCAATTATTTATAAATGATTTAGTAAAATTTAACAAGGAATATTATTTAAATAATGTTTTAAATAATTATTTCTAGAAAATAATAAGATAAGTGGTGATTTATCTAATTGATTTTCCTGTTTTGGGTTAAATATGACCAGGAACATTAATCAAATTGTGGTTTAATTAATTATCCCCTGAGGAAAATAAAAAAAATAGGGATTTATTCAATATTTCCTCATGGGGTTTTCTGTTTAGACCATAAACAACTTAATAAATTATGGATTACTAAGTTATTTTTCATAGTGAAAGCAATTTTACTAGGGTAACATTGGTCTTACATGGTGTACTTTGGTCCATCTAATAGTAATAGGTTAGATGACCAAAAATTGGTGTAACAGATTTCCCCCAACGTGCGAGCATTAGGAGCAAATCGTATGACCGAAGTACATTGTAAGAACTCAATCACTAGACACCGAAGGGGGAGTCAGAGAGAGAGAAATATAAGGTAGACTAAAGCACGAGAGGACAAGATCCTGAGGAGATGAGACTTACAGGTGTGACAAGTCTCTTTTATGAGTGAGTACCTATTCTACATGAGACGTGGGAGGCATATCTATGCCCGCCGAGATAACAAAGTACAAAGAATAATGCGTCCAGTAAACAAGGGACTAAACTATATAGTACATGCTGGCATAAACATGGGCCATATAAAGACATGATATTGGATCCCACATACATACCATGCCTAGGACAACAACCAGAACTTATAAAATAATATCCGAGTACATGAGATATAAGTACAACCAAAGAGGCCCTGTAAAACAGGAAAGGGCTCTGAAAATATGAATTATACATGCAAAATAAAAGGTGCTGTAAGCGGTTGAGGCTAGAACCATAAAAAATATGGAGCTACATCAAAGGCTGTAGTAGAGAGGTCATTCGGGTAGGTGGGTTGCTACCTGAAGGGCCACCCCTTCATGAGGTCTGAAACATCTCACACACACCTGGGAATCACCGGTAAAATCTACTACATCACTGAATCATCAAGTATATGGATCTCGATCATGCCGTAAGGAGATGGAGCTGAGAAACAATCAAGTCAAAGGGAAATAAAGAGTCCCTTTGCCTGATCCGAGGCACCGAACAAGAATGGAAGCTGGAACCAAGGTACACCGCCCTCTAGACCTGTCTTCTGGAATGAATAAGCTGATGTCGGCAGAAGGAGGTCTGCCATAGGTGAGGCAATAAGGGATCCTCAACTAAGGCATGAGAGATAATAGTATAGCAACTGATATACTGACACCAGGGATAATGATGGAATAGGATATTGAGTAGGGACCTGAAGACTTCCCTTGTTAGGGCATAAAGGGCATGGATGACTTGGTAGAAACTGACACAACACCAGAGGGGATAGGGGATGGTATGACTGAAGGCCAAAATGTGTGACACGAGAGAGGAAAAGAGCAATAAAGGATGGAGGACTATAGCGGGGTACAAAGGGACTCGGGATATACTCCATGGATGCGATGATGACTCAACTCGAGTGCTCTAAACAAGGGCGACTCGATGATGCTGCCACACAGAACAGGCCCGGTGGGGACCATAAAAAAATGAGTACAAGATGGTTACTCACGATGAAAATCAACAAGAGCATGGAAAATTATGAAGGAAAAGTGGTGCCCCAAGTACAAGTGTTGCAAGTGAGGAAATTCGATTTTGAGGAGTGGTGAAGTGACCCTTCTTGGAAAAAATGTGTCCGGGTGAAGTATCAAATCACAAAAAACAAAAGTTGGCTACCTAAAAGAAATAAAACATGCATTTCAGGAGTGAAATGCTACAGGTAATATTTCTTAAGATAGAGTGCATTACGAGGATTAGGAAGAGGGTAGCCTTAGAAATCCTCTAAGAGGTATGCCCCTTTACCCAAATCCTTACTGATGATGTAAGGGCCTAGCCATAATGAGTCAAACTTCCCATGACTGAGGACATCATGAGCCTGGTCATACACTAGAAAAATATCACCTTCGTGAAAAGTACGAGGGTGGAATTTTCGGTCATATTGAGCTTTGGTGTGTTTCTTAGCTGTTTCGGTTGTTTGCAATGCAACACGACGGTCTTTGGAAGCGCGCTCAAGTATGATAAGTCATTGTTCTAAAGTTTGGGTGTCAAGGAGAAGTTCGATAGCTAGATGGAGGGAAGGGATTTCACACTTGATCGGTAGGAATACCTCCTCGCCAAAAATAAGGTGGAAAGGAGTAAACCCGTTGGCGGTTTTAACAGAAGTTCTATAGGCCCCCAAAGTAGGGAAGAACATAAGGTGCCAGTTGGTTTTATGCTTCTTCACCTTCCTTTGAAGCATGGTTTTAAGGATTTTACCGACCAATTCAACTTGGCCATTACCTTGGGGGTTATAGGAGGATGAATATTGGTGCTCAAAGCCCAACAATGAGGATATCTCACGCCATATCTCATCTTCAAAACATCGGCCATGGTCAGAGACAAATTTTTTCGGAACTCTGAATTGAGCGATAACATGGTTAAAGAAAAATAAGGTTGTGGTAGCTTCCATGTTGTTGAACGTTGGCATGGCCTCAACCCATTTTGTAAAATAGTCCACTGCCATGATGATATACATGTGGTTGCCAACAGATGGAGGTCGACACTCCATAAAGTCTATGCCCATTTACATAAGGGAATAGCTGAGATGACAAGATGGAGGGGAGCTGGAGGGGCTCGTGCCTTTGGGGTGAAATGTTGGCAATTGGAACAGTGTTTGACTGCTTCAATGCAATCACCAAAGGGAGAAGGCCAAAAGTAACCAGAGTGCATGATTTTCTGGGCAGTAGCGAGATCAAAGAGGTGGCCATTGCAAGCGCCGCTATGGAATGCATTGAGGACTTGCTCAACTTCATCATGCGTGAGACAATGACGAAGGACAATATCCACACCACGACGATAAAGGTCGTCACTGATGAGAAGGTAGCGAGGGGTCTGATGTCAGATACTTCGTTGAGCATCACGATAAAGATGAAGGGAAAAATTTTGGGTTCGCAAAAAAGTGAGGATGTCACCAGACCAAGGATCATATGAAGTAATGGAAAAAAAATGTGCATAAGGAAAATCATCATTAATTGGAGGATCCTGTGTACCGATAAGTAATTAAGAAATGAGTTCAGTGAGGGCTAAACCTTTCTTACTCTTTGGTGTGACAAATTCAAGATCGAATTTCTGGAGGATAACGATCCAATGGGAATAGTTCCCATTGATGATCGAGGGCTCAATAGGATGGCCATAGGGTTAGAATTAGTCACGACCTTGGTGGAACGAATGAGGATTCAATGACAAAGTTTTTGGACCGAGAACAAGACAACCAATGCTAATTTCTCTTCATGTGAGTAGGACACAGGGGGGCCTACAAGGTTCTTACTAACATAATAGATAACATGCTCGATTATGTTGTCATATTCTCGAATAAGGACCCCAACGACCGAATGGGTGGAGGCTGAGACGTACAGGATGGAATCCCTATCAAAGTCAGGGGGACGAATCAAGGGAGGGGAGGTGAGAGCATGCTTCAGGGCATCAAAAGACTCTTGACCATAGTCATCCAAAATGAATGGAATGTTAGATCTGAGGAGTCTAAGGAACACATGCGCAGTGGTGGCATAGTCAGGTATGAACTAGCAAATGAAATCAGCTTTGCCTTGGAGGCTTTGTAGCTGGCGTAAGGTACGAGGAATAGGAAGCTCAAGGATGGCTTGAAATTTCAAGGGGTCAAGTTTTATGCCATCTTTAGACACAATGAAGCCTAAAATACGACCAGCAGGAACACAAACGACACACTTCAACAGGTTGAGGTAGATATTATACTTGAAACATCGGAGGAAAACGGTATGCAGATCATGGAGGTGTTGCACCCAATTATTAGAACGTGGAGTGAGGTTGTCTAAATAAGCAAGGATAATATGAGCCAGGTCATAGAAACAGTATGACATGGCTCGCTGAAAAGTGGCTCCGTCATTCTTAAGGCCGAATGGCATGACCCTATAGGCAAAGGTTCCCCACAGACTAATGAACGCAGTCTTAATCTGATCAGCACGACGGATAAAAATCTAGTTGTATCCGAAGAAACCATCCATGAAGGATAGAACCTCATGCCATGCACACTCACCAATGATTTGGTCAATGAATGGTGTGGGGAAGTTGTCTTTGGGACAAGCTTTTTTCAGGTCGTGAAAGTCAGCGCAAACACGGATGGTGCCTTGTTTCTTGCGAACGGGAACTGGATTGGACACCCAAGTGGTGTATTCAATGGGATAGATAAAACCAACCTTCTTGAGCTTATCGATTTCAGCTTTGACAACCTCTCATCTAGAAGGATTAATGGGTCTCAAATTTTGACGGACAGGATGGGCATCGGGCCATGTATTGATATGGTGTTCGACAATGGCGGGATCAAGTTCGGGCATTTCTGAATAGGACCAGGCAAAAACATCACATAATTCCTCGAATAACTTGGTGTAAGCCTCAATTTCTTCCAGGGTGCATTGGGCACCTAAAGTAATGTTTCTTCTACTCCTGGTTTGGTAGAAATGTTGATTTTAATGATAGGAGAGATATTGGCCATATTTCCTTCTTCGAAAGCATTGGGTGCAGGGATGGGATTACTAAACCAATCGATCTCATCAGAAATTAAGTATTTTCTTTCCACAACATACTGGTCATGGGACTACTGTGGGATGAAGTACGCACGATGGTGCATATCGTCCCATGGGAAGTCAGGGGCGATCATTGCTTCCATAATGTCTTCATCATAATCAAAGATGGGGTGACTGGAGGAAGGGAGACCACATGACGCAGTAGAGCTACCTGACACATCATCATGAGAAGAAAGGTTCGCATGTGCATCGTCATGGGGGTGATAGAAGAGTAAGTAGATAAAGGATCTACTGATGTTGAGCCCAGGGTGATCGCTGAATGGAGATCAAGTGAAACATAAGGGAAAGTCCTAGAGGGGTCTTCCACTATGGATCTCATAGATGATGATATGTAGAAAATGGTGGCTGAAGGCTCTATTATTTTGACATCAGGAGGGGGAATGTCAATGGGAGCAGGCAAGACCTCTCGTTCTGCCAAAGAAGAACTCGCAAACAAGGGAGAGGTAGACTTGTTGTGCTTGGCCTTGAATTGGCGGACCGCTTCTAAAGAGGCACGGTAGTCATTGAGGTGGGGACAGAGGCGGGTGTAGTGGCTGGCTGGTACGCTTTGGAGGCTGAGGAGGAGCAGGGGTTGTCTGGGCAACCTTGTCCTTAGGTGCCTTCTTGTGAGCTTTGCCCCCTTCACCCAAAGCTTTCACAACAGGAGTAGGTTCTTGTTGAGGTGTCTAAGGCACAAAAGCAAAGGGAGGGGTCATGGGGACTGGATGGACCAGAGCCAAAGCAAGATAAGGTTTGGGCTGACCAGGCATGATAGTGGCTGGGGGATCAATGTACTAGACTGGGATCCCCAGGGTCATGTTAGGAAGAGATAAGGTAGCCATCACAGGTACCGAGAATAATCTAGGAGGGGGAGCTAGAAATGATATCTGACCTAAGAGGTAATGGCCAGGCGGGATAGTTTCGAGATGGTTAAGGCTAGGAGGAACTGTTCCAGGAGGGTATATAGGCTCATGGATACTAGCTGCAGATTAGGGGCCTAGAGGAGGGGGCCCTGAAGGCTGAGTCGAGGTGTTAGGACCAGGTTGCGGAGGGCGGGGCTGTTGACTAGTCGAACCAGTCCATTTGAGGTTGGACCGAGACAATTGCATCATGCAAACGTTCGATGAGATGGGATTAGATATAGGAGGAGAAAGACTAGGGAATGAACCAAGAAAATAGGAGTCTTTGTAGACTATGGCTGAAACACTGGTCATAGGTTCGATTATTTGTTTATTGGCCACCAAAGAGATGATGGACTCAGGGGAGGTCTAAGACTTCAGTTCGTAATATGTCAATTGGTCAATGATGACAATATTTCCATTATGTAGAAAGCACATATTATGGTGAACCACAGATGGGAAAAAATACATCGCATAAGTGTAGCTACGACCCAATATAATGTTGTAGTCTAAGGGGGCATCAATGACTTTTACGTCAACACAAACAGTCTTGCCCGCAAGAGTAACAGGACAATTGCGGAACAAGCCTATGGGTTAGGAAGAGTGGCCATCCCACGCTCGAAGGGTGATAGTGGAAGGGGCCAACTCAGGAGATTCGAGTTGCTTCCAAACCAAAGCAGACATCACACAGGTGGATGCCCCCTCGTCAATGATACAATGGTAGATGTTGGCATTCCAGATCTTGACAGGGATTTGGAAGGCGACGTAAGCAGGAAGGGGAGGATGTTCTGATCGGTCAACATCGAAGAAAATCAAACGATCATATGAAGGATCCACAACGCCCATGGAAGTTAGTAAAGCTTTTCATTGTGAAGGGCATGACTGGAGGACTTCCAGCATTGACATGGCAGTAGGGGATCATGCCAAGTTATCTAATATACTATACAAATGAGCAACTTTACTAGAAGCAGCGTTTCGACGTAGTGGTCCCTTGGGGATATTGGTATGAACCTCTACCTTAGGTTGAGGGATATGTAAAGGAAAATTGGGTGTCTAAAGAGGCTCTATGGGACCTGAAGAAGGGGGTCGGGGGAAGACATAACGGGGGGCTTGTTGTACTGACGGGACCGAGTCTGAAGGTTGAGATAAACGATATTGGGTTGGTCTGATTTCATCATGAGAATCTGGTAATCAGAGGTACCAGATGGAGAAGGTTGAGTGGTCGCCTAACCTTCAGGGGGTTGGGTAGCCACGAATCCTTGCTGGGGGAAAGGATTGGTAAACACAACAGGCTGGATAGGTGCAGCGTGGGGAGGAACCGAAGGGGAGGCTTGCTGTCCTCGGGATGCTGCTTGAGCTTCCCACATTTGTCGCATCTGAGGTAAAAGAGGATAGTCATGGGTATAGTGACCATAGACACCGAAACAAGAATAAGGTTTTTTCATGCGAACAAGCCTGTCTTGCTTGGGCTGAGTGCCCTGTTGCTGGTTAGTAGTTTTAGGTGTATTACCTTGGGGATTGGGTCCTGGATTACCTGGGGAAGATTGGTTTTGGTTTCCTTTCCTCTTATTTTTGGAAGTATGAGGATTAGTCGCACCCTGTTGTGCATACACGTAACCCTGGGGGGGTGGTAGCTATTGTTGCGGGGGTTGAAAAGGCAAGGGAGGTTGAGGTGCTAATGACAGAGGAGATGGTGCACCAAGTTGTGGATATGGATAATAAGGAGGTTGGGCAACATTGTGGTAAGCAGGTGGGGAAAAAGGAGGAGGCATTTCATATCCTAGATACATGCTACTGGGAGGGGCAAAAGTGCTAGAGGAGCTGGCCCCTCCTTGAGGGAAACCATAACCCATGGGAGGATGAGTGTACAGATGAGAAAGGGCTCCAATGATACCGTCGGTGGCATGGGATGCCCCCAGTGCATTGGCACCACCGGGTCTAGGGAGATTAGGTAAGACGGTATAAACATAACCAGGCTGTGTGTAGATTAGGTCATATTTAAACATAATCTGGAGGGTAGCTTCTTCGGTCTGAGGGAAATGAGATGCGACATATTTTCCAATAGCAGGAAAAAGGGATTTGAGAAACTAGTCCATGTAGACATGATCTTCGAAGGCATGGGCTCGACATAGGCTCTTTATTCTCTGCCATTCATGGACATGATCAGATAGCCGGGTCACAAACAATTGATGGAAAGAGGTCAAAAGTTCGATACCAGTGTCATAACGAAGGGGAAGCTGGAAGTAAGACAGAAAAGCCATGGAAAGAGTCGCAAAAGTAGTATGAGAAGAGGAGGCCTGGTCGATTACCACTTAGAAGCTTCTCCAGTAAGCATACGTTGAAACAACCGAAGATGGACATAGTCATCGGTGATGGAATTAGATGAACACCACATGTGGAAAGATTGAACATGGTTTTTAGGATCCTCTCCAGCAAGACCTTCAAACTTGGGGATGTCTGAAGGGAGCTTGGTTGGTATAGTAGGCTAACCAAGATCATGGTGTATGGGGTCATTTATCAATTGGTTAAAATTTAGAAGACTAAGGCCTGCCATATAAGGGAGCAAGGGAGTAGCCGAGATAGTTCCTGTTGCGGTCCCACTAGTAGTATTCCCAGCATTAGGGCCAAGGCTACCACCAACGTTAGGTCCTGAACCAGACATGGTGAAGGTGACAGGAGGAGAACTAGGGATAGAACCAAAAGGGTAACCTGATGAACCAGAAGCAGAGTTAGAATGAGGACTCGGTGGAGGACTAACTTGAACCATACGTGGAGGAGTAAGTCTTCCTAACGGAAACTGAGGATGAAGGCCAATAAGTCTCTGGGATAAACGCCTTGGGGGTGCAATGATGGAAAAATAAACATGGATCACAGAAGGAAGAGAGACCAACAAGGGCAAGGAGGTGCAAGATCAAATGAATACAATGTTGAAACAAGGGCAGGGAAGTGCAGGATCAATTGATTACAATGTTATAGTCTTGGCCTGGTGGTGTAAACCAGGCACTCTTCACTTAGGGTGTGCATGTATGTGATAAGTGTGTTAATTTTAATTTAAACCTAGATGTGTGTAGAGAAAAACATAAAAAAGGTGATGTATAAATGTAAATAAATATGAAAATAACAGTAAAGTAAACTGAATACGATAGAAAATAAACAATTAAAGATGCATCAATTTAAACCCAAGGAGGAGGGCTTCCCAACAACTAGTCTATCGGTGGGAAAAATCTAGTCAAAATACACAAGATGGTCAATTGATCTAAATTTAGGAGGGACAGGGATATAAAGGTTAGATCTGTTGGAAATAGGTGTAGATAACAACAAAAAACCAGAGGGAAAAATGCTGCAAACAAGGTGGAAAAAGGATACAAGCTGGAGGGAAACAGAGGGGACCCTAAAGGAGGAGAAAAAAAAACTGAAAAAAGGTGTTTTGGATGGATGAATAACCAATCTATAATGGATTTGAAAGTATAGGATCAGATCTGAAAAATGGCTGAACACACTAAAATCTCAGACGACCTGCTTTAGCTAAACTCCTCCTAAAAAGGTGGAAGCGTACTGAAGCCCTAAGGGGCTTGGTTCCTACTTGGATGAGAAAAACAGAGAAAGTATAGGTCCAAGATGGGTGGAGACGGAGGTCAGACAAACCCAGAAAAATCACAGAAAAATTCCCAGACAAACCCAAAAAAATCACAGAAAAATTCCCGCAAAAAGTACAGGTCGCAGTTTTTGACCTGTTTTCAGTAGAGGTTGCAGCTTTTTGGCTGTTTTTTGCGCCTTAAAGGTTGAGGTCATAGGTTTTGGCCCAAAAAGTGTGACCTGCACTTCTGACACTCTCGAGAGTAGGTTTTAGAAAAAAATGTCATCTCAGCTGCGGCTGATATCTGTCACCTGCACAATAGGCCCAGAAACACACAAAAGTTAGAATTTTTACTGTTTTAGGGTTTTGAAGGTTAAAAACAACATCAAGAAAAGAAAAAAAGAAGTTGAATAAAAACCATAGGGGTTGAAGTAGCTGGTCATGCAGGGATCTGAAAAATGACATCGATTGTAATTATAAACCCTTGTGGAGTCGCCAGTTGTTAGTGTGAATTCTAATCGCAAGAGTACGAAAAAAGCTCACTTTAGCTGTGCATAACAAACAACCCTAACATCAAAGATGGTAGTCAATTTCCTTAGATATGTAGTTAGTTGACCAAGATAAATGCTACAAAATCCAGATCTATGCAATTAAAGACATTAAACAGCAAATAAAATCAAGAGTTGCTCCATGCATCCAATAGACAAGAAAATAATATTTTTAAAGAATTTTGTATTTATGACACCTGGGAAGGGAACATAGAAAGATGTTACCAATCCCCCTCAATGGGATGAGTTCTTGTATGTCCTCAATGCTTCAGATCTAAGATCTCTCTCTCTTGATGGTGTAGAAAACCCAGACAAAAATGGAACTCAAAGGGAGCTCACAAGAAAAAAGGTAGAAAAATATGGCAATGATGGAGGATGAAAATCAAACCAAAAGTATAGATCCAGGGAAATATTTAGGCAACAAATGGTAGAGAGTGAATGGAAAAAACCTTCTATTTATAACAAAATATTGAGTTAGTCTAGATATTGGTGCATAATTAAAATATTATTAAACAAATCTAGATCCAAATTTTTGTTGGGCATGTCTTATATTCTTTCCACGACTAGCCCCACGTGTTGTACGTTGTGCCGGGCGCAGCAGGGGGGTCACAATGGGGGAGGCAACCCCCATTGTTGGGGTTTGGGGCAGCGCCTCGGCGAAATTTTTTTGGTGTGCGGACCCACTCATAGGTGGACCCACCCATGTTTTGTGCATGAGTTTGCACATGGTTTTGGGGTATGATGGTTTTCGGCCCCTGGTATTTTGTAGATCCGGTCAAGGGAACTACGGTTATGTTCTAATCCAGGGTTAATGGATTGGGGTTTATGTATGCTTCGGCATGTATATATATGTGTTGTAACACTAAAAGTAATATAATGAAAAATCAAGCTGGTCGTCCCGATTTGGGATCCAGGGGAAAATCTCTGTGTTTATCTGTTTTATGTTTTATGCTCTCGCTATTATTTATTTTCTGTTATAAGATTCGTGTGTAGATAATTTCTGTTCAGGGTTAAAACCTACATTTGGTATCAGAGCTATTTCGGCTTCAAGGGGACGCCTTTGTTGTTGAGGGTTTTTTGCTCGGGCCTGTGGTAGACCCTGTTCAGTGGGAGATCTGCAGGATCGATTCTTGCGGTGAAAGAAGATGGCGAGCGGCGAAAAGATAGAGATCGAGAAATTTAATGGTCAGAGTTTTGAGTTGTGGAAGCTCAAGATGGAGGATCTGCTGGTGGATAAAGATCAGTGGATCGCGGTAGATCCAGGTACTAAACCAACGGCAATGTCAGATGAAGACTGGAAGAAACTAGATCGGAAGGCTAAGAGCACAATACGGTTGTGTGTGTCAGATTCAGCATTGTTGAATGTATCTGGGGAAGCTACGGCGAAGAATTTGTGGGAAAAACTTGGGACTTTGTACCAATCTAAGTCTCTGGTGAATAAGTTGTTCCTGCGGAAAAAGCTGTATAACCTGAGGATGAAGGATGGAGACTCGGTGACAGAGCATCTGAATGCCTTCAATACTGTGGTAAGTCAGCTGTCGTCTATTGATATTAAAATCTTAGATGAAGATAAGTGCATCAGTTTGTTGTGCTCTCTACCAGACTCGTGGGACAGTCTGGTTATTGCAATAGGTAGCAATACAACTACCTTGAATTTTGATGACATTGTCTCAGCCTTGTTGTCGGAGGAAATGAGACGGAGAAATATGGAGGGTCAGAATGGAGATGCCTTATATGTACGAGGAAGGTCCCAGAACAGAAACAAGAATAAGATTTCGAGTGGGAGATCTAAATCTAGAGGGAGATCTAAATCTCCTGGAAAGTTTGTAAAGGTGTGCTGGAAATGCGGAAAGGAAGGGCACTACAAAAAGGAATGCAGATCTAAAGCTCCCGAGAAAGGAAAGGGATCTGATGAAGGTCCTTCTGCAGAGGCAAAAACCACCTCGGATGAAGGTGGGGATGTGTATTTGGCTTCTTCTTCAAATACACATGTAGATCATGAGTCATGCTTGATTGACTCAGGTGCATCCTTTCACTTCACTCCCCATAGGGAGTGGTTCTGCGAGTATGAGAAATATGATGGTGGTGATGTCTTCCTAGGGGATGATAGGAAGGCCAGAATCGTCGGACGTGGAAAGGTCAAGATGAAGCTGCAAGGTGGAAGGATTAGAACACTTCCTGGTGTTCTGCATATTCCTGCATTGGCCAGAAATCTGATTTCTGTAAGCAAGATGGATGATGCAGGTGTAAAAACAGTGTTCGAGAAAGATGCCTGCAAGATGGTTCGAGGAGCACTGGTATTAATGCGGGGAGTTCAGACTGGAACTTTGTACAAGCTACAAGGTAGCACTGTTATTTATGGGTGTAATAGTTCTATGGTTCCTGAAAGTGGAGCAGAAAGCCTAGCTGTCTCTGGAGAAAAGACCATGCTATGGCATCAAAGGCTTGGACATATTGGAGAGAAGGGCCTTCGAATACTACATAGAAATGGTATGGTAGAAGGTATGTCTAATTGCTCTCTAGATTTCGATTTCTGTGAACATTGTGTATATGGGAAGCAGAATCGGGTGAGTTTTCCTTCTGGTGCTAAGAGGGCGAACAAGATATTAGAACTCGTGCACAGTGATGTGTTTGGACCTGTGTCAGTTCCATCACTGGGAAAGTCTGTGTACTATGTTTCATTCATAGATGACTTCTCAAGGAATACATGGATATATTTCTTGAGGAAGAAATTTGAATTCTTTGACAGATTTAAAGAATTTAAGGCTTTGGTGGAAAACAAGACAGAGAAGATAAAGGCGTTGAGGACAGATAATGGTGGGGAGTTTTGCAAGAAGGAATTTGAAGAGTTATATAAGAAGTGTGGTATAGCACGACATAATACTACTCCATACACACCTCAGCAAAATGGAGTTGCAGAAAGAATGAACAAAACACTGATGGAAAAGGCAAGAAGCATGCTCAGTGGTACCGGGTTAGGACAAGAATTCTGGGCAGAGGTAGTGGAGATTGCATGCTATCTGGTTAACAGATCACCTTCATCAGTGTTGGAGGATAAGACTCCACATGAGGTATGGACTGGTAAGAAACCCTCTCTTTCACATCTAAGGGTATTTGGATGTGATGCATATGTACATGTTCCAAAGGAGAAAAGGACCAAGTTGGATAACAAATCTGAAAGGTGCATCTTTATTGGGTACAAGGATGGTTTAAAAGGTTACAAGCTTTGGAGCCCGGAAACAAGGAAGGTTGTGTACAGCCGAGATGTGGTGTTTAGAGAGGTGAAAGATGTTTTTAAACATGAAATCATAACAAAGGAACCTGAGAAGATAGAGTTTGAGCTAAAGGAGGATGAATCAAATTCTACAACAGAAGAAGACTTAGAAGAGGAAGAGCCACAAACCCTAGCTTTGAGAAGATCAGTTCGGGAAAGAAGGCAACTAGAAAGGTATAGTCCATATTCTTTCTGTTCAAGTTTTTGCCTTAAATATAACTGATGATGATCCCAGAACTGTCAGGGAGGCAGTAGATTCAGAGGATGGAAAACTTTGGAAGGAGGCCATGGTTGATGAAATGGCATCCTTTCATAAAAATGAGGCATGGGATTTGGTGGAGTTTCCGGCTGGAAGGAAGCCCATCGGGAGCAAATGGGTGTTTAAGAAGAAGATGAATGTAGAAGGCAAGGTGGATAAATACAAAGCTCGGTTGGTAGCAAAAGGTTATTCCCAGGTGCCGGGAATTGATTTTGGTGATATTTTTTCTCCTGTTGCCAAAGTTACATCTATTAGATTACTTTTATCTGTTGCTGCTGCATTTGATTTTGAGATAGAACAGATGGATGTGAAGACAACATTTCTTCACGGGGATCTAGAAGAAGAGATCTACATGAAGCAACCTGAAGGCTTTATGGTGAAGGGTAAGAAAGAACTAGTATGCAGGTTGAAGAAGTCTCTGTATGGGTTAAAACGGTCACCAAGGATGTGGTATCAGAAATTTGATACCTATATACGGGGACTTGGCTTCACCAGAAGCAAGGAGGATCACTGTGTTTATTTTAAATTAATTGGTGACCGTGTTATTTATTTGGTCTTGTATGTGGATGATATGTTGTTGATTGGAAATAACAAAGAAATTATCCAAGATTTGAAGACCCAACTGTTCTCCAAATTCGACATGAAGGATCTTGGTGCTGCAAACTATATTTTGGGCATGGAAATTAAGAGAGATCGGGCAAAGAGGATGCTCTGGTTAAACCAGAGGAAGTATGTCGAGACTATATTGTAGAGGTTCAATATGCAGGATAGTAAACCGATGAATGTTCCTATTCCTGTAGGTGTAAAGCTGTCTGCTGAACAGTGTCCCAAGACACAAGAAGAAGAGGCGGATATGTCCCGTGTTCCATATGCAAGTGCAATGGGTAGCCTGATGTATGCAATGGTCTGTACTAGACCAGACATGCCCCTTCGGTGGGAGTATTGAAGGTTTATCAAACCCATGGAAGGCATTGGACGCGGTGAAGTGGGTTTCGGATATTTACTAGCACCCATGAATTTAATCACTGCAGAGAAGACAGTTGAAAAAGAATGTTGGACATTCGTGGTTTTGTTGATGCTGATTGGGCTGGAGATCTGGACCAAAGAAGATCTACAAGTGGGTATGGGTTTAGCCTATTTGGAGGTGCAGTCAGTTGGATGATAAAAGACAGTCTGTAGTGGCTCTTTCAACTATAGAGGCAGAATACATAGCAGCCACTCATGCAAGCAAGGAAGCAGTTTGGTTGCAAAGATTGTGTTCAAGTATGGGGTTGGTACATCAAGCTATAAGGATAGGTTGTGATAGCCAAAGTGCAATTTTCTTGGCTAAGAACCCTGCTTACCATTCAAAGACAAAGCACATTGATGTTCAATATCACTTTGTTAGAGATATGGTTGAGGCTAAAAGGGTGTTGCTGGTAAAGGTGGACGCTTTGAAGAATGTTGCAGATGCATTAACGAAGTTTGTGAGCACTCAGAAGTTCTCTTGGTGTAGAGAAACAATGGGTGTTGAAGAATTATCCCAATGACTAAGCTCTGCTATGGCCCCCTGTGGAAAGATAACAACAAGTGGGAGAATGTTGGGCATGTGTTATATTCTTTCCATGACTAGCCCCACGCGATGTACGTTGCGCCGGGCGTAGCAAAGGGAGTCACAACGGAAGCCGACCCCCAACGAATTTTTTTTTGGTGTGTGGACCCACTCATAGGTGGACCCACCCATATTTTGTGCCTGAGTTTGCACATGGTTTTGGGGTACGATGGTTTTCGGCCCCTGGTATTTTTGTAGATCCGGTCAAGGGAACTACGGTTATGTTCTAATCCAGGGTTAATCGATTGGGGTTTATGTATGCTTCGGCATGTATATATATGTGTTGTAACACTAAAAGGAATATAATGAAAAATCAAGCTGGTCGTCCCGATTTGGGATCCAGGGGAAAATCTCTGTGTTTATCTATTTTATGTTTTATGCTCTCGCTATTGTTTATTTTCTGTTATAAGATTCGTGTGTAGATAATTTATGTTTAGGGTTAAAACCTACACTTTTATGGAATATTTTATTAATTTTTTTTGAGGGAAAAATAATTTGAATTTGGTCAAATCCCTTTATTTTAAATAATAAATAAATAAATGATTTATTTATTATTTTAAGAATATGGTTGAGTAATAATTAAATAAATAGTGATTTTTTCAATTATTTATAAATGATTTAGTCAAATTTAACAAGGAATATTATTTAAATAATGTTTTAAATAATTATTCCTAGAAAATAAAAAGATAAATAGTGATTTATCTAACTGATTTTCCTGTTTTGGGTTAAATATGACCAAGAACATCAATAAAAAATTGGTTTAATTAATTATCCCTTGAGGAAAACCAAATAAATAGGGATTTATTTAATATTTCCTCATGGGGTTTCCTGTTTAGACCATAAACAACTTAATAAATTATGGATTACTAATTTATTTTTCATAATGAAAGCAATTTTGCTAGGGTAAAGTTGGTCTTACATGGTGTACTTTGGTCCATCTAATAATAACATGTTAGATGACCAAAAATTGTTGTAACAATATCCACCCTACAAAGGGTTGTGACTCTATATGGAGTCTTCATGTGGTCCTGATATTTGATCTTCTGTTATATTATGGTATTCCTTAGTCTTCTCGCCTTATGATCATGTTATCTCTTCATCTCCATAGGTGTCTTCCAACATGGTCTCCTTCTCCTTTTCCTCCATCATCATATTTTAATGATAATATAATGTACCAGAGCCTGAAATCCATTCATGATAGGACGACACTAGTCTGAAAACCCCTAATCTAACATGCTTCATGAAATCACTTGTTAAGGTTGGGATCGAGTGATTGACTGGGTGATTGACTCTAGTATTGCACAGTTCCAGAGACCAAGGTATGGGACTGAGGCTAGATACTGCGCAATGTGTAGATTAGGATGGCTAGGGTTAAATGATTGCACAATTGAGGGGTTCAAGAGCTCAGGCTGGGTCTTGAGGATTAAGGTTTCCCAGTGTGTAGTTTTGGCAGGAGAATACATCGAGAGATTGCACAGTTAGGGAACTCAGGAGTTTAGGATGGCGGATTGAGACTTGAGCTTCCCCACTTTGTAGTTCTAGGAACATGTGGCCAATGATTTCATTCTTGCAAATTTCAAGAGTTGAAGGCTGAGGCTTGAGGACTAAGACTACACAATGCGTAGTGGAGGACCGATTGGCAAGAAAAATGCACATTTTTGGAGCTTAGAGGCTAGGATTGATCGTTGGGATTGCACAATGTGTAGTTTTTGTAGGTAGAGACTGTAAATTATGTAATGAAAAGAGTAAATATTGCTACTTTAGGATTGAAAATACACAGTGCGCAGTTCATGAGGGATGGATGAGGCTGAGGGGCCTAGTCAGTGAGTTTTTCCAGTTTTGATTAAGTGTGGGATCGCTGAAATTAAGTTGAACAAGAAAAATAATCGAGCATGATCACACACTTTTAACACTTGATGAAACAACAAAGGACACCCAGAACACATGAAAAACATGCTTTCCTCAATGTGACAAAATTGCGACAACTCACTCTAAGTGCGACACTAAAGATACACTTTGTGATGACAATGAAGACACTTGTGCGATAGTTCTTAAAACTTTGGAAATGGGTGTAAAAAATGTATACATGACTAGAAGGACTCATCAACACCAATTACCCTCTGAAATAAGCAAAAAATACACTTTACATGATAGGTGACACTTCCCATGCCTAAATATGACATTTTCTATATGAGAGAAAAAGTGTGAACGAAACTTGTGATATGCGATCGACAGTGAAAGCGACACATGCCAGAGTGAAGACACCATGAAAAAAAAAACTAATTAAAGTGAAATCAAGCAAAAGTGATAGTCGAAACATGAAAAAAACACTCACGAAATCAAAGGTGCACAAAAGCGACAACTTCAAGAACTCACCAAAATAGAAGTACAATTGCAGCCAAAAGTGAGACGATGTCAATGAAAGCATGCACTGAATTTAGACAAAGGTTGATCATCACACATACATGGTATTTTTGGACTGTGCTCTACTTGTTCAAGCTTGCATAAAAGAAGCACTCATGAACTTGTTGCAGACTGAGCATGTGTGAGCGTGACTTTGACACTTACAATCCAAGAAGGGAGCTCAAAGATTTAACAAAGCATCATTGACCAAGAAGTAAATACGAAATGAATGATCACAAAATACACAGTAGGCTCCAAAATTCAAGTGTTGGAAAAATTTTGGAGGATATTTGTTGCAACAAAAATAATACCTTGACTATAATACTGCATGATCTGTGCAATGAAGAACACCATACCTACACCTGGCCATAAGTCTCCATGAAAATTATATTAGAGCATGCCTGATAATTAGTCCTAGATGTATGAATCTCTTGATGGTGTTGGACCTGCAAACATACAGGGGGTCTCCTCGATATGAAATCCCAATTATACCTCACACCATTTTCAGTAGGAGCCCCATTCATAATACAACCTGATTTCCGAAATAATGGGTTTCGGTGGTATGCCTTGGCTGCGATAATGTGTAGAATGATGCATTCATGACTTGGTGAAGCAAGTGTATAATTTTGTGAAGATTCAAGTGCAATGTATGAGAGCTTATAACACAACAAGGGGAAAATTAGTGAGCCCCTTAGAAGCATGTAATAATATGAAAATTGAATGGAACACATGAGCATAAAAGGAATCATAATTTAGCCTGCAAAATAGTTCATAGGATAACCATGATTGACATACATAACAACACACATTCAACAAGATTCATACTAATTCAAACGAAATAATTCATAAGCATTAACGCAAATGAAATAACATACATTGAAAACATAACAAGAGTAGTCCTACTACATTCACAACATATGCATGAAACTTGACAACTATGAAGCTTTTATTAAAGTGAAAGTCCCACACATACATATACAATTACAAAACCACTAGTCCAAATTGTGGAACATGAAGTCAAGACCTTCTCTTCCAAATAAATATACTCCTTGTATGCTAAGGAGAAGCCAAGGATCTCAACAAAACTCCCAAGATTTTGATCATAAGGAAAAAGCCCGACAAAAAGCCCTTTACATGACTAATGAGGTTAAATTTATAAAAAATGAGATGACTATTCATATCCCTTTGTGACTCTTTGATGTACCTCATGAGCTTTTTAATTATTTACACAATGAATATTTATATTCCAAAACTAACACTTGGACTTCCACTTACAAAAATGTTTTAAATACAAAATTACATGCACCCATATAAGACAAGAGTCAACTAGACATCCTAATAAGAAAAATATCATGTCAAGCTTGAGCTTGGGGAAAATCTAGTTCGACCACCTCAAGTTGTAATTTTTGGTTGCATAGTGGTACCAAGATTTGTACTGTGTGATGACTTCCACAAACTTTGAAATAGGGTCAGGCTAGAAGCAGAATCTAGCCTCCATTACATCTGGGTAAACTATATTGGAGCCAATATGAGTTTCCTTCTTTAGTAGGAGCAACATGGTATTGATCTAGACATGGAAACTAATGTAATTTTGCATATTATGCCTTTTCACCTCTAGATATTCCTTGGTGTTTTATGGAAATAAAACCTACAGATAAGTATGCTTTCCCTAAGTGTGGTGGTGCACTTAGAACAACAGAAAGAAATATATATGACCTTTTCCTTAAAATGAATAGATAAATGGAAGGGAACCTACTTGTAATATGTTCTCTTTTCCTCACCTCCCTTCGTTGCTCCGTCACTCTCAATCAAACTGAACTCGCTTGATTGGTACCTGCAATGGAAAACATATGACATAAAATGACACAAAGGAAATATGATCTATTCAAGTTAAATAAATTGAATCGATTAAATTCATAAATACACATATAACATCATTTACACATGAATTAGGAAAGGAACACATGTCTTTATTATGAAGTAGAAAGAGAAGCAAAACCAATTGTTCGATTCGATGTCACTCCCCCAGCTTCAGTCACATCCTCATCACACTAGCAACATAAAATTACATGCAGAATACCTCCAAGAGTTGTGATCTCACCAGCATTACTCTACTTAATACAAATTCTTGCTCTCTTGTGCACTATGATAAATGCTCTATTTATAATTAGATGAAGGTATTTTGACATAAATGAATCATTGAATGGATTTTCCATAAATGGGTGAAGAGGTTTCCTTGTTCATGGGAATAGGAGGATAAGAGGTTTAATGGCTTATGGTTTCCATACTTGAAGCTATCAAATGAGGTGAAAGCTAGAACAACTTCTAGAAGCCACTAGAGGTTGGGAAGATTCCCGGAATCCAATGAAAAATTTGCTCCCAGTCGACCAACGCACTCTAAAGTGGGCCTAGATCCACTGAAACGTAGCCTTACATGGGAGTATATGATCTGCAAAGTAGTTACTTCAGTCTAGGGGTGTGTTGATGGCTCAATGGGGCACTTCAACTGGAATCTAAGCAGTGAAACTTTCATGAAGGGAAAACACCAAAAGGATGACTTGTTTAGGGCATATAGAAACTAATTTAGAGTATGATAGACCCTAATGGATACTGATATGTGTTTTGGGATGATGCCAAAATTGACCTGTAACAAATGCCCCCTAAAGCATGAAGTAAAAAAATGATAATGTTGTTGATTTGATTTACGACGTAATGAGTAGGATATGAAGTGGACGATGACCTACATCAATTACAATACATTACATCATGATATATTTTCATCTTGGACATGAATTTTTTAGGGAGGCATACCCATACTCAACACATAAACTATAATAACATCAGAAATACATCTACATATATATACTTTTCTACAGATATAGACCCATGATAGGATGACCATCTCAGTAATGACCATCGTACGTATGATTTGGTACTACTACTGAAATCACATCCTAGATGGATGAAACTAGATCCGAGGTCTTCTATATCATTCACTCGATCTCTTAAGTACGAGTCTAGCCATGTGAATATGTGATCTGAAGTCAAACATGGGAAGACACCGTCTGATTACCAGCTAATGATGTAAGCCGTTAACAGACGTGAGAGAAACCACTGTTGATGATAATGGCTCTCAAGGTACTGCAGTACATTCTGTATGGTGTGAATAGATGATTTGATGTCGAACACCATACAAAGTCTTTCAATAAAAGGAATTTGATGTCAACTTATCGCCAGAAGCTAGAAAAATGTCATTGACGTAAGAAAGCTCCAAGGTGCTGAAAGGTTGTTTCTAAGTTAACTTCCTAGATGATGAGCTAATGTCGATAGGAAGTGACTCATCGCAAGAGGGCCTTGATGTTTCCCCCATAAACGACACGAAATGAGAGTAATGATTTTAGAGACAGAATGTGACTCATGAAGTAATGTCAAGGATGGCGGTCAGTGAAATGAAGTTTTATGAGTATTGAAAAGGATGAGGAATAACTGAGTGGCTTATCTTGAATATATCGACGACACTGAATGAATTGGCAGCATTTGACCCAAAAAAAAGTGTTGGATGGTGTGATAGACCATAGGTATGATAGATCGTCAAGCATATTACCCAACCCAAAAATCACGGAGATGAAGTGAATAAGTGTCTTGTTCAAGAGTGAATTGCTACCATAAAGTGTTTTATCCCTTTCCAATTTTCCCCAATCATTGTTAACCAGTACCTCTTTATTTTTTAACAAGCTTGAGGAGGATAACATATGCTTGATATATAATTCCACCCTTTGGGGGAATCCATCGCTATTTGATGCTTTAACGAGTCTAGTGAAGGTGAAACTCGATCTTGTCATGATGGACAAGTCCGTCGCTATTTGATGCTTTAACGAGTCTAATGATAGTGAAAACTCGGTCCTTTTTCATGTTTAAAGAGTTTCGAAAAAAGGAATAAAATAAAAATCCACGAGTTATTTTTCGTATAATAGTCCCTCAAATCCAAAAAAGCATAAAATAATACTCAAGAGAACCTCCTAGCCATGTTAGTTTAGGGTTTTCATTTTTCGTAAACATAATCTATGTCAGTTCGGAAAAGGGTTAAACTTATACTGACTAGACGTCGTTTTAATTCCTTTTATGAGCTCGAAACGACAAGTGCTCGAAAATATTTTCATATTTTGGGAGTTTGAAAAGAGCTAAAAGAGAACTCCAGGGGGGTTTTGTTTTTGTGTTTAACAGAGCTCGAAAAAGAGATAAAAGGGTGCTTTATGTCTGACTTTCAATTTAATTTACGAGAAGGAAAAGACGGAAAGAACTTGACATTTTAATGTGTTTTGCGAGCATGAAAGATAACAAAAGAATCTTGGGATTTTCATGAGTTTAACGAGTCTTGAAAATAATAACCGAAATGGACTCGAGATAGGTTTCATTTTTATACAATCTTGGAACATCTGAAAAATTATGCTTGAGAGTAGTTTCATTTTTACACAAGCTTGAAACATAGAAAACTGTGCTTGAAATAGGTTTGTTTCATTTTTATACAAGCTTGAAACAAAGGAAAAATTATGCTTGACCTGATTCATTTTTTAATGAGGTTGACATAGTAAAAGAACTATCCTCAAGACCTAATTCATTTTTTTCACGAGGTTGACATAGTAAAAGAACTATCCTCAAGACCTAATTTGTTTTTAACGAGGTTGACACAGTAAAAGAACCATCCTCATGACATGATTAAATTTTTAACGAGGTTGACACAGTAAAAGAACCATCCTCAAGACATGATTCATTTTTTAACGAGGTTGACATAGTAAAAGAACTATCCTCAAGCCTTGATTCATTTTTTAACAAGGTTGACATAGTAAAAGAACTATACTCAAGGCCTGATTCATTTTTTTAATGAGGTTGATACAGTAAAAGAAATATCCTCAAGACCTGATTCATTTTTCAATGAGTTTGATACAATAAAATAAATATCCTCAAAATAGTTTCACCCAACCTATATATTTCAGAATTATTGGGTATCTTCCTTAAGTCAGATGAAGTGGAAGATATCATATTGAAGGTCTCTATTTTTGCGATTTCTTCCGATGTCGCAGGCGACGGTAACGAAAAGGTTCCCATTAGAGAAGAATACTTAAAGAGTCCTACACCAATGTTCTGAAGAGAAGGTGGGGGTCTGTGAACAAACGAAAAACTTCCAGTTGCTTTGGAACCAGAGGTGAAGAAAGAGAGTTGATCAATGGATGTGATACTTCCTTTATGGGGGAAGATGATCACATGAAAGTAAGTAGATATTACCACAACCATAGCGTAAACCCACGGTCTTCCAAGTAATATATTGTAGTCAAGGGGTCCATCAATGACCTCAAATTCAATAGTAACTAATTCCCCCCATAGTTCGACTTACAGGTTACTAAGAATTCCACAAGGCTTATATGTACGACCGTCACAAGATTTCAACGTCGTAGGTGATTGTGACAAAGTTGGTGAGCCAAGTGACTTCCAACAACTCATAGACATGATACAAGTAGATGTGCCTTCATCAATGATAGTGCAATGAATGAGGTGATTCAGGACATGTACTTGAATCAAGAATGCTAGTTGTGTTGGTAATTGTGGCACATAGCTCGCATGATTAAAGACTACAAGATTTGAATCCATTGGATTAATTCCACTAATCGTGGACAACAAAGCCTGTTTCTGGGAGGGACAATTATGAAGAACCTCAAGTGTTGACATAATAGAAGGTGACTGAGCCAGGTCTTCTACTACATTATAATTTTGAGTTGCACGATCTCGAGGATTGAATGTCGATTTATGAAATAAGGCCTTCGAAGGCTTTATTGCTAACTTTGGAATGATAGGTGGTAGAGTCGAGTCAGATGAGGTCAAAGTCAAAGTGGTAGGTTGATATGTAGCCTTACCATTTGACGACGAAAACAAATTACTGTAATATTTAATTCAATTAGACAACAAAACATCACTTTTGGGCTTAGTGGCACATAGCATAAGCACTTGCGAACTAGAAGCAGGATCTGTAGCAACCATATGTGTTTATGGGTTCGGAAAAGGATTTGTCAACACTGTAGATGTGGTAGAAGTCTTAAGAAGCTTTGGGACTTCTGAGAGGTGAGGAAAATATCGCATAAAATTCTCCTCATTACATATCAATTAAGGGTAACGAGGTTTCCCAAAAGAACCAAATGAATCAAATGATTTCTCCTGTGGGGCTGAATTTGATTTCTTCTTATCTTTCCCCTCCTTCCTATTTCTAGGTTGTTTGTCACTTTTGCATTTTTTAGATGACACGACATGGATTTCAGAAGAAGACACAGGATCATATGCAATAGGGTTTTGATTTGAAACAGCTAGTGTAGAACCATATGGTCGCCTTGCTACTGGAGCGCTACCAGAACCAATCACACCATCGTCGACATGAATGTACTAACCAAATGGAGAAGGAGGAATAGTAAAATTTGGTTGCGACACATTTGGAATATTTTCATACAGTGTGCCAAACTAAGTTTAAATTAAATCTAGATACTGGGCATGAGAATTACTTTCTCTTCAGTGACAACACTGCCTTTGGCCACATCCTCAGTGATAGATGGAAACAAGGACTTAATAAACCACTCAACTAAAAGCTAATTGGGAACAAATGTTTGAACCATTTGACGATGACGACACCACTCATGTATATGATCTGATATATGTGTAGTAGTGGTTTTTTTAAAGCTAGCTAAAAGTTCCATTCCAGTTTCATATTTGATGGGTAACTGGAAGTGGGTTAAAAAAGTAGTGGCTAAAGCTATAACGTTATCAAAATAAGCTCATGGTAATTCAATGTAACTATTGGCTTAAGGGGTCTTGACCGAGGTTTGGATTTAATTTTTTCCAACAAACCCCTATACTACTGGCCCTTTCGGCAATGACTCGCTTGCACAGGCCAAGGTCTCACCCGAAGTAGTATGGGAGGGTGCTATAACCAGGTTTCCGCACCCTGAGAGAAAGAGATTTAATAGAGGTAGCCTTGTTCAGATCTATCAGATTTGCGTAGAAGAAATATTTTCGTAGAGCCTTTAACAACATACGTGCAACATGCGAATTTCATAAACCCACAGATAGCATAAATAAGAAACTATTAGTATATTACTAATCAGATCTCAGTAATACCTTCACATCCACGTGCGCATCAATATTACTCGACAAAGTGAATCACCATAATGTCATGAACACAGCCAGTTATTATAACACAGAGATACAATCAAACATATTTATCATTCATTAGCTTCCAAAATCCACTTATAGACCTAATTCCCAACCCGTGCACACAACCAACAGGGTCCGCACACAGCAGTACTGAGGATCTTCGTGCACATAGCCAGTCGGAGTCCTTACCCAAATACAACCCAAAATAGATCTCAACAGTTCACAATTAGCATCAATCAATCTTAGCCTACATCTAGACTCGATCTACCCATCTACTTATAGCACCTTAGCCCGTGTTATCCTATGGTCTGCAAACTGTGGTTTGTAGACCCTTTGTCTACCCTTTTTACCCCTTATAATTCATTGGGGGTTTGACCCACCCCAAACCCCCATTTATAGACCAAATATTACAAAAATATTACAAAATTGGACAAAATTAGGGCTAGGAACCCTCGTTCCAACAATACCCCAACACAATCTTGTGACTTGTCCCGAGTCACAACATCGGTGGGGTCTTCATCCTATCCTTGAGCTGCTCCATTGCAGCAGTAAATGGAGGTAAAACATGGATGCTTTGCGTGGTGGTAGTCTGTGCAATGTCCACCAGTTTCTGCGAGGTTGGTCCTTCTATGGCAGCGGTGACGCTGTCAAGAGTCTGGTTCAATTTTCTCACTGCCCCGTCTAAGTCTTGTGATAGCTTGAGGGCGTCATCCAACCACGGTGTGAGATGGTCACTAAGTACCTTTTTCTTGCGCCACAGCCCCATAATTTCAGTGCAAAATGTGTGGCTGGTCCGAAGACGGGCTAACCGTTTGGCGGGAACAAGAGTGGACATCGTTACTTCTAGCTCCGCAAAGTCTTGCTCCTTCTGAGTTAACTCCTGATCGATATCTTGGAGGAGAGGGTCATGTTGTACCTGGGACCATAATTCCATAGCCTTCTTAAGTAGAGTGACACCCTAGATGAACTGCATTGTGATAGTGGTCGTGGCTTCCGTAACCAATGTTGCGCGTTGGGCGCGTACCTCCAGAGGGGTCTCAGGTTGCAGCTTGGCCTATAAAGATGCGAGCTGAAGTTTGAACTCAGCCTTGACAACCTATACCTTGGTCTGGGATAATTTTAGGGCAACGAAAAAACCTTTGACCTTAACTTGGGGTTCAACAGAAGCAGGAATTAATTTGGGCATGTCCTCATAGAGCCTGTTGATCAGTTGTTCGAGGGCAGACTACTGCGCAATGGTGGCGACATGCGCGGCCTAGATTTGAGCGAATTCGGTGGCCTGGGTCAGAATGGTCTGCTCGACTGTGCTGAGGTGCTGTTGTACTCAGAGTTCGCGATGCTGGATTTCACTAGTGATGATGGTCAACAATTCCTGTAGCTGCGTACTGGCCAATCGACCAACCTCAAGGCCGATGGAGGAGCATGCCTGGACTTGGGTGCACAATTTAGCGGGTTATAGGACAAATGCAACACTGGGGAGGGGGTAGATCTGAATATCTGCGATGGTGGCCAGGGCTATAACAGGGGTCAGTGGGCCCACAGGAGTCTGCCTCGCTTGATCTATGCTCGTCTGATTCTACCTTGCTTAATCCATGCTCGCCTGAAGTATGTCTGCTTTGAGTTGGAGGGTCTGAAACTTGGCTTGTAAAACATCTACAACAACCTTGTGTTGTTTTTCCAAAGTATTTCGTAGATCAGGAGACGCAATGGTGACAACATCAGCAATATGATCAAGGTCATCCTCCGTGAGGGTAACTTCCGTGGTGGTGCTGGTCTTAGTGGCCTTACGTTTTTTTCTAGGCCCTTGAGACAATTCGTGGGGCCACTTAAGGGTGTACAGGATGGACATACTGGCGTCATAAACGTCGTTTATGTGTTGATTTGGTGGGGAGTCTGGTTCTGGCTATGCGGTCGTGCTTCTGGGGGTCGCTTGCAGCGTGGTTGCTGGAGGCATGAACTCTGATATTGGGCCGAGCGAAATGGTAGGCTTGGACACTGCGTTAGGGCCAGATGTACCTGCTGCATCTAGGTCAGGTGGCGGAGCTACGACCTTCCACTCTGGAGGCCAAGTGGAAATTACTTGTTCAATTTCAGCCTCAGTAGTCATGTATGGAGGATCATTCCAAGTGTGAGATTTTCGGGCCCAAATTTGCACATTGTGCATGGTTATTTGAAAAGAAACTATTCGCTTATACTTTTCATAGACGGCCGGGGACAAGCGCGGTTGGGAATAAATGGCCACATAGGTATCCCCATCGCAGAGTATCCAGAAGAACTTGTTTCCTCCACTTGCTTGGGGTCATTTGAGTCCCACAGGTTTGAAAACTGCGCCCCTTCGCACATGCTAGCCTCCAGAGGGGGGAAGACTGCTTCTTCCAGGGTCTCCCAAGAAACTAAGATGATTAGCAGGATCAACCATGAGTAGTAGAACACTTTTTCCTACTCCTAAGCCTCGCACACATTTTCGAGAAATTATTCAACTAGGTACTGAGACTAATTGTAGCAGACTCCATTTTCACACTGGCCGATGATTTGAATTACGTGAGTAGGGGTAGTTGCGGCTTGACATTTTTGCATCAATTTTTAGGCAAGTAGTAAAGTGCCCATGCGCATCCCTGGGTCATTGATGGTATCAATCAGGAAGCCCCGTTTGTTGCGTTCAACCCTATACTTCTTCCAGAAAACATCAACAGTATGGTGCTCAAATTTCTTGCCTGTTCCATGCCTAGGGTCAGGCCCGTTCATAGGGAGGCCTGTGATACGGTGAATGAAGGCAACATCGATCGATATGTGGCCTTGGAGCCATAAGCAGCCATCATGGACAAGTGTCAGCAGTTGGTGAACGATGAGGCTGGTTACGTTGTAGCGACCAAAATGGGGAAGGCACAACAAGTTCAGGATGCCTACCCCAGCTAATCCCTTGACCCAAACCATTAGCTCGACTTTCGGTACACCATCATCGAACCCCTGTGCCAAGTACAATTGCGGATCTAACGAAGGAAAAACGTCCAGGTTTCCTAGGTCATGGTCGTCAAAATTTATGTTAGGAAGCTGTTTGAACATATCTCCTCGATGGGGAACTTCTTTGGGGACCAGAGGCATCTGAAGATAGGAATGGATGACATCTACGTTGGGCATACAGGCTGCTATTCTGTGTGGCTGAACATAAGTGGGTAACCAGGTTGGCGGAGTCACCTGCAGGCCTTCTAATGTGGCACCATCAGGTTCAGGGGTGCAGTAGGCGAACACTTCTGAGGCAACTTATAGGGAGAATGCCAAATTTGAGGGGAAGTACGAGGCTTCCCACCAGCCCATTTCATCTATTTTTCCTTTCCCTTGCCCTTCCGAGGTGCTGAAGTTGAGCCAATTTTTTCTGCTGCAGGGGTGACCTCTCGGACCTCATTAGATCCTATTTCTTCGGACATTGTGTCAGGTGGAGGCGCATTTGGGTTGGTAGCGGTCATCCTTGCTTGAAAGATGAATTCAACGTGGCTACTGCCGGACAACAGAGCTTTCTCAGTCATGCAGTCGACAGGTAGATAGAACAATGGTGTATACCAGAGAGGCCGAGGTGTGACAAACATGAGAAACAATTGAATCTCGTAGAACAAATATTCCTAAGCTTATAGCATCCACGAGGGAGAAATGGCCATCAGACCCTTAATTGCCTTCCATCATTACGAAAATGGTGAAAATTCCTCGTAAATCACCTCATTAATTTCCAGTTACCCATGTCATTAAACAGGGAGCATGATTTTTCATGCTCCTGCTCCATCCCAATAGCTAGTTTTGTCCATTGCACGCAACACCTAGCCTATCTTGCACCCACCTGTGCTGCCAGTCCTCTGCATCACCCTTGCGCATCCATGCCTATGCACCATCCATGCAAATTCATTTCTGCACATCCTCCCTGCGTGTAGTGTCCATGGTACAACTACTCCGACCATATAGCATTTGGTCGGCACCCTGGAGTCCCGGTATGGCTTTAGCCAACTTCCATTAACATATCCTGGTAGGGACTCACCGCGCAGTGTATCCAGTCTGACCGCTCCACCATTGGTAATTTCTTTGACCACATACGGAACTAACCAGTGCTGTCGGAATTTCCCCCGGTGTTTCGCGAACTGGCTATCATATAGTAGGACCAATGCTTCCTCCGAGAAGTCCTTCTACCGGATATGGCGATCGTGCCATGCTTTCTCTCGTGCCTTCTGAACTTGTTGGTATAATTGGGCGATGAACCAGTATTCTTCCAATGCTACCAGCTGCACCAAGTGCTCCTCCATAATGTCGGGATCGACCATATTTGTGAAGGCCGAGATGCATAAGCTAGGAACAATGTATTCCATAGGCATAATAGCTTCCTTTTCGTAGACCAGGAGGAAGTGTGTTTTTCTCATGAGATTATTACACGTGGTTCTATAGGCCCAAAGGAAAGAGGGGATGCACACGTCCCAATCACTCCATTGTGCATTATAGACCTTGGTGAGCACTTATTCCAAAAATTTGTTGAATGCCTCTACGGTTCCATTCGCCTGCAGATGATATGGGGTACTTTTGGCATGGTGGATCTAGAATTCCTCAGTCAGAGCCTTAATCATTTCATTAATGAAATGCGTCCCTCTATCGCTCATCAGGATCCTGTGGCACCCAAACCTGGTTAAGATATTCTAAAATAGGAAGTGCACCGCCGTGTCCGCAGTGTAGTCCTTGACAACTATAGCTTCGGCCCACCTGGTAAAGTAATCTGTGGCCGTAAAGATATATCGAGCACCTGTCTTCTTACTAGGGGGGGTTAATGGGGCCTACGAAGTCAATGACCCACTTATCAAATGTCTGTAGGGCCGTCTGTGGTTGCAAGGGAATCTCGTCCTGGCGCGAAGGTCTTCTTGTCCATTGGCACGCGTCGCAGGCTTTACAATATGCGTGGGAGTCATTATGTAGTGTGGGCCACCACAACCCAAATCCTAGTACCTTCTGCGTAGTTTCTTTTTCGGCATAGTGATCTCCTGCCACTCCTCCATGGGCTTCTACTAAAATGGATTGTCGTTCATGCTCCAGTACATACCTTTGCAACACCTCATCACCTCCCAGCTTGTATAATTGGCCCGCAATGATGGTAAAGTCAGTGACATGGGTGACCAATTCTCTTTTCTGTTGTACCGAGTAGTCTGTAGGTGCCATCCCTATAGTTAAGAATTGAATAATATCTGCAAAGAGCTCGTCAACCACCTTAATAGAAAATATCTATGCAGCGGGAAAGCCTTCTTCCAGGTTAGTTGGCTCTTCACCACTCTCGATTCAGGACAAGTGGTCTGGTCAAGCATTTAGTCTCCCAGGCTTTACAATCATCTCAAAATCATACTCCTGAAACAGTAGTAACCATCGAAAAATCTTCCCCCCCGACACAGGCTTATTGACTAGGTGCTTCAAAGCTGAATGATTTGTGAACACCTTGAAGTGCCCTCCCAGTAGATAGTGAGGGTATTTTTGCAGGGCATACACCATGGCCAGTCCCTCGCGTTCAGTAGGAGAGTAATTACGTTCTGTGCTAGAAAGTTTTCTACTAGCAAACACAACCGGGTGGTCAATGTCCCCTTCCCTGGGCTGTGTAAGGACAACGCCTAGGGCGATCCCTGAGTCGTCCACATGGACATGAAAAACCTTTACCAAGTCAAAAAATATGAGGATAGGTGTAGAGACCATATTTTCCTTTAGTAGCTCAAAACTATTCTGACACTCTGCGTTCCAGAAAAAAAGATACGTCCTTCTTTAGTAGCTTCTCCATTGGTGTCGTGACCAGTGCGTACCCTTGAATAAATTTCCTATAATAGCTAGTGTGCCCGAGGATGAAGCATAGCTGCTTCTCCATTGTGGGAACTGCTAAATTGATGATAACTGCCACCTTTGCTGGTTAACCATCAATCCTTGCCGACAGACCACATGTCCTAACAAGATCCTAAAAGGTACATAAAATATGAACTTCTTAATGTTTAGGGAAATTTGGTCCTTTCTGCAGGCATCCAGCATCATGCGCAGGTTCGATACGTGCTACTTTACAATTCCAAACACTGTATAATCATAAAAGTATACCCCTAGAAACTTGTGAATGAATTCCTTGAACACTGCCACCACCACTCGTGAAAAGATGGCAGGGGAATTTTTGAGCCCAAAGGGCATGACGGTGTATTGGAAGGATCCCCATTCGGTGGCGAAGGTATTTTTTTTGTGATATTTAGGTGTGATTATGATCTAATGGTAGCCTGAAAACCCGTCAGTGAACGAGTATGCTTCCTGACCTCCCACACCGTCAAGAATTTCATCAGATAATGGTGTAGGGAAGGGATGTAATATCCCAAAATGGGGAAAGCAGCAATATAGCTCATAGAATGAAAGAAGCATAAATTATTTAACACATGAAACCATGAGACCAATATGGAGTCATATAATTATGTATTTAGAACAAAAAATCAATACAAAATAGTGAGGCATAGATCATATACAATGAGGAAACAAGCCTCCCATAAGCAATCACTCTCAACTATGAGTTGTTGTCACAAAAAATAATTCCGGAGAGAAACTACAACATAGTCATATTAGGTATAAATACAGCTAGAAATGATACAATGATGTAAAAATACTAATATAGGCCCCAATAGAATCTAAACATACAGATCCGGCACTAGATCAGCTTTCCAAGACAACCCAAGAGGGTTTCCGGGAAAATGCACACAATGTGCCAATGTAAGCTGCAGCCCTAGGACTGAATATATGTTGCAAAAAATGAAATGAGAAGGTATGGATGAATCTAATGTATAAACCTACAACTCTTCTCCAATAGATCCTCCGGATGAAACAATGGCTCCTCCACTGAAGAAATCACCTCCCAAAACAACCACTGCAACTACCCCTACAACTCCTCCCTAAAATAACACATATCTAGGCTGAAACTGCGTTGTAGGGGATCAATTTTCCTTTTCCTGCTACTAAATGTGTCAATAAAGCTCAAGGGGCTTCTTTACAAGCCTTCCATTGGATGGAAACCTTCCTCCATTGCAAAAATAGCTTTGAAGACACTCGATCTAATTCTCCATTACCGCACCCTGCAACACAACACAATATCCTGCAGAAACTGTGCTGATGAAGAAAGATGTAGCTTGGACTTAAGCCTGAATGTGGAAATGAAATTAAATTCTCTTCCAAGAGGCCTCTCAAGGAAAGAGGTGGGATTCCTGCTCGGGAACACCTGGTGCTAAACAACACAGAAATCTCAACTAAACAGCTAAAGAATGCAAGAAGTCTAAACAGACCACATACAAAATAATAATCCAAAAACATAACCCCCGTATGGCTTCCATCCTCTTCCTTATATAGGTTATGAGCTTCCTTGCCTTTGGCCCCACTCAATTAGGTCATTTCCTCCATGCAATCAATCTCCCTCCAAAACTGCGTTATTCCTCATTTAAGGTCCACTCCTCCATAACAACGTTGTTGATCTGGTCCAAGTTGACCTATTCAACATGATCCAACCCCTGTTCATAATCAAAGGTGCTTTATTTAGCTACTTAGGAGGTCTCCTTTCACACTTGAAATGTTTTTATTGCTGCTAAATAGATTTATGGGTCCCCCCCACCCATTTATTCACCTACCTAGTGACAAAATAATCTATAATATTCCATTTAGCTAAAAGCTAAATTTTAGTAATATTATAGTCCTCCCCTCCAAAAAGTTACTTGTCCTCAAGCAACTATAAAGGTGGAGAAAAATTCCTCCCCTCCTCCTCTTGTGGCCACCTCACCAATAGTCCCCACCATTGTTTCAGATTTTCTACAATAATTCTGTCTCCCAAGGGTTCCTCCCAAATGTGCAAGTTGGCCTTTGGTGGATAAACCAAATGGCCCTCATCATGATAAAGTGGAAGGTCTATATGGAAGCCTTCTTGCTGTTCAATGGCCTTTTCAAGGTAGGAATGATGACAAGCATAGGGAATCTCATTCCCAATGAGAAACTCCCATCTCCATGCTATCATCCAAATGAAATGAATCACCTTCCAGCATGGTAATTCATAGGAAAGTCAAATGTTCATGAGAGGCATGTCCTAAGTGCTCCAAACAATCATATGGAACACCTCATAAAGAAGTAAATGATCTACTGTAGTGGCCATACCATCTCCCATGCTCCTCTTGAAGCATGAAACATAAAAGGTGTGGAAAATTTCATTCCCCACTGACACATTCAACCAATGTGCCTTCCCTTCAATCACGTTCCCAAAAAAGATAAGAACATCATCAACATATGAAATCACAATCAAATTCATGCTAGCTGCCATGTTAAGTAAAGGAGAAGGATAATGGTCCCTCATGTGCAACCAACGTAGCTTTTCTCCTAACTGCCATAGAATATGATAGAACAAGTTTTCCCCCACCACTTGTTTGCTACCCCATTTTTATTGCATGCTTGGAGAAGGTGTATGATGGTTGGTGTTAATGAAGCACACCATGAAGAATACATCATCTCCCAAAAATATTCTATGGAATGGTCAACATCATCATTGCTCATGGCCCCAAATATCCCATGAAGCCAATAAGAAAGAGTTCCCCTACACATGAGTGGTAAGAAAATTCAAGTATATAGTAAATATATCATGATGCTCATAAATACAATCCTTACCATATACTTGGTTTAATCAGCGAGGTAGTAAGGAGGTGGTGATGATAATTATATCCAAGAATTATGTTCCTTCTCACCCTCCAAATAATCTTTGCACTTCCTCATATGATAGATCATCTCCTCTTTGAAGTCTTCCCACATGAATCCCTCCAATATAGTACGGTACGTTCTAATAAAACTAGTGGGATTGGAAAGCGAGATCGCATAGGCTACATGTAGTAGTTTAGCCTTGAGATTTGATTAGCCTTGAGATTTGAGTCTCTAGTCAAGTAAATATGATCACGGAAATAAATGACTCCATCAACCACTCTATACCTCCCATCTATCACTTTCCCGTAAAGAACCTTATAGGTGAAGAGGTTCTTGGAATATTCCATCAATAGTTGGGATTCCCAATATGGATCTAGGCTTCCCAACAATGACAACGCTGTAGAAATTTGAAATGAAGTATCTGTAACATCATAACTCTCCTCTTTGACATGCTCAATGCCAAAGCCACATGTTGGAGTAATGTTACCCCACTTTTGCTGCCTCTCTTGCAGCTGATATTGCCCAAGACAAGATTGAACACTGTTACCGATGAAATAGGTAACCTGACCTCAAAACGGGAACTCTAGCCCAAAAAGACTCAAAAAACATGAAAAAACACCCCAAAAACAAAAAAAGTGTATTCCAGAACACACTTGGTTTTTGAAATTAATTCTTGTTTTATAAAATTATACTACAAAACAAAAATTGCTATTTGAAAAAGTTGAAAAAACACCCTTTCAATAAAACCAGGTTGATCTTTGAATAGCAAAAAAAAAAAAAAAAATGGTGTCATAATACTGACATTTTTTAAAATAGAAATAACATTTTTTAATTTTTAAAATTCAAACATTAAAAAAAACCTAAAGTTTAAGGAAAAAAAATAAATTTAAAAAATAAAACATTTTAAAGCTTAAATTTAAAAATATATAGAATACAAAAATAAAATAAAAGAAAATAAAATTTTAATTCGAACATTAAAAAAAAACCTAAAATTTAAGAAAAATTAAAAATGCAAAAAAAAATAAATTTAAAGATTAAAATTTCAAAATATGAAAATAAAATATTAAATTAAAAAAAAAAAACAAATTTAAAAAGAAAGAAATTATAAAAAATAAAATATAGAAATTAAATTTAAAAAAGAAAAAGAAAATGTTTATTAAAAAAAAAGTAATAATAATAATAATAATTTTAAAATAAAAAATTAATTAATTATATATATATATATATATATATATATATATATATATATATATATATATATATATATATATATATATAAAAAAATGAAAAATTAATTAAAAAAAAAATGAAAAAAAAAATACAATAAAAATATTAAATTTAAAAAAATATATATTAAAAAAATAAATAGCTTTTAAAAAATATATTAAATTATAAAAAATAATATATATATATATATATATATATATATATATATATATATATAAATGAACTTAAATTAAATATATATATATATATATATATATATATATTAGATTTTATTAAATTAAAAAAAATGTTAATATTAAAATAACAAATTAAATTTAAAAAAGAAAAATATTAAATTTTAATAAATAAATGAATAAACAAATAAATTTTGAAATAAAAAATCAATTTTAAATATAAAGTAAAAAAAATTAAAAAAAAAAAAATGTTAAAATAAAAAGTAGAAAAAACTTTAAAAATCAATTAAAAATGAAAAATTGAAAAAATAAATTAAATAAAAAATAAAATAAAAAACAAATTAATTTGAAAATATTAAGTTTAATTAAAAAAAAAAATCTAATTTTAAATACACAATTTTAATTGAAATAAAAAAAATATAAAAAATTTATGTAATTAAAAAAATAATAATAAAAGTAAAAAATTAAAAAAAAAATATTAAATTCAAATAAATTAAAAAAAAAAATACAAAATTTATTAAATTTTAAAAAATTAAATGAAAAAACTAAACATAAAATTTAATATTAAAAAAAAAATTAAAAAAAAAAAATCAATTCAATAAAAAAAAATACAAAATTTAATAAAAATTATTAACAAAATTTAGAAAAAAAAAAAAAAATTAAAAAAAATTAAAACAAATTAAATTTCAAATATAAAAATTAAATAAAAATAATAATTTTAAATTTTTGAATTTAAAAAAAAATATATATATATATATATATATATATATATATATATATATTAAAAATTAAAAAAAATTAAAGAAAAAAAGAATATTTTGATCGTGGTGGCGTGGCCATATGCGTCCCTCAGCGGGTGGCCAGCGGAGGCCGGCCCTTTGGCGGGACGCCGATTGTGCATGCAGCACCCCCGCCAGCCCAGCGGTTGGCCTCCGCCGTCACCTGGGCGGGAGGCCGATTCCGAGAATCGCCCTCCCGGAATCGCCCTCCCGCCGCCAAAGGGCGATTCCCGGAATCGGCCTCCCGCCCAGGTGGCAGCGGCCGGCCTCCGCCACCACCTGGGCAGGAGGCCGATTGGCGGCGCCACCACGATCAAAAATTTCTTTTTATTTTTTTTTAAATTTTAATATTTTTTTTTAATTTGATTTTTTTTATTTTTTTTTTTAAATTCAAAAAATTTAAAATTATTTTTTTAATTCAAATATTTTATTTTAAATTTAATTTGTTTTAATTTTTTTTGTTTTTTTTTTTTAAATTTTGTTTTTAAATTTAATATTTTAGATTAATTATTTTTTAAAATTTAAAATTTATTTATTAAATTTATTAAATTTTAATTTAATTTTTTTTTTAATCGTTTAGTTTATTTAGTTTTTCATTTTTAAAATTTATAAATTGTTTCATTTAAAAAAAAAACAGTAAATTTATGGATATTTGTTTTTTAATTATTTGCACGTGGTTTTTTTCATTTTTTTTGTTTTTTAATGATAGTTTTTATTTTATTTTATTTTATTTTTCTTTTTCAATTTTAAATTTTGTTTTTTTTTTAATTTGTTTTTTTTTTTTGTTAATTTTAAAATTTGTATTTTTTTTATCTAAATTTTAATTTTGTAATTTAAATTATTTTTAAATTTTCTATTTAAATTATTATTATTATTTTTTTAATTATATGGTTTTTTTAATAACTTGAAAAAAAATGTTTTTGATGTTTTTTTTTTTAAATTTTTTTGGTTAATTTTTGTTTTTTTTCTTTAAATTATGTGTTTTTTTTTCAAATTTTGTCATTTCTTTTGATACAATTTTCGAATATTTTTGTTTTTTTTGTTTTATTTATTTATTTTTGTTTAAATTTTTTATTTTTACGAGTTAATTTTGTTTTTTTTTACATTTTTATTGTTTATATATGTATATTTTTATCTAAGTTTTGTGTTTTATTACCAACATGAAAATCACCACTCTAAAAAAAGAAAGGTTGATGCTGCATGGATCAATACGTTTCAAAATTAGCATGAAAATCACCGCTCTAAAAAAAAAAAATTGATGCTGCATCAATATGTTTCAAAATTAGCATCAAAATAACTAACATTTTAAAACAAATATTCATACTTCATAAATAAAAATATTAGAGTGTCAAAAATGTGCACAAAAAAAAATGGGTGATTCTGCATCACCACTTTTCAAAATCGGGTGCTTTTTATGCTACCAAAAAAAAGTAGGTAACAGTGCGGTTACCTATTTCATCGGTAACAGTGTTATTGGAGTACATGGAAGTCAACCTCCTCTTGAAAGGTACCTCTCCTCCATAGTTTGGCCAATGCATACAAGAGTGTCAATAACCTCTTATCATATTCAAAAATATTCCTTATGTGTGGGAGTATCATTTGCTGCCCCAAGGTTATGGAGTAGCCCTTTGACACCATGCTCATGTCATCATCGATTTCTAAATCATCATCTTTCAGCACAAAAAACTGAGTGGGAGATGGAAATGTCCATATCAGAAAATTTCTCACCTCTCTTTTGAACCCATCAAAGGTTCTCTGCGCTGTGCTAGTTCCTACCAAGGCTCCTTCCCTAGCCAAAAATATCAATGCTGCACCATGTTGAGAGAAATATTTATTCATCTTCCAATCAGGGGGTCTCCCTAGTGGAATGCCCCCATGTAAAGAGACATCAAAATATGAAGTAGACTGTATAGATGAGTGGATTGATTTGTCCCTCTCTTCACTGCATAAATAATTCTCCTTATTCTATATATAAACCCTTTGAAATAAACAAGGGCGCATGCTCTCCATCCTTTGTTGCTGATCCACCTTTCTTTCTCCTCCTTTGATCAAGGAGTTACAACCCATCATTGCTATCACAAGATGCTCCTTCAGAACTTTTTGCAAGGATGCAAAAGCTCCTCCTCTTGAAGCAATAGCCTCATGTCCATATCCATGTGGTGATGGTTCTCCTCCCAAAGTGACATCACTGTTACTTTCCTTCTGCTCTTCCTCCTCATCAATATTTGAGAATACCTCGTCAAAAATGAGAGACCCTAGATCTTGGTCTTCCCTTGAAGGAGGAATATCCATGTCTTCCTTTGGAGAAGAAAGCTCTTCATGCAATGGGGATCTTGCCCTTGGCAATGTATCATACAAGTCTTTATCCCCCTCAATAGAAATCTGAAGTGGAGTTGGTGCAATATTTATTTCCAACTCATGCAAAGGTTTTGAATGTTTATGTTTTTCTAGCTCAATCAAATATGTTTCAGATTGTTTTACATCAAATCTCTTCACTAATCTCTTAGTGAATCTTGCATAAGTAGCTATATTTTCATGATCAAATGAAGAAGATTCATAAAACCACCAAGTATGAGCCTTACCTTCAAGATGCAGTGCTGCTATCCTAAGGGCTCCCCTTTCTGAAACTTGATGTAGATACAAATATGAGTCTAGCAGATCCTTGGTTGTGCATGTGGAGGACCCATCAAAACTTGGCAGAAAGAATCTACCTCTTCTTCTTTTGTTGTGATTTCTGGGTCTTCTTTCCTCATTGAGTTGGAAAAATTCTTGGAAGTTCAAGTACTCCTTGAATCTTCAAGTTTTAGATTCATACTCCTGAAGATAATCACTCAAAGTCTCCTCCTCTGGTGCATCTTCTTCCTCCATCTCACTTGCAGCAAATTTGGGCATAATACTATGCTGTGGATCATAATGTGTGGCTGCATGTTCACACCCATCATGAAAAAATCTAGGGATTGCTTCATATTCAAACCCCCTTGGAGATTCCCTACACATATCCCTTCTCATCTTCTTGACATCTCCTTTGATGCTCTGCATAGTTTGCAAAAGAAGCTTTGAGAGCCCCTCTTTTTCCTTTCCTCCAAATAACAGAGTCTTGTCTTTGTTTTTTCTGTACATCTCCTCTTCTTGTGAGAAGCTTCTCCTTATGGTGACATATTGGCTGAATGCACAGGCTGAGCCAAGATTATGCTATGATACCACTGTAATATCCCAAAATGGGGAAAGCAACAATATAGCTCATAAAATGAAAGCAGTAGCAATTATTTAACACATGAAACCATGATACCAACATGGAGTCATAAAATTATGTATTTAGAACAGAAAATCAATACAAAATAGTGAGACATAGATCATATACAATGAGGAAACAAGCCTCCCATAAGCAATCACTCTCAACTATGAGTTGCTGTCACAAAAAAAATGCCAGAGAGAAACTGCAGTGCAATCATATTGGGTATAACTACAGCTGGAGATGATAAAATGATGTAAAAATAATGATATAGGCCCCAATAGAATCTAAACATACAGATCCGACACTAGATCAGCTTTCCAAGACAACCCAAGAGGGTTTCCGGGAAAATGCACACACTGTGCCAATGTAAGTTGTAGCCCTAGGGCTGAAGATATGCTGCAACAACTAAAATGAGAAGATATGGCTGAAGCTGATGTAGAAACCTACAACTCTTCTCCAATAGATCCTCTGGATGAAATAATGGCTCCTCCACTAAAGAAATCACCTCCCAAAACAACCACTACAACTACCCCTGCAACTCCTCCCTAAAATAATGCAGATCTGGGCTGAAAATGTGTTGTAGGGGATAAATTCTCCCTTTCCTGCTGCTAAATGTGTCAATAAAGCTCAAGGGGCTTCTTTATAGGCCTTCCATTGGATAGAAACCTTCATCCATTGAAAAAATAGCTCTGAAGACACCCGATCTAATTCTCCACTGTTGCACCCTGCAACACATCACAATATCCTGCAGAAACTGCGTTGATGAAGAAAGTTGTAGCTTGGCCTTAACCCTAAATGTGGAAATGAAATGTAATTCTCTTCCAAGAGGGCTCTCAAGGAAAGAGGTGGGATTCCCACTCGGTAAAACTCGGTGCTAAACACCACAACAATATCAACTAAACAACTGAAGAATACAAGAAGTCTAAACAGACCACATACAAAATAATAATCCCAAAACATAACCCCCGTATGGCTGCCATCCTCTTCCTTATATAGGTTATGAGATTCCTTGCCTTTGGGCCCACTCAATTAGGTCATTTCCTCCATGCAATCAATCTCCCTCCAAAACTGTGTTATTCCTCATTTAAGGTCCACTCCTCCATAAAAACGCTGTTGATTTGGTAAAAGTTGACCCATTCAACATGATCTAACCCCTGGTCATACTCAAAGGTGCTTTATTTAGCTTCTTAGGAGGTATCCTTTCACACTTGAAATGTTGTTATTGCTGCTAAAGAGATTTATGGCCCCCCCCACCCATTTATTCACCTACCTAGTGACAAAATAATCTATAATATTCCATTTAGCTAAAAGTAAATTTTAGGAATATTACAAGGGATAATGTACGTAAGCATCATTCAATTTTCACAGGTCTATGCAGATTCTTATTTCCCATTTTGTCTTCTTTTATTGGACCACCATAGGGCTTACCCATTCAAATTGTTCTACCGGTTTGGTGATACCTGCGACTATCATTTTATCGATTTCTTCTCTGACTTTCTGCTTATATTTTGGGTTCAATCGATAAGGTCGCTGCTTGACAAGATGCGAATCTGGTTTTAAGGTGATCTACATGACACCCAGGTCCCCTAAAATACCTTTGAGCTCTGAAAATTTTGTGGGAAACAAATCCTGACATTCAATGAGCATTTCCACGATTTTTCCAATGGTATCATCATCCCAGTAATCCCCAATTCTAGCCATCTTGGATTGTTCTTCCGTTACAATGTTGACTTCCTTTAATTTGAGAGGCTTAGTCACGTCTACTGCTTGTAATGGAGGTCTAGAAACTGCGTGTTCACCCTCGGACTCCAGGATAGTGATATTTTGCAGATCCTCGTCACACTCTTCCAATAATAGATTTCAACAGTTGGCAATATCCTACATCTGCACATCCCAAGCTGGTTCCCCACATTCTATGTGAGGGCGCGATTCTTCAAATACTAGAGAATCTATGTCCTATAGGGCTTCATCTAATTTCTCAGTCTCGCCTACCAATCCAAACATCACCAAAAAATATTCCCTCATGGTGTCCCAGTGGTGAGTGCGCTGGTGTAGGTCTGCATCCAAATACCACATGGTGGGGATAGGTTCCAAGGCGTGGATAAACATGTGGAACCATTTGTCCCAAGTCCTTTTGCACCATACTTCCATCCATATCGACAAGTGCTTGCGTGGGTCCCTGCGGCCGAAGAAAATCTCCATGGGTAGGTGGATCGGAGGTTCGAATCTTAGGATCAAAATTTTGTGACATTCCTTCCAATCCTGGAAAGTCCCCTTATGAGTTTCCCACCACTGCGCAGAGGTCGCATGCATAGCTAGGTTAAGCACCCACATCCTCCGTTCTCTTGGGAATTCTGCTTCGAATGCTCTAAGAAAATCCCTAACACTACTAGAATCATCAAAATAGGGCAACTCTATTACCTCTGAGGAGATACATCGGAAGCTCTTTGTGATTTTCAAGCATCGTACCGCAGATAAGTCATGCAACCGGTTCTGCCAATTTTATATTTCCTTGTCTGAGTCAGAGATAAATTCGCTGTCCTTCTCCCAGTAGAGCACGCCATCAACAATAGGGTTGATCCAATCCTTGTTTTAGTTAGCCAGCTTGTAAATCTGATCAACATCATCCCCTTCGCACACTGGTTCTATATATTGCTCGCCCTCTACTGGATCTAGAGGGACTATTACTCGCGTACCCTCATTCTCAAAAACCATGTTTTGCCTTTTTAATTTGATAATACCTCCCATGTATATAGCCCAATCTAGTCTTAAAAGCATAGGGTAAGGGTATGCATCATCTACAATTTGAATCACTTCAAAATCTGTGTATACCTTAACTCCCATGATGTCTACCATAACCTTTGATAGCCTTCCTAGCGGTATGATTTTCTTTTGGTTCGCCATGCGTAGTTGTATAGTAGACCATTCCAGCTTGGGCTCTCCCATCCTCTACCAAGTCTGTTTAGGCAGGGTATTTGCATTGGATCCTAAATCAAGCATGACCTAATCCATTTCATAATCTCCAATATGGGTAGTTAGCCGCATTTCTTGACAATTTCTCTTCTTATTCTTATAAAGTTTGTTGACATCTCTCACTTCTGTTGGTGGGGAAATATTTTCTGTGCAACTGTCTATCAATGCTTGGAGGTTCTCAACTGCCTTCTGGTTGCGTAGTAAATTCATACATGCCTGCAGGAACGATTTCAATTTTTCGTCTGCTTTGAGGTTCATTGGGGTCTTGGAGGTAGATGCCTCATTTTTGGTAAATTATTTTCCAGCTTCAAGGAAGGTTTCTTTTTCTTTCTGTAAGTCCAGGCTTTCCTTTTTGTCAGCGGATTTTTTGATAAGTGGTTCGGCTATAGCCTTTTCCTTATCTCCTCTCGTGGCCATGCCACTGCCCATAATTATGTTAATACTGGGCCCCTCATCGCGCGGTTTTTCCTTAACCCTTTGCACATTCTGCATCAGCGTTTGCTATTTTTCCTGCATCTTTGCTATTAGTACAGGACAATCTTCGATCACATGATCCAACTTCCTGCAATACCTACAATATTTTCGTGCAGGGTTTAGAGCATCCCTTGCGAAGTGTCCCACCTCTCCACAGTTATAACAGATCAATTGTCCTCTTTCTTGTCCTGTGCTTCCACCTCTTCCACCCCCCTCAGCCTCTTGCCGAGGAGCCTCCTCGTCCAGAGGGATATTGTGGTGTGGAAGGGTCAGCCTGTACCCTATACAAGTTTCCTCTATTTATCATCAAATCATATGTCCAACGATTGTGCTCATCATGTCCTACAGACGAGTAGAATCTGCACCATTGCTACTTAAATTCTGGGACATAAGCACTGAGTTGGGGTAGTCGTTTGTATCATGCAATCCAACTACTCGACAGTCAGTGCACCATAACATTGGGTTGCTTGGTCCCGCAACCTCTTTGGGGCATAACGGGTTAGGCCCCCCAGCCTGCATGTAGCCTAATAACAAAGGGCAATGATCCTTGGTGTGGCCTGACACCCTGCACTGTATGCACCAAATCTCTATGTTGGCTTCTTTTCCCTGTTATTTTTGTAGATTCTGGATTTCTAGGTGCATCGCCTCCAACTGGCCTTGGATCTGCTGCACCCCAAACTGGGCATTGTCCCTTGGCGCAGCTTCTAGCTTCATGGCACTTTCCAGGGCCTTTTGTTGTGTATCAATCGTTTGCTGGCCCATAGTCCCGTGCATGTGTGGTAATAGCATGGAAATGAACCATTATTTGTGTTGTCTATCTTTGTACTTAAAATCCCCATCCCTCATAACTTTCTTCAGTCGTTGATCAACCTCCCATATCGACTTTGTAGGTCCCTGTCGGAAATATTTCAAGTCAATTACCGGTTGTGTTAGGTCCCTATATTACTATTATAGCCCCTTATTGTTGTTAGTGTAACCCCCTTATTGTTATTATTGTACCCTTGTAACCCCCATTTTGTTATTATTGTTCCCTTAAATTATTATTGTTAGGTCGGCTAGGATTACATTGTGGCCCACTAGGATTACATTATGGCCCCATGGACTCCTTAATATAGAAAGGAGGTTTTGTAAATTGTATCATCCAAGAATTGTTCATTCATGTAATTTATTGGAGGTTTCCCCCTCGAAGTGGCTTATTTCTAAGGTGTTGATATCTCTTTTCTTCTATTTTTGGAGCTGGTTTCACAACATTTGGTATCAGAGGTTTGGATTCTAGGGTTTCGCTGCTCAAAACAGGTCATCGTGGAATTTTCGCTATAAATTTTTTTCTACGAAGTTTCAAAATAGAAAATTTTTAAGGTGTGAAGCCGAAATCTTGTGGAAGATCGTCTAAAAATTTCAGAGCTTGGTTCGCAATATTTTCAGAGACATGAGCTGTGGAAGTTAGGTCTTTTTTCAAGCTCCTAAATAGGTCATCATGGCATTTGCGCTATAACGTTTTGTCTATGAAGGTTTAGAATCTGAAATTTTTAGGGTGCGAATCTAAAATCCTGAGGAAATCCGTCAAAACATTTTAGAGCTTGGTTCACAACATTTTTGGAGATATGATCTGTGGAAGGTAGTGCTTTTTCAGGCTCTCGAATTTCATCTCAAAGAGGTGATTGTGGGAAAAGTTCAATAAATCTCTCTCTGAGCATCGAATTGGAGTACCGTAAAATGTGGTTGCAAGTAAACAGATTGTAGTTTCTTGGCTATCAATTTCAGAGGCGAAGGACGAAACAGTGACACGTGGAAAGTCGTACAAGTTTGCTCTACTGAACCAGTCCATAATTGGGTTATTGTGGGAGATTGGAAATAACTTTGTCTTGAAGAATCCAAATCAGATCAGACCTATGGCATTTGAAAGAAGCTTTAGAGGGCTACTACAGGGCTGAATTTTAGATATTCAAGATCTCCAATTACAGAGATAATTGAATTTCAATATCGAGCTCCTAAAAAGAAAGTAAAAGGTGTGTATTTTTTTCTGAATTGCATAAGTCTTGTTTGAATAATCAAGTTAAATTGATTCCAAGGGCATATTGTAGAATAGATTTCAGTATTGGATTCTAGAATGGCCCCTAAAAAGAATTCAATGCCCATTAAGCCTTTAGAAGGATCTACTATGACTCATGAAGACGAAGATTGGCGACATGACATATCAAAATTACAAGAGCAAGTGCAACAAATTTTGCTCTCGCAAAGAACAACAAAAAATGAAATGGAAGTTTTGAAGAAAAGCGTGGAAACTAAGATGGATGGTTTGAAGAAAGGCATGGAAGTTAAGATGAATGGTTTGGAAGCTAAGATGGATGGCATGGAAGTGGGCATGGAAGCTAAGATGGATGACATGAAAGACAACATGGAAAACATGAAGAATGATCTAAAGCATACATGGAAGGCTTGATGACAAGCTTAAAACCAGAAATGATTCCTAATGGCGGAAATATAGGAGAAGAACCTCATGATGAGAACAAAATAAATGTTTATCGTGATTTCATAAACTCGAATGTTGGTGGGAAGAACCACCATATTCCAAAAATGGATATGAGGAAGTTTGATGGAAAGGATCCTGTAACATGGATACTACAGATGGAGCAATATTTTGATCTCAATAATGTGAAAAACACACAAAAGGCACGCATTGCAACTTTACATTTAGAACAAAATACATTTGTATGGTATCGATGGCTTTGCTCCCGTAAAAAAATTGTCACTTGGTCAATTTTTACAGAGGAAATGATAGCACATTATGAGGATACAAAGAGAAACACCTTCTTTAGCCAATTGATAAATCTCAAACAAAAGGGTTTAGTGGGGCAACACATTAAGGAATTCCAAAAATTGAATATAAGGGTAACTGATATTCCAGAGGAACACAGGATCGATCTCTTCATAGGCACTTTAAAGGATAATATCCAACATGAAGTTCGCGTTTTGGAACCAGATTCATTGGAGAAGGCATTCAGGTTGGCAAGAAAAGTTGAATGTAAAATAATGGCGACAAGGAAGCCTACCACTAAATTCTATAAAGAAGGAAGTGTTGCTATGTCTAGATTTCCACAACCTACAAGGTTGACACCACAACAATTGGAAGAAAAAAGAGCAAAAGGGCTTTGCTACAGTTGTGATAGCAAATACACTAAAGGTCATAAGTGTGCTGAGAAGAAATTATTTTACATAGACTGTGAAGAGGAAGAAGAAAATGAACAAGAAGAGGATATACACCAGGAACCAGCCCTAGAAGAGGAAGAAATGAATCCGACCATATCGTGTAATGCACTGGTAGGAATTACCACTCCTCAAACTTTCAAGATAGAAGGACATATCAAGAAGAAAAAGGTAATAGTGTTGATTGATTCAGGTAGCACCCATAATTTTATTCATTGTAAGGTAGCCAAGGAATTAAATTGTTTCCTATACCCAGCACCAGAATGTCAAGTGATGGTTGCAAATGGAGGAACTATAAATTTCTCTCGAAAATGCCATAATATCAAGCTAACCATGGGGGAATATGTATTGACTAGTCCAATGCTTTCCATTCCTATGGGAGGTGCTGATGTTGTACTAGGAGTACAATGGTTACAATCTTTGGGGACGGTAGCTTTTAATTTTCAAGAACTTTTCTTGAAATTTTTTTCAGAAGGAAAGGAAGTTGAATTACGGGGTATTGCGGGGAAGCCAGGAAGAATAATAAGCTCTAATGTCATGACAAAGCTTCTAAAGAAAGAACAGCGAGGCGTAATTGCACAATTATGCTCACTAGAAGTTCCAACATCAAAATCATCTATTTCTGCAGATCTCCAACAAGTTTTGGACAATCATTCCAAGGTGTTTGAAACTCCCAAAGGACTCCCACCTATTCGTGATCATGATCATGCTATTCATTTGATTCCAGGAAGTGTTCCTCCAAACATCAGGCTTTATAGATATCCTTATGTCCAAAAGAGCGAAATTGAACGTATGATTGCAGAAATGTTAGAGGCGGGTATAATTCAACCTAGTCAAAGTTATTTCTCTGCTCCTGTAGTATTGGTACACAAGAAGGATGGATCATGGTGAATGTGTCTGGATTATAGGGAGCTCAATAAGCTCACCATTAAAGATAAATTTCCCATTCCTGTGATTGATGAATTATTGGATGAATTACATGGAGCAATTTATTTTACCAAGTTGGATCTTCATGCAGGATATCATCAAATTAGAATGAAGACTGAAGATATTCCAAAAACAGCATTTCGAACTCATGAGGGTCATTATGAATTTTTGGTCATGCCTTTTGTCCTTACCAATGCACCTTCTACATTTCAAGGGTTGATGAATTCCATTTTCAAACCCTTCCTTAGAAAATTTGTGCTAGTATTTTTTTGATGATATACTAATCTACAGCAGGTCTTGGAAGGATCATGTTGAACATGTTGACAGGGTGCTCAAACTATTGCAGGAGAAACAATTATATGCAAAAAAATCCAAATGTTTCTTTGGAGTACAAGAGGTGGAATATCTGGGTCATATTGTATCTCACGAGGGTGTTAAAGTAGATCCTAACAAAATTAAAGCCATTAAGGAATGGAAAGTCCCCACAACCATAAAGCAGTTGTGAGGATTTCTCAGGTTAACAGGGTATTATCGCAAGTTTGTTAAGAATTATGGGAGAATAGTAGCACCTCTAACAAATACAGATGTATACCAAGCAACCTGCCTTTGAATTAAAGAAAGACAAACAGCCCACCGGTCTTCGCTACGCCATACTTCACAAAAAACTTTATTGTGGAATGTGATGCCTCAGAAAATGGAATTGGTGTTGTTTTAATGCAAGAAGGAAGACCCATTGCTTTTGAAAGTCGTCCAATCAAAGGAAAGTATTTATAGAAACCTATTTATGAGAAGGAAATGTTAGCAATACCGCATGCACTAAAGAAATGGCAAACTTACCTAATGGGAAGACACTTCAAGGTAAAAAATGATCATGATAGTCTTAAACACTTTTTGGAACAAAGACTATCTTTAGAAGAGTAGAAAAAATGGGTCACAAAGATGTTGGGTTATGACTTTGAAATAATCTACAAAAAAGGGAAGCTAAATGTTGTTGCAGATGCACTCTCAAGAAAGAATGAAGAGGTGGAAGCATTGCTTTGTGCCATTTCTATTATCCAACCAGATTGGATAACCTAAGCAAGAGATGAATGGAAGAAGGACAAAGATGTATGGACACTCATTCAAAAGTTGCAGCAAGATCCTAGTACATCTGATACATTTAGTTGGAAAAATGATTCCTTATGGTACAAAGATCGCTTATATCTTTGTAAGAATTCCAACTAAAACAAAAGATTCTTCTGGAATTGCACACTTCTCCTTTAGGAGGACACTCAGGATTTTTAAAAACTTACCACAGGGTGAAGAAAGAATTTTTTTGGGATAGCCTTAAATCTGATATTCGAAAGTTTGTGGCGGAATGTTTGGTTTGCCAGCAGAATAAAGTGGAAACAATTAAGACCCCAGGACTTCTACAACCTTTATCCATTCCAAGTCAACGTTGGGAGGAGATTTCAATGGATTTTATCACAGGTTTACCTAATTCCGAAGGAAAGAGTGTCATCATGGTGGTAGCTGATAGACTTACCAAGTATGCACACTTTTGTGCATTATCTCATCCATTTAAAGCAAGTACAGTTGCTACTACATTTATGGACAGAATTCAAAAGCTACATGGAAGCCCAAGGGTTATTGTGAGCGACAGAGATCCCATTTTTATCGGAAATTTTTGGACGGAGTTATTTTCTTGTTTGGGTACTCAATTAGCTCATAGCTCATCTTATCATCCTCAATCTGATGGTCAAACTGAGATAGTAAATAAATGTTTGGAAGGATATCTTCGTTGTTTTGTATCCGATAAACAAACACAATGGGTCAAGTGGTTACCTCTTGCTGAATGGTGGTATAACACTTCCTTCCATACTGCAGCAAAAATGACCCCATTTATGGCACTTTATGGATATCATCCACCATCCATCACATCATCTTTAAGGGAAAATTCGGAGGTTCAAGCAGTGGAAGATCACATCGAGCATCAGCAAGAAGTTCTCCAACTCTTAAAGGATAACCTGAATTTGGCACAAAATCGAATGAAACAACAGGCAGATCAACATCGTAGCGAGAGAAGTTTTGATGTAGGAGATTGGGTATTTTTACTGCTACAACCATACAAACAAATGTCCCTCAAGCAAGCAAAGAAGGATAATAAATTATCGCCAAAGTACTATGGTCCTTACAAGGTGTTGCAAAAGATTGGTATTATGGCATACAAATTGGAGCTTCCTGCTTCTTCGCGAGTACATCCAGTTTTCCATGTTTCATGCTTAAAGAAGGTTATAGGTGAAAATCTTCCAGCTCAAACAATATTGCCAGAACTTGATGAGGAAGGAAAAATCATATTGGAACCTAAAGCGGTCATGGAAACAAGAACTCGATAGCTACGGAATCGATCAATTTCAGAGTATCTCATCAAGTGGAAGAACTTACCCACTGAAGATTCTACATGGGAGGATGAGAATTTTATACAGAAGCACCTAGAGCTACTCAAGCGTTGAGGACAACACTTTTGTGAAGGAGAGGGGCATGTTAGGTCCCTATATTACTAGTATAGCCCCTTATTGTTGTTAGTGTAACCCCCTTATTGTTATTATTGTACCCTTGTAACCCCCATTTTTGTTATTATTGTGCCCTTAAATTATTATTGTTAGGTCGGCTAGGATTACATTGTGGCCCACTAGGATTACATTATGGCCCCATGGACTCCTATATATAGAAAGGAGGTTTTGTAAATTGTATCATCCAAGAATTGTTCATTCATGTAATGTATTGGAGGTTGCCCCCTCAAAGTGGCTTAGTTATAAGGCGTTGATATCTCTTTTCTTCTATTTTTGGAGCTGGTTTCACAATAGGTTGAGCGTAGGACTTGGGCTTCCGAAACTGTTGTTTTAGCATCCTTAATTTCCTTTATTGACATATCTATATGTTGGTCAACGTACCCCATGAACCAATCCAAGGCTCTTCCCTCAAAGGCTAGAGATAGCAACGCCCTTTTTACAACATCGCTAGCAACGTTCTGCGCAATCCATACTGATTCTGCTAAGAACCAAAATCCATCCATGTCCTCATCCACCACACCCTTAAAGGTAGGTAGCTTCATGTGCGTGGCCATGTCATCTTCTAGTGGTGGTGGAAGGGTAGGAGAATTCTTTCCCTTTCACGGATTTGACAATGGGGTAACCAGAGGACTAGTTCCTGCGTGCATAGGCAGCTCTCTTAAGGGACTATATATTGATCTATCCCCTTCTTGATTAACCCTGTAATATTTACCACTTCATGTTGTAATTTTGTTCTGATCGTAGGTCATTCACATGGTGTGACTGCACAACACACCTTTTTCGCACAATAGTATCTTAGTTAGTAGTGGAAATGTTTGCAAAAAATTACCTCGGAACCCTTTGAAGAACCTCCGCCCAGCTTCAGAATAAGATACGAATTGATCAACTCTGAATTCCATTATGAATCCTCCCAAAACAACATCCACCTAGTGATCTACCATCCATGTGATTTTTTTATTAGCCTTCTCCAACTGTTGGATCAATTCATGAGTCCACCGTGTAACCTGATCATCTTTACCACAGGTTTGGAACTCCACTAATCTTGCTAACCACTCCTGTAGTTTGTGTGCGAAGGTTACAAAGAAAATCTCATATACTTCTGTAAAGATATACTTATTTTTCCATTCTTTGGTAGTCAGCCTTGTACTTCGATTCTCTTTTAAGGAAAAATCCTAGATCTGTTTCTTGAACCATAATTCTTCAAGTTTATACTTCTCAGGTTGCTAGTGATCTCGTGGCATTACTCAATTTCTCTCAAAATTCTCCCGGTCCAGGCAACAGAACCATTTTTTGGCTTAAGGGGTCCTGACCCAGGTTCAGATTTAAGGTTTTCAAACAAACCCCTGTACTACTGGTCCTTTCAACAATGACCTTCTTGCGTAGGCCAAGATCTCACCTGAAGTAGTATGGGAGGGTGCTAGAACTAGGTTTCTGCACCCTGAGAGAAAGAGAGTTAATAGAGGCTGCCTTGTTTAGATCTATCATATTTGCGCAGAAGAAATCTTATCGCAGAATATTTAACAATATACGTGCAGTATGTGAAGTTCATAGACCCACAAATAGCATAAATAAGCAACTATTACTAATAAGATCTCAGTAATACCTTCGCATCAACGTTCGCATCAATATTACTCGACAAACTGAATCACCGTGATCATAAACACAACCAGTTCTTATAACACAGAGATATGATCAAACATATTTATCATTCATTAGCTTCCAAAATCCACTTATAGACCCAATTCCCGCACACAGCCAGCAGGGTCCGCACACAGTAGGACTGAGGATCTCCACGCACACAACTAGTCAGAGTCCTTACCCAAATACAACCCAAAATAGATCTCAATAGTTCATCAATCAATCTTAGCCTACATCTAGACTCGATTTACCCATCTACTTATAGCACCTTATCCTTTGCTATCCTATGGTCCACAAACCATGGTTTGTGGACCCTTGGTCTACCCATTTCACCCCTTACATTTCATTGGGGGTTTGACCCACCCCAAACCCCCTTCGCTAGACCAAATATTACAAAAATATTACAAAACAAGACAAAATTAGGGCTAGGAATCCCCGTTCCAATAGTACCACTTCACATCCGGACCAGTAAGAGTTCACTAAAAAATATGCAATCTAACAGAATCATCATTTAAATAATTAGATGAATACCATAAATAATAAGTCATGACATGTGTAGATGGGTCTTCTCTAGAATTTCCATTGAATTTTGGAATGTTCGAGGGTAATTTATGAGGAATCACTAACCACCAAGGTAAATAATGAATGGGATCATTGGTGAGATGATTTAAATCAGGTAATTCTAATGTTGCAACAAATGGCAACTATCGATTAAGGTCAGGTTGAGCATAACCAGGATAAGATGGAATTTCTTGGGAAATAGGCGTTGCATACCAACAAATGGATTATGTTGTTGGTAACCAAGATAGGGGTAGGCTTGTTGACCAGGACCTAGATAAGCTTGATACTATGGGAATGGTTGTTGTGGCTGCCATGGAATCTGATAAAACGGTTTCCTGCTAGGATAATTCAGACCTGGTTGTGAATAGACAGGGCCAATAGAAGCCTGTGACAAAGGTAAACTAGCCTGCGGTTGTGAAATTCCTGATACAGATGGTTTTTGAACACTAACCTAGGAAGATGGAGTCTATAGACTTGAAACTTGAGGGGTTGAAGGAACTTCTTGAGAAGACTGAGCAACAACCATAGAAGAAATAACATGCGTAGTAGGCACATATGCAATAGGTTGAACTAGTTGATATTGATACACAACCGTTTACAGCTGAACATGAAAAGTAGGCTGCCATTGGAAAACATGCATTCCAACATTTGATTGACCTAAAAACAACGAAGTACTTCCATATGGATCGAACATCTGTGAGCCCCCAGCATATGGAGTATAAGGATATTGCACATACTAAATTTCATATGATGGGTATCCAGCAGATATTGGATAAGATGGACGGTAATTGGATGGACCAACCTGATATTGAGCTGATGATGTCAATAAAGGATCAGGCCATTTAGTACTCGTAAGAGATGAAATAGATAAAATTACAGATGATGACATGGGAGAAGTCCATGGACTAGCTGAGACACCAGAGTAGGTTCCATTCAAAGCCTGGTAACCGAGTGGGATAGATGGACCACCATAAATATGAGACTCAGGTGTCATCGAAAACATCGAAGATGAAGCAACAATAGATGTTGTCGCAGCTGTAATAGATGGTACAGTTTGGGATGCTGTCTCTACCATGGTTAAATAACCCAAAAAATACTCTAACGAATCTACAAGAAATTGAGAGTGAAAAGGATCGACAGGATCAGAGTAGGTAAAACGAGGAAAACATGTATATAAATGAAGCCCTGACCCAAAATGAGTGAGAGTTGAAGGGGTTGTCCCTTCCTGAATTTCTTCCTTTATTGAAATCAAACCAGGTGGAATTACTTCACCGTTAGGCCCGAGATAAATTTTAGGCGGTAAACGCTGTGGTAAAGAGGAAGAATCAACAGTTACAAATGACTGAGGATCAGATGGTTGCACCAGAACAACTTCTTGTTGTTCAACTTCAGGATCAACTTCCGGATCGACTTCTAGTTGAATAAGCTCAGGTTCTGGATTTACTGTTTCACTGGATTGAATTTTAGTGTCCTCTGGTAACTGTGAGGGTTCCATCTCGACAATAGTAGATAAACCATGATCAGTCGAAATGACTCAAGTTTCGATACTCAAAGGATTCGATGTCTCTGGTATATTAGGTGATGTAGCACCAAGAGTTCCAGAGGTATCAGACTTGGTAGAACAATCATGCCTTCATCTACTAGGTGTAGCTTCTGGAGGTAATGGTGGTTTATTCATTGTATTATGCCAACGACAGGGAAAGGGTTGATATTCTTCCACGATTGCTGATTTATTTTAAGACAAAAAACTAATAAACAAAAAGAGGGTAATGCTAGGAAAAATGTTTACCAAGCAACTGTGAACTGCAATATACCACCCCAGTAAACCAAGGACTTATGTATGTCCAGGCAATCTCCCCAAATGTTATGTTTGGTGTATCACATGTACAAGGCAGCTGACTCAGTTACCTATGGATGGTAAGAAACCTAAATTTTTCCTCCCAAATATACATGAAGGTACGTGGAGGCCCAATCCGTATTAGTACCATCTAATGTGAAACCGCACAGTGAGAGCATCCCCTTATACTTTTCTTACTAGAACACCGCTTGATATACCCGAAAGTACATGGACGAGCTTCGATATACTTACATACGTGGAATGAGGTATCACACTTTGAATGTATCGCAGATAGTTAACGACAATTGCTATGTTTAACGACGTCAGAACATGTCTTCTAGCCTAGAACTCTAAATGTTATCGTTAATGTTACAATGCTTCCTTAGATAAATTCAGATAAATTTTATGCTGACCTTGCTTATTAGTTTGTCTTTCAAGTTCGCCGCGAGATGTATTGAACATTCCTAGAATGGAATTAAAATGATAAGCATTCGTTTTGAATTGATTTTGGACAATGAAAAACTAGCTACAAGGGATAGAGCAATCATATTGTAAGCAATCAACAATGAGCACATCTAAAAGAAATTTCCCTAAACTATTCCTATGCAGCACTCACAATCCCTATATTCAAATGCATGTTTTTATTTTCAATTTATTTTAAGTTTAAATGAACAAAAAAGAAACTAATGCACAAAAATCACTCAAAACTTTCAAGAGAAACGAAGACTGAAATGACAATTCCTCTTTTCGAAAATAATGAATTGATCAAATGTAAAATTTAACTTTGGAAATATTCACCAATGACAAAGAAAACAAAAAGAAACATTGATCAAACAAATCCAAAGTGAGGCAAGAAGAGTAGAGGCAATATGATCTCTAGAGGGAATCAATCACTTGAAACTTCAACAAGAAAGACACTGAAATGAATTTGCAAAAGAAAAAATATGATAGATTTTGGTTGGTCACAAGGGCAACGCACCCCTGAGTGGGAGACAATGCATTGCAGAGCATTGTCCCTAAGCCAACAGTGTTATGCAGAGCACTGTGTCAAGACCAATAGTGCATTGGTTCCCAAGGACTCTCTAAAAAAGCAATCAAACACACTACTTTTGCTAAAACACATTCAAATTACTAAAAATTAAGTAGGTAAAGTCTACTAGATGTTTATGGACAAGGAAAAAACCACTAGGGACAATCCGTTGATCCCCAGTATGGTCGCTAATTGTTTTTACGGAAATCAAACCTATAGATAAGTATGCTTTCCGTAAGTGTGGTGGTGCACTTAGAAAAACAGAAAGAAATATTCCTGACCTTTTCCTTAAAATGGATAGATAAAGGGAAGAAAACCTACTTGTAATATGTTCGCTTTTCCTCACCTCCCTTCGTCGCTCCGTCGATCTCAATCAAACTGAACTTGCTTGATTGGTACCGACAATGGAAAACATATGACAAAAAATGACATTAAGGCAATATGATCTATTCAAGTTAAACAAATTGAATTGATTAAATTCGTAAATACACATATAACATCATTGACACATGCATTAGGAAAGGAACAAATGTATTTATTATGAAGTAAAAGGAGAAGCACAACTAGTTGATCAATTCGATTTCACTCCTCCAACTTCAGTCCCATCCTCATCACACCTGACATCATCACACTAGCAACATAAATTTACATGCAGAATACCTCCAAGAACTGTGATCTCAACAACATAACTCTACTTAATACAAATTCTTTCTCTCCTGTGCACTATGATCAATGTTCTATTTATAAGTAAATGAAGGTAGTTTGACATAAATGAATCATTGAATGGATTTTCCAAAAATCGGTGAAGAGTTTTCCTTGTTCATGGGAATAGGAGGATAAGAGGTTTAATGGCTTAATTATGTCCATATTCTAAGCTATCAGATGAGGTGAAAGCTAGAACAACTTATAGAAGCCACTAGAGGTTGGGAAGATTCCTGGAATCCAATGAACAATTCGCTCCCAGTCGACCAACACACACTAAAGTGGGCCTAGATCCTTTGCAACGCAGCCTTGCATGGGAGTAGATGCTCTGCAAAGCAGTTACTATATTCAAGGGGTGCGTTGATGGCTCAATGTGGCATTTCAACTGGCATCTAAGCAGTGAAACTTTCATGAAGGAAAAACACCATTAGGATGACTTTTTTAGGGCATGTAGAAACTAATTTAGAGTATGATAGACCCTAATGGATACTAATCTGTGTTTTGGGATGATGCCCAAATTGACCTGTAACACTTGGTAGTGATTTGCATGAGCTGGTCCAATTATTCTTCAACCTCCTATCTTACCTTGTTCCTGCCTTTGGCTTCAGTGATTGAGCCAATTGAAGGGATCTTGTGTGAATTCACCATGAAATCCACACTATTATATAACCATTCGTAAGAGGCTTGAACATCAACGATGAATGATCCAATTTGTTTGTTTCTATGTATGAGCATCTGAACCTCTGTTTTCTCTAACTCAAACTATTTCTTATCTTTTTCACCAAGTTGGGAGGTGAACCTATGTACTTCATTTCCCACTCATGCATCTTAGCGATGGATGTATGAATAGCCTTGACAGATTTAACATTTTATTTGCACTTCTATTACATGATGTGCAAGCAGAAAAATTATTTGTGCATGGTGACAAGCTCCTCATGAGGTTGCAGATGGTTTCTCCCAATGCTAATACTTCACCAAGTATGGTTGCCTTAAGTTCTTCTAGATACACTTGTTCGGGAGCTACATTTTGGACCTATGCTTGGATTTGTTCCACTTGTTGTGTTGCAACCTGTAATTTCTTCACCATCTTTCTGTTCTCAGCCATTAGATACTCTGTATTTGACTTGGAAGAACCTATGAAGGCCAAGTTGGTTGCGGCAGTGGATTGTAGAATCTTTCTAGTGTCCATCACGATAACATTTTCTTTAATAAAAGCAGGATATGTGAAATCACTCGAGAAATATTTCTTCCTTTCTTTTATGATCTTCATTTGTATCTCATCATAGGTTAAGTTGTATATTTCCATCACTAGACCCTTGTCAAGAGGATAAATTTCCTCTTCTTTGCTTGGATATTTCTCTACTATCAAAGGAGGGGGAGGCTAAGTAGTTATTGATGCATGCTCGACATGAGATAAACATCTTGGATTTTCTACTCTGGCTCTACCTCCATGTATTATATTACTATTACTTCTTCAATTTCCTTAGCAAGTTCCTAATCCTACAATTTCTTGCTCTCTTCTTACTGTAGCTGGTTTTGTTACTCTTCTTCGACTTATTTCTGTGTTGATTCTTCCTCTCATTTTATCTGCTTTTCTTCTTATTCTTATTTATGCGTTTCTTTTTTTAGTATCTTCTTCTCTTGTTATTCCTTTTGCTTTAGTTTTTCCTCTTGCTTCCTCTTGCTTCCTCTTTCTCTCTGCCTCTATGGCCTTTTTCAAGATTATATGATCTGCTTTAAACTTGCATCTCTTCTCTTCTGGTTGACTACGCACAACCTTTATCTTGCCCTTTTTGTGTATTAGGTTGTGAATTTATGCTATTTCTTCTTCCAGAGTGACTTATTTTTGAGGAGTAACATTTTATGTACCTGTAAATATGATTGAATTGTGGGGCTTAGCTGCATTGTAACAATTCTTTATCCTTTCCTCCTCAGGTCTAAAATAAGTTCTGCTTGGCCAAGTGAAATGAATATTTACTCAATGTTGCTTGAAAATTCTCCTAGGATTGTAAAAGTTAAAGTCCATGCGACTGAATGAAAACTTCTTTATCTCTTTAACTTCGGTCTCAACAACCTCTAGATTCTTGATCTCGTACAATCCAATTTGCAAAGGAAGAGTGGGCCAAGATGATTTCTTCATCCTTTTCAATAATCCTAACAAACCCATGGAAAGATGATAACCTACTCCCTACATTACCAATTTGTTGGTGGCATACCTCAGTTGCAGATGTGGATAATTATGACTGCCAAACACTCTGAGGTAAGTGTTATCCGGTGAGGCAAACCAATCAGCCAATTTTGACACTGCTTCCATTGCCTCATGGGACATGCAAGGCGAGTCTTCCTAAAATATCAACTTGTACAATGGAATGAGGAAGTGATCAGTTATATTTTCCATTACTCATTTGTAGATGCACTCTAAAAGAAACTTAAAGTAAATGTGCATAAAAATTTCCTTTGGTGACCAATTCCAACTGATGCCAAGAAAAGAATTCTGAGCACATATTGCATCCAGTAAATAAGCAAACATGTAGAATATGGGTTACTTACCCTTGGGATGGTTCTTAGCATTAGTCACATGAATCCTCAACTATTGAGACAACAAGTTTTACTAGTTAAAGGTCTTTCTGTCATTCAAAATATGATGCAACAAGAATTACCAACCTTCGGGAAAGGTTTTAGTACTCTGTTGACCACAGATTTAGCAACATAGGAATATCAAGTACAAAAAATAATGCCTGATAGATTTGATATTGTATGTGTTGTTGGGTGCTTGGAAAAACTTGGATGGATCTTTCACCCATCCTTTGATGACATCCTTCGTGCTCAGCTGACAATGTTTGTGTAAGGAAAAGCTGGATACCTGCATGTAACCTTGTGTAATAGTGAAATTTGGACATTGGTGTAAACATGTCTATCCTCAAGACATACTTTGTAACTGCTTGTTGAGAAAACATCTTTTAGTGTGTGCCATGTAATGTCTCAATCCTTCTCAATGAGTAGTTGAGTTTCTGGAATAACTGCCATAGTGGTAGGGACACTCTTAGATATCTCACCGGTGTGTGAAAAATCAACAAAATTTAATCCTATTGCAACAATTGATGTTATTTCTTCTAATTTTTAATTCTACTGAACAATTTCTCTGTTGTTTCCTATGGAAAATATTGAAATAAATATACTGCAACCTTCACAAATAAAAACTGTGGAATAAATAAAATGATGGAGGAAATGTTAGCACACACACATAAAATAACACAATTATTTTTGGACAATGTCCCCAAAAAACCCAACTTGCGAAAACCGATGCAACAACTGAGGGTTTTAATATTATGTAGCAATGAAATATTCTGAGTACAACAGGATGCCGAAACTAGAAATCCTACAGAGAAAATCTCACAAGAAAAACTAGTGAGGAAATTCCTCACTCCATAGGTGAATCTGAGCACTAACCTAAACTCAAAATTGAGCCGTCCAAACTGGCTTTGTCCAATCACTGCATCACCCTAGAGAAGATAATGTGTCACTAAAATCATAATTTCTCCTCCTTAAGCTATCTAGTCAGCTGCTATCTGGGAGACTAACTCTCCTACCCTCTGGAACCTCTCCCCAACTTTTGACATTGAATCACTGCTTCTCCCCAACAGATACGAATTTTCCTCTAGTGGCTACTGCGCTGCCGCTACATCAACCTCTCTGTGGTACTTCTGCCTCTCTATAAGTGCACTCACCGGAAGTGGAATGCCTCCTTCAGCCTCACTGTCCATGCTCCTATCTCAAGACTTCGATATCACTGAACCACTCTTCGACAACAAACAACTGCTACTCTAGAAATCAAATTCCCAGTAAAATAGAACTAGTCAAGTGTATAAACTTCAAGCCCCATCGACTTCTTCCTATAATATCTGTTGAGACTTCAACGAATAGGATTAGATCTTAATCGATGACTAGAATTAACTCGTAATCAATCCATATGAGTCTCTATAAATTCACACGTTGAATCATATTCCCTAAGTTTATACTTAGGAAATATTTAAAAACTGACTAATAATATAATTAAGTCATCTCTAGGTGGATTTTTCAAAAACGATTTATGGGTTTTGGAGATCTCATGTATTCTAGCCTCTCCACAAAATTTCAAGTCTAGAACACATATGATGCTATAAAAAATAACACTCCCTCTTAGCAAGGAATGTGTTTTAGTACTGCTGCACCTCTGGTAGAAATACTCTTCTTCTACACCATCTCCTGTTATGCTGCTGATGTCTGGCTACTGCTGCCCACCAACAGCTGTGAAAAATGATATGTGTTGTTGTTGAACCTGATAAATTGCTGCAAACACTGCATCTACACTGCAACTCTCTTTTATCTGTTGCTGTTGTAACTGCAACATCTACAACAAAAAACCATCCAAAATACTGAACTAATTGTGCTCAATATGATGTATTTGTCACTCGAGTCCTGACTGCTACTAGTATCTTCACTGCCACTGAAGGCTCTACGCTGTTGCTGAATCTACACTGTGCCAACTTCACTACTTCCAACTCTCCACTGTGCTCCCCACCATCTGACTACAACTAGTCTCAACAACTATCACTCTGGCATATGACTGCACCAACTACCACTAGTCCATATTGCAACTGAAATACTGTGGGCCCCCATAGCCAGGTACTGATTCAATAGGTGGAACTCATCAAGAATCATGCCCATATGTAGTGCTCTAGGGCTACAAAACCAAGTCACCCACCTCACTCCTGAAGGGATGTCTACAAACATGGAAAAGTCTTCCTCCAACTTGGAGGAAAACCTATCGATCTCAGTAGAAGCTGTCTGTTGGTCCTGCTTCTCCTCCTTATCCTTCTTCCTTAGAGGACATTGGGTATTGTAGTGTCTTTGATCGCCACACCAAAAGAACTTTACCATTGAAATTTCCTTCTTCTTCCTATGCTATTCCCCCTGTCCTTGACTAGGAACCCTTGATGCGAGGGCCACATTCTCCTCTTCCTTCACCTGCTTGGACCCATTGCTGCTGCTACCACTGATGGTGCTCTTCCCCAAGTCTCGAATCAAATCCTCCTGCTGCAAGTTTTCCCACATCCTATCCCATATTGGCAAGGTTTCTCTGCCCAAAATACTTTGGACGAATACTTGCCACTCTTCTGAGACACTGTTGAGAGCTACTCATACTAGATCTGTGGCTTTAGGCATTGATACAAGATCTGCAAGGTCATCTCGAATATCCTGAATCCTGGTAAGCAAAAGGTTTATCCTCTCCCCTTTATGCATCCCAGAGAATCTCAAATTCTCCTCCAAGTACATCTTGCGCTGCTTGGATGAACCCTGGTATAGCGTGGAAAGAGCATCCCACATCTCTTTGGCAGTTCCATAGACCGCTATGTGTGATACCACATGATCCCCAACTCCATCAAGGATCAAACATCTTTTCCTTCGCCATCTCCTTCTTGTATTACTTCAGCTGATCTGCATCCATGGGGACTGATACCACGTTATTGATATAAGCCTTGAGATCAAAATCATCTAGAAGGAAGGAGATCCTTGCCTTTTAGATAACACAGTTGGAAGCTCATTCCAACATTTCCTGATCTCGAAGCTCGACTGTGGCCATATCAACAAAAATATCAAAAATATGCTCTTCCCTTCTGCTTAGTTGCTACTAAGCTATACAAATCCCTTTTGGAGTGAGAAATTATGCTCACAACGAATGTTGATCTACAAGGGAAATCAAACTTTTTGAGACTAGAAGTCCCCTGAGGAAAATTTTCCCTCAACATGTGCTCTTCTTCCACCCGACGCTAGTTCTACTCTCAAAAATTGCTACAAAAGTACTGCGTTGAGCTAGAGAGATATTCTTTGCAAGTAAATACTGGCTACTATCTCTCCCTATGGAATTCCTTGATTTGGAGAAATCAAGTTTTTTTGTCGCTCATAAAAAAAGATTTTCTCAAGAAATACAACCTCTTGGGCACGGTGAATGCACAACCTATGGGGTTTCGAATTGCAACCCACACTGAGCAGAGAAACTCCTCTTATCTTTGCTACTGAGCTCTTCGACTTATCATCTGCACTCTGATACCATGTGAAAATTAGAAAAACCAGAATCTTATTTCAACAACTGATGTCATTTATTCTAATTGTTAATTATACTTAAAAATTTATCTATTGTTTCATATGGAAAATATCAAAATAAATACACTGCAACCTTCACAAATAAAAAATGCAGAAGAAACAAAAATATGGAAGAAAATGCTAGCACACACACATAAATAACAAAGTTATTTTTGGACAATGTCCCAGAAAAAACCAAATTTGGAAAACCCATGCAACAACTGAGGGTTTTAATATTATGAAATAGGGAAATATTTTGAGTACAAATGGATGCCCAAATTGGAAATCCTACATAGAAAAACTGGCAAGAAAAAGTAGTGAAGAAATTCCTCACTCCATAGGCGAATCTGAGCACTACCCTTAGCTCAAAACTGAGTCGTCCAAACTGCTTCTGCGCAGTCACTGCATCACCCTAGCATAGTTACTACGTCACTCAGCTCATAATTTCTCCTTCTCAAGCTGTCTGGTCAACTGCTCTCTGGGAGACTGAATCTCCTGCCCTCTATAACCTCTGCCCATATTTTGACACTGAATCACTGCTTCTCCCCAACAAATATGAATTTCCCTCTAGACACTACTGCGCTACCTCTACATGAGCCTCTCTGTGGCATTTCTGCCTCTATGTAAATGAACTCACTGGAACTGGAATTCCTTCTCTGACTTCACTGTATCTAGCCCTCTCTCACTGCTTCGATCTCACTGAACCTCTCTCCAGAAACAAACAAATGCTACTTTGGAAATTAATTTCCCATTAAAATCGAACTGCTTAAGTGTATGAACTCCAAGCCCCATCATCTTCTTCTTATAATCCTCTATTGAGAATTCAACGACCAAGATTAGATCTTAATCAATGGCTATTATTAACTTGAAATCGATCCATGTGAGTCTCTAGAACATTCACACCTTTACTTAATTAATTATGATTAATTAATCATATTCCCTAAGTTTATACATAGGATATATTTAAAAACTTACTAATAATCTAATTAAGTAATCTCTAGGATGAATTTCCAGAAATGATTGATTGGTTTTGGATATCTCATGTATTCTAGCCTCTCTAAAAAATTTCAAGGCTAGAACACATTCGATGCTACAAAAAATAACACAGTGCTACTCTCTTTGGTGTCTTTTGAGGTGGATCTCCTGGGTTCCATGATGATAATCGAATGGTGGAGAGACATGACCTAAAAAAGCTATAATACATGTATGATGAAATTAACTCATGGAAAACATGGATTAGCTCAAGAAAAACAATATATTCAAGAAGATCAAGGCAACAACTCACACACTGAGAGGAAAAATTCTGTAATTCTTAGGTTGAAGGTGGGAGATTGGCCTCATGAATTGTGCATTGTGTTGTATCAACAGTCAAGGAGGAAGCTAGATGCTTGAGATTGCGCATTGCCGGGCAAAGTGAGGGAAGGAAATGCACTTTGTGCAGTCCCTGTGGTCAGGGCTGAGGGATGAGTCTTGTAACTACATAATGTGTAGTTGGAAAATCTAATGACTGCACATTGTGCAATCTCAGAGGCCAAGCTCGAGTCTTTCCTCTTGAGGATGAAAAATGCGTGGTTGGAGAAATAAATTGCTGGCTATGATTGCGTAGATCTTCCCGAAAAAGAGAGAAAAAAGTGACATTTGAGTGCTAGGCTAGGAAGGAAAGTATATCTAGCTAAGGGGAAGATATATCAATGAAAATTAAGTGCCAAAATCCAACATGCAAGAGGAAAAACGAACATGCGAAAAATGACACAACAACAACAGTTGTTGGGGGGCATAAAACAAGAACTCAATGCGACACTTGAAAAAAGTGAATGAAGGACCAAACCAACACTTGTAAAAGTTAATATAAGTTAAAACACCAACTACTATGAAAATAAATAAGAAAAATAACATTCATAGAAGTAAAAGCGACAGAAAATGCGACAAAAGGCGAGACATGCAAAACTTACCTGGAAAAGCATCGCAAACTCAAATGAAAGTTCCTTGATCTCCTCGGGAAGGCTAGAGATCCAAGATTCAGTGTGAAAATGAGCTCTGGAGGTGTCTATTAATTAGATCTAGGCAGGTTAGGGTTTTTGATGCACATGCCTAAAATCAAGGAAAATGTGCCACTTGTCTGAAAGTCATAATTAGCAGCTTAGTGGACTTCATTAGACATTAATTGGGAAAATCATTTTTTTTAGGGATGCCAACTTTTATTTTTCAGGAAACTAAATTTTCACACTGGGATATGGGATTTCACAATTCCTAGGCTCAAGGGATTGGGAAATTCCTTGCCTTAGGGAATTGCGCAGTTTCTGAGGGGGAGGAAAACTTTTGCATAGTTTCTGAGTTCAAGGCTGGACTACCTTCTAGGATTGCGCAGTTCATATACTCAAGGATGGCCTACCTTCTAGGATTGCATAGTTCAGATCATCAAGGCTCCATACAATTTCCAGAGGCATTTGATTGTGTAGTTCCAAGAGGGAAGATAAAAAATGTTGTAAGGTTAAGGCAGGAGATGACTTGTGTTCTCAAATTCTAAGATCAAGGTCAAAACAAGACATAAAAAGAATTGCATGGAAAGATAAGTCTTTAGAATAGCATGAATAATTGATGACAATGAATGATAAACTCTTGTAGACAAAAAAGGGAGGCCCCAAAATCAAAGCATGGGGAAATTTTTTGAGGAGGGTTGTAGCAGCTACAACAATTGGCGACACACGAGTATAACTCCAGCTCTCTGTATGGGTCTTATCTCATGTAAACCAGGTATACATATTGAGAAAGTATTGTTCATTTCATTGATCACCATAGATTATTTACTTAGCTTGAGTTAAAGATATAATCCAGTACCATTCTCTTCATTGGTACACATTGATAAAGACAAGTCAAACTTAGCTATTTAGATTGGGGATGAGGAGCATATAGATACAAAAGTGGAAAAGTATTATCATAGTCTTGGTTTTCATCTCTGGTGTTGCTCTGCTACAAACTTGCCTGGACAGTACCTCGACATAGTCACTTTAGGAACAAAAACATTGCTTCACTACAAATAATCCTGGACAATACCCCAATTGAGTTGCTTGCTTCACCTCCCTGTAGAGGAATCCTTTCTCTTCTTTCACCATTTATTTATTTTTATATTTTTTCATAAAATTGTGCATCAACACTTATTGATTTCGTGTGGCAGAAGAGGGATCCTGAATTATTGAGAGAAGAATAGGTTGTTCCTTCAGAGAAGGATATTTATACACCTCTGAAATATAATACACTTTTTTGAGTTTCATCCCCTCCTTACTCTACTCGACTTAATTGAGAAGGAAAAACCGACCAATCAAAAGACCGATTAGAGTAGGTGGTACTAGTTATAGATTCAAGCATCATAATTCCACTAAGGCTTTTTCCGAGAAAGAACATGTTTTCCATCAAGGTATCATCAAATTAAAGTTGGAAGGCCCACGAAAATATAAGGAATAAACATAAATCCAAGAATTGGAAGTCACAAAATATCATATTAAACTTCACCATGCTTTCTTTGGAAACCAAACATGGTCTCGTGCAGAAATTTATTACAAAATGAAAGGAAATAAAAGAGAGAAATGAAACAAAGCAACAATAAAGCAACTGAAATGAACTAATCCAACTCCTAAAATAACCAAAGCTAGGCCAGGCTCACATAAAATGAAACTTCCATTGTAACCACCAAAGAATTACCTGACCTGAGTGGGCGAGGGTATCAACAACCAGGAAGATATTAAAAAATAACAATTGACAAGAAAGATAAGTTATGAATTGATGCAACATTCGAAGACTGAAAATGCAAGCAGAAAAGTATAACATAAAATCACAGGATAAACATTCTGCCGATGCATTATGGTGTTTAAGCACATCACGATAAGGTGTCATGCTAGAGAATTCTTCTGAACATTCAAACTTGGAAAACATGAAGAGAATGAAAAAATTACGCTTTTCAAATGAGCTTTCTAGGTATGATTCCTCCAACAATTGAGCAATAGGATGATGTAAAACAAGTGAAGGATATGAATATTGTGAAATAGATTGATTTTCAACATGTGCGATCAACTGATGAGGATTCTTGAGAGATAAAGTACTATCCTGATCATGATTGAAACTAACATCAAGACTATGAGAACTAGACATAACCCTCAGCAGAGGCTGAAGTGCCTCAACAACTTGCCGTGGTTAGAAGAAATTAGAAGGTATATCATGAAAAACTGATGAATTAGAATAATCAACAATAGAAAACACATTCATACATAGATGATTCAATGAATAAACCATGACAACCCTGATTAGAAATTTATCCATCTGAAAAAATGGAATCCTCATGACCTGATGAATCATAGAGAGGGGAAGATTGAAAACAAGGAATTTCACTCTCTGCTTCTTCAAAATTATCAGATGATAGATGGGAGAGATCGTAAAGATAATATTTTTCCTCACCTTGTTCAAATGTAACACTTACACTCCACGAGTCTTGAATGCGATTAATATTAACATGGTCATAAACTTATTATTCAAAAGGTATGATAGGTATGACAGAATCATGGAAGATGTCAGGATAACGAGCGAGAGGTGAGAAAGAAGAAACATCAGACTTCATTGTAGATTATTATTAAAAAAAATAGTCCCACACATATTATGAATTATATCAGAATTTTCTCAGTTAACACTAACTCCATCCTAAATTTGATCCTCATGAGAACTAGGAGAAGCGATTATAACAAGTGGATACAACAACTCACAATTAGGAGGATCACAGGAACTATTAGATGGAGGATGTGTAGAAAGAAAATCACTATTAAAATCAAATCCAGAGTCAAAACTCACTTTTAAGTTTTGAATATGTGAGGTGGGAGAATATTGTGGTATATTAAAGGATGGATTATCAAGTTATCCAACCTCAAACTATGTAAATGGAGCTTTTTGATGAGGGGAAGGCGAAGAGTCACTTGGAAAAACAACTTCCTTCTTTGTATATTTAAGAGCTCCATAACCAATATATGTTGGGAGACTTTCGAAAGATTCATATTCTATTGGATTCACCAATATGAGCAAGAAATTAAAACTTCTCTTTCATAAAATTTCAATCGATATCCTCCTCAGAAAAATTCATAACAAAAATGAATAAAAGGGCTGTGAAAATCTTGAAGAGATTCATCAGGTGCTTTTCTAAGATGCGTGATTTTCTTATAAACAAATTTATAATAATACTTGTCAAAGGCACAATAAATCTCCTTGACAAGATTTTCGAAAGAGTGAATGGAAGCGGTTGGAAATGTGTAACACAATTCTTTAATGCATGCTTCAAAGATAAGGACGAACAACCTGAAAGAAATATCCTCACAATGAATTTCATGATAAGTGCATAATTCAAGAAAGAGAGCGGTGTGCTCGAGAATTTTTGTTCCAACCTTGCCATAAAACTTCAGATTTTTCAGGTCATGAATTATCCCCGAAGTCACTTTCATATTTTCAACTATGGAAAAACATGCTAGGGTTAAGATATGGGAAGAAGGCATTTAAGAGATAAGAAAAGTTCAAACAAAATTCATGGGCTCAACTTGTCATCTGGCCCTCCTAGTACCAGAAATGTTGACGGTGTTGGACCCACCAAAATTTAGGGGGTCTCCTTGATATGAATTCCCAATTAGACCTCACACCGTTTGGATTAAGAGCCCCATTCATAATACGAACCGATTTCTGAAATAGTGGGTTTTAGTGGTATGCCTTGGCTGTGATAACACGTGGAATGCTGTATTCATGAATTTGGTGAAGAAAGTGTATAACTTTGTGAAGAGTCAATTGCAATGTGTAATATCCCAAAAGGGAGAATGCAATAATACTTCACACAATATAAGAACTTACAGCAAGATAAAAAATAAATCTAAGTACAAATCAGAATATGCAGAAAGAGCCGAGCCATTTTATTATATTGGAGATGATTTAGTTACAATAGTATAAGATATAGGTAGATCTAGCCAAGCATATGAGCTAGGATCGCCCTGAAAACATGTATAAATTAGGTACAACGTAACTGTTGAGGCTCTGCAGCAAATACTGTGCTGTCTCTTTAGCAGAACATAAACATGTGGTTGAAGGTTGAAAAGAGAAATGCAGATCTACTCAAAACTGGAGCTCTAATGATGCCAAGATTCAAGATCCGGCCAATGTGATGGATTCCCAAGATAACCCAAAAAGGACTTTCCAGATCTGCAACTTTGGAAAAATCACCTCCCCAAGGTTTGATCCTTGATCTGCTGGGTAATACAGATCTGAAGCTAGATCTGAAGAAAACATGGCTGAAATGTGTGCTTAGGTCAGATCTATGCTTGAAGGGTTGATCCCTTCCTCAGATCTATGAGCTGGAAGCTCTAGATCTAGCTTCTCAATCCTCCAAAAGATGATTGCAGTTGCTGCAACACACACTAGTACATTTGGTAAAAAATCCAACACTTTAGTTCCGACACTTTTGTCATATTGTTGGAAATTTCCCCAAATTTTATCAATTGTTCAAATCCCGCCAACAACTGTCGCTATACCGACATTTAGGGACATCGTCACTTTTGCGACGTTTATGAATGTCGTTAGAAATCCAACGTTCTAAACTATTCGTCGGTATTACGACGTTTTTTGGACACAAAGTTGGAAATGCGACGTTTCTAAAATATGCGTCGGTATTGCGATGCTTTGGAGGAAATGTCAGAAATGCGACGTTTTGCTCCAAACCGTTGCAATACCGACGCATATTTTAGAAACGTCGCAATTCTGACGTTTCTAAAATATGTGCTCGCATTGCGATGCTTCGGGAGAAAATGCCGAAATGCGACGTTTTTCTCCAAACCGTCGCAATACCGACACATATTTTTGTGAGACGTCGCAAGCTCCGACGTTTATAAAATATGCATCGGTAGCCAAACCTTACCATACATTTGTTTTGACATATGCCATCGGATTTGATAATATAAGTGCCATACCATTATATCCAAAGTTTAATTGGAATGTGCCTCCAATAATCACATTCGGACTTTGCAATAGCTAACACCACCATTATAATGTTTTTCCACCGTATAGTATACTTTGGAATATGATTTGCCACCATAATTAAACCTTGGAACTTTGGGTTAATATATATAATGTGTGGAATTATATAATAAGGTTTGGATTAAATGCGAATATATATATATATATATATATCTGTGTGTGTGTGTGTGTGTGTGTGTGTGTATTGCAACAGTTTGGAGCAAATGTCGTTAATGCATTAATATTTCATTCAAACATTTTTTATATGGTTTTAAATTATTTCTATGTAAAAATAGATATATAACAAATTATGTATCTAAAAATACTCCATATTGTTTAAACTATAATTCAAACACATACATATAATTAGCTCAAATTTTAATTTAAAATGAAAATTATTTTAATATAATTTCACATTTAAATATATTTTTTCTCATTAATATATAAATATAAATTTATTTTTACATATAATGTTATAATATAGTTTCAAAATAAACATCACATTAATAATTTCACATTCAAATATATTTTTTAAATAGAGTTTTAACTTACTTTTATATATAAATATAAAATAGAATAAAAATTTTGAAAAATAAATATCTAAAATTATTATAGAATTCACACTGCATTTCAAATATATTAACAATTATATTTTAAATATATTTTTTATATAGTTTTGAAATAAGTTATTAGATTGGTGAATAAAATTAATTACATTAGAATTTTGTCTAATTTCTTTTTTGGTAAATTAATTTCATGAGGTTCACATGAAATCTCAAGTCAAATTTAAACCAACTAAACAAAAACTCTAATAATTTCATGAAAATCATCTAAAAAATTATTGAAATATCAAACTTGACAGTAGACCAATATGGGTTAAGTTAGTTTTATGAGGATCATGTTGGAAGTTATGTTGTTAATTTTCAAAATCAAACTAGCCGTTATCCTAACGACTAGTTTAGCCAATTCTAAAAAAAATAAAAAATAAAAATAAAATTATATATATATATATATAAGAAGAAAAATAAAATTAATTAATTACTTAATTAAATAAAACTAGCCGTGATTATTTGATTTTAATTTTCAAAGTCAAACTAGCCGTTATCCTAACAGCTAGTTTAGCCATAAAATATTCCAAGCTATTAGATCTAGATCTTGGTTAATAATATTTTACTATGCACCATTATCAAGGATAACTCAATATTTTGTTATAAATAAGATCAAGGTTTTCCATTCATTATTTACCTTTGATCCTTTTATCATGGTCGAACTTTGATCACTTTTATTTTCTTTTTGCTTATTGAGCTCCCATTGAGTTCAACACGTCTTGGGTTTTCTACACCATTGAGAGAGATAATTGCTAAATATAATTATTATTTTCTTTATAGGATAATTTGCATCAATGGAAGAAAACATTAGAGGTGGAAAAAAATTCAAAAGGGTGAAAGGGGTGATGGTAGAGTTTATTGCCCTTGCAAAAAATGTTGTATGAGAAATAATGTTAGATTTTTAATAGCAACAACAACAATGCATTGTAGGAAATATGGGCACATTGATGGTGGATCGAATGACTATCGTCCCGTGGTAATTAATTATCTATCTTCATTTTGATTATATCGTAAAATTTTATATTATTTTAATATTTTTTATATGCGCACTAATGTTTAATGATTAATGTTTGTAATTTTCATAAAGGCACAGTTGCCCCCCAAATTTTTGCAGATGATCAACCAGCTTCCATAGCTAAATAGTAGTATATTAGATGATGTTGCACCAGTACAAGAGAATATTGCAGCAAATATTAGTATTGGAAATGATGTTGTACAAGGTGAAGAACATGAAGTGAATGATGAAGGTAATTTTAATGATCCCATGGAGGTAGATCATGATGACAATAATGAGACAGTTCACATTAATGATGGGACAAATCAAATGCTCCAAGACTTGTATGGTGAGTTAGATGATGATGGTGGAGATAGTGATGGTATTTATGATGTACCTCTGATTAAAAGGTCAAGTGAACGACTTTTTGAACACTCAAATGCAACTCTTCTCTATGCTACATTGTTTCTGGTGAACTTAAAGGTTATGAATAATTTGTCGAACAGATCTATGACACAACTCCTAAGGTATGCAATATGTATATATGATCACATATATGTAAATGTTGATTATTTTCCCTTTTTTTAGTTGTAATGAATGTATAAAATAATAATTCAATATATATATATATATATATATATATATATATATATATATATATATATATATATATATATATATATATATATATATATATATATATATATATATATATATATATATATATATATATATATATATATATATATATATATGATTAATAATCTTTACATTAACTAGTTTTTGTTTATGTTGTAGATTTTTGGGTGAATATTTGTTACCATCGCCAAATACTTTACCTCGAACATATCGAGATCTACGTGCTATTATGAAACACTTTGGAATGGAATATAACACTATAGATGCATGTCCTAAAGATCATATTATATATTATGGAGAACATGCGTTGAAAACAGAATGTCCGAAATGTGGTACCAGTAGATATCGAACAGATCAACTAACCAAAAATGTGCCTCAAAAGGTTCTTCGTCATATTCCCATAATTCCACGTTTGCAGCGAATGTTCAGGTGTAACAGCATAGCATAGTTTATGGATTACCATTCAAAGAATAGAAGTGGAGATGGTGTTCTTCGAATGCCTGCAGATGGTTCTACATTTAGAGAAATCGAGGAAAAATATGTAGATTTTAAAAATGAACCTCGTAATGTCAGGCTTTCATTGGCAGCTGATGGTGTTAATCCATTCAAAGAGCTTAGATCTACTTACTCAGTGTGGCCTATTTTCGTTATCAACAATAACATTCCTCCTTGGATGTCAATAAAGAGGGAGCACATAATGTTGACTATGATTATTCTAGGTATTTGATACATTATTTTTTCGAATGTAACATTTTCATTTCTCTTATTGTTTGCATAATATATTTTATTTATTTACTTACTTATATATACATATATCATGGTAGTAATTATGTACCGTAATTTTGAACAATTAGGTAAGTACCAAGTCAAAGATATGAATGTATATATTGAGCCTCTTATTGATGAGCTAATACAGTTATGGCATGGCATCACTATGTATGACATCACTAAACCAATCAAGCAGAAGAGATTTCAATGTCATGGAATGCTTGTATGGACAATTCATGATGCCCCAAGACTAACACATGTTTGTGGTATGTAATATTTCATTGCACTTTAATATAATACATAATTATCTAAATTAGATATAATCATATTTCATGTTTTAAAAATGATCTCATAGTATAAATTGTTATTGATCCATCTATTGTAGATATTCACAAAAGGGTAGATTTTCATGTCCAGCTTTGTGGCCCTAAGATGAAGTATCATCATTCGTACTTAGGAAAGATGTATTGATGAGTTTAAGCACTTCCTCTCTAGGAACTATAGACTGGGATCGTTGAAAAACATCTTCAATGATAAAGAAGAAACTGATTAAAACCATCAATGACACCTCTGCCTAGAAGTTGGAATATTAAATAATTAATAATTGCTTACAAAATGTGTACGTAATTTGTCTATATATGTATATATATATATATATTTATATATTAATTATTGTGTAATGTTTGGAATTTGTTTTGACTAATGACTGTATTTATTGTATTTATAATGATGGTTATGATTTATTTTATCCTTTACATTGGCTGCTGTCATGTGAAGGTAATTTCCACACAAATTTCCACTGAATGAAAATGTTATCCTTCTCAATTCAGGAGGTTTCCTACTATGAGGACCTAAAAAATAGCTCTCATTTGTTGATAATATTGTATGTCCTGAAGAATGTGATGAATACATGGCGAATCATAGATGGTGCACATGATAGTAGAAATCGAGCTGCACGTAAAAGATCGATGGTATCAAATAACAATGAGGGCTCTAAATTATAATAATATTCCAAGTCATTAAATTAACAACAAAGAAATGATTAAAAAAGAGGCTTAGAAGAATTAAATTTCCAATATTTTTCTTTTAAATATAAATAGCTGCATAACGAAGAAAGGTACTTCGTGGGGTGAAAAAACATGATTGCATAATTTTTACATACTTAATATTATATGGTTGTTTTAAAATATCTTTAAATTTTCCTTTTTTTCATAGACTTGGAAACCACATGATTCATCTTTATTTTTATAGATATTCACCTTGATATCTCTCCAACAACTTTGACAACAATGTCAAACAAGTTATATATGGTCTTAGTAAATACATGAGGTAAGTAGTTTGATTTATATTGTACCCATACAATTTATTTTTTGTACTGAATATGATGTTAATTTTAATGAAATATATATTATTTTTTCATTGAAATAACTTTGTAGAATGATTTGACATACATGTTGAAAGAAATCCATCAAGATGAAATAAAGTATTGTAGAGAAATTTTAATAATGCGTGAAATGCAAAAGTATCTACCTATAACATTTTTCAGAATTCAAAGAACACTACTTGGATACACAAGTTGAGGAGATTGAAATGTGTGGACCAAAGAGCACACATATTGGTGAGGGGTTTAGAGGTACCTGGAATCCCGAAGGCTTTAAGCTAGACAAAGAGCACGACCCTAGGTTATAAGTGAGGGATATGTAGCATATGAATCCATGATGTATATTGTAGTCATTATATTCCATATTGGGCTGCTGGCCAAATGGCGGAAGGTGGTGGATTTACTGGGATGTGAACCTCCACTGTACTTGAAGTGGGAGTGTCTGCTGGGGTGGTGTTTGTTGGGCAGTGTGAGAGGGTAAAAAGATTGATGGAGGTATGTTACATACAATGTTTCATTTCTTTTTTACATCATGTGTATGACTTATATTCATTTAGGTCTTACATTTCTAGTAGTTTATTAATTAATATATCACCATGGTTATAAGTTATATTTAATATTGATGAATTATTGTTTTTTTGATACTGCCTAAGATTATGAGGCACTACTTATTCATTGCAAAAAATTCGGAGTGGATGACTGAATGGATTGGTAGCACATGTAAAGCATGTACCCATTTATAGGTTATCATAATACCATCACGCAAATTGGTTGTATAAAGCGCATCGTAGTGGAGATGGAATAAGTATTGCATGTGAAAATTGATTTAGCATATGGTTTGAACATAGAAAGGTGGGCAATTAATTCACCTATTTTATTCATTACTTATTTTGATATTATATTTATAATGTGACAAATGTTTGATTTTTTAGACAATTTTCAAGACAAAATTATATGATTAATTATTAATTGAGAATGATTTTTTTATAAAGTTGGCATATTGTATGAAACACCAGAAGGTAAAATGGTCGTAAATTTCGTATTTTCAACAAAATGCACATGATTATAATAGGAAAAATTTAGGATACTTTCAATATTCCAGGTCACTAATGTTTATATGACACATCCTCAAGAATATGAAATATATATTATGGTTTCTAGATGATATAGTTGAGCAGTGACTTTAATTCCTTAAAAATAGTTTTGTTTCAGACATCAAATGGTATAGGCTACGAATGAATGTAATGATGATGATATAACTCTTATTAAAAATGATAGTCAGGATTTTAAAATTTGGTTAAAACATCGTAGTTTGAAGTGAAAAGATCACATATTTTTCACAAGCTAATGTGAATAAATATTTTACTCGTAGGTTCCAAGTGAGAACTGGATGTATTATTTGCTATTAGATATGATCCAAGAGGAAGGCCAATAAAGGACATCAGAGGAAGGATGATATTGATTAAGAAGAAGATGATGGGGCACAAGGGAGTGAAGATGAATATTTAATAAAGAAGATAGAGTATTAGAAGATGGAACTAAAGAGAGATTTAGGTAAATACTATCGAGGATAGAGGTCAAGGAGGATATTATTGAAAATTACATAATTAGATGATGATGATGACATGGTCGATCATTTCAACAAACGCCGTTTCGAATATACAGGCGATAATGAATGCTTGGATGAAGATAAAAGAAGATATAGAAGAAGAACATTAATATGTTATGTTCGTAGCATGAGCTGTATGTTATAATCCTTTATATTGAATAAGGAATTATTGTCTTAAATAATTTACTAACTGTGGGTTTATTGTATGTTGTTTATTATTTCAAACCAATAAATACTATTTACTATTAATAAAGTAACTAAATTATGTATTTATACAACACATTGAAATTTGTTTACCACTCAGAATTATTTTGTTTGTTCGTATTCTATTTTATATGGACAGGGTATTGAAAATGAGAGAGTGATGTGAGAGGGATGGAGGTGGTCCATATTTCCACTGTATACCTGTCTGGGAGGAATAAATTATTTAAAACAGAGAAGCTCATTCATCTTTATTTTCATTATCGTAAATGTCATCATTACATCGATTACAGCGTCAAAATTGATGAAATTGTTAGAAAACATTAAAAGCATTTCTTTTAGGAATTGTCCAACTAGGCCACATCTTTTGTCCTGATGACCATTTTCTGAGTCGGTCGCTTTTTTTTAGGGCACCGCCCAAATGCGTTCGTGCTCTGTCGTTTTCATTGGTGGAACCTTCCGCCCAAACCGTTCATGGTCGTTTATTGAGGGCTACCGTATCAAATTTGTTGCCAGACCACACAAGTGCCTTGTGCATGTTCGTGCAGCCCGTTTGTCATTTTTTCTTTATGATTCGTTTACCTGTGTGCCATGTCATTTCATTTGAGCGCTCGCTGGCTTTATTCGAGTTAGGTCGTTTCGTTTCGAGGGTACGTATCAAGTGCTAAGTAGTGCATAGGTGCTGTGCCACGTTCGTAAACCCGTTCATTTATGACACGAGCGCCTACCCAGAAAAACCCCGTTTCGAGTTGACATTTCGATTGGCTGCAAACGCGTTGATCGCAGTAAAATTTCGGTTGAGAAACCTTTAAATACGTTAGGTAGAATCGTTCCAGTTGAGGGTGGGCGTATCTCGTTTGCTAATTGTATTTGCATTAGTGCCTTCATATTAACACATTAAGTAAACCATTTCATTGTCTGTGTATGGTTTAAATGAACATAGTATGATACGAGCACATATGATATTGAAGTCGGGATTGGGTCTCGTTTTCGTTTGAGAAGCATTCTATCAAGTTGCTAGTTGTGGCCATGATGCACGTTCATGCGGCCCGTTTGTCATTGCTGTCGATAATGGTTGGCTGTCATTTAATTGTTTCCATACAAACCCGTTCAGTAGTTGTTTTGTTTGAGCGGCGTATCCATTGCTAAGTTGTTGCATAGGTGCCAGCTGCACGTTCGTATGCTTTGTTTTCCATTTCATTTGAGGGTACCCTTCGCCCGTTTGGGTCGTTTCGGTTGAGCGCACATGGCATCGCGTTCGGTCGGGTCGTTTCATTTGAGCGCTTTGCCAGCAGCATTTGGTGAGATGGGTGATTTGAGGTGGGCGTGTCAAATTTGCTGGTTGTTGACCATATTGGTGCCTTTTGTGCATTCGTACCTTGACTCGTTTGGTCTTGTTTCCTTCATTCGGTCGGGCGCGTATTGCGTGTGATCGGCTTGCTTAAACACGTTCGATTTGGGTCGGGTCATTTAGTTTGACGGTCGTTTCAAATTTGCTAGTTGTGACCACGAGTGCCTTGTGCACGTTCGTCGTGTGACCTATTTTTCATTTGCTCGCTTGTGCCTTCATTTGTTGGGCACGCCGGTGCGTCTTCGTTGAGGGCGCCACCCAAACCCGTTTGGCCTGGCCGCCACATGCTCGCATCACCGATAAGTCGGGGACCGTGATGGGTGCCTTAGGCACATTCGCATCCCGATTTTCTGCTTGCTGAGGGCGCCGCCAAAATTGTTTAACAAGTCGTTTCGCTGAGGGCGCCCGCCCAAACACGTCGGCCGAGTCATTTTGGTTGAGGGTGCCTCGCCCAAACGCGTCATTCGGTCATTTCTGGCTGAGGCGTCGTATCACCGAGCAGCGGCCCACACATGGTTCCCCAGGCACGTTCTGCTGCCCATTTGCCATTTTTCTCCCTTGTGCCTTCGGCTCTCTGGTCGTGCGTTGGCGGTGGAGGGCGCCCAAACGTGTCTTGGGTTGGCTCGGCTCTTTTTCTTCGAGGGCGTACCGTATCAAATTTTTCTGTTGTGACCGCACGAGTGCCTTGCATGTCGCAGACCTGCTGCTTGCCTCGCTTGTGCCTTTGCCTGACGGCGCGCCTGTCGTGCTGAGGGCGCCCGCCCAAACTCGTTATATACCTAAAATTGCAGGTTATCCTCAAGATAAGGATGTACTCACTTTTTACGAATCGTCACAGACTTCTACCTTTCCACAAATTATTCTACTTTATCACATTCGCAATGTTGAATTTTCCCATAATTACCCTTTTCAGAACTCGACCGCTCACATTCAAAATGAGATTTGAAGGAATAAAAAATTATCACTATGGACATATGAAATTTATGAAGAGCAGACTACTAAGAATCTGGCATGGAAAATCTAAATTTTCACTCTGCTTATTTTAACATAGAGCAGAAAGTTATCTTATTCGTCAATTTTATGGATAATAGACACATTTCAGCCCTTTTTTTAACCTTAGGGATGATGAATATTTATGAATTTTAATATTTATAAATTAATATTTATGAATCTAATAGATGATAAATTATTTAATTTTTCTATTTTACGCTCAAAATTTTATTATGAAAACCATTTCAATTCATTTTTTTCTTTTTATTGTTTGTTCATTCAATTCTTTTTAAAAAGTTTGTTTGTCTATTTAATCTTGAAAATTTTGTTTGTTTCGCAGTCCGTTCGTGCTCGAACCTCTAACCACAACCACTTGGTTGCTTTAACATCATTGATCTTGTAACATTTGATCCCACGGTGCGTAGAGGTCGACGATAACAAGGGCTTTTTTCTCGACTACCCTTTTCGCTACATTTCGCACTATTCCACTCGCCTGATGTCAGGGTTTTGGATAATTTATGTTGTTTTCCGTGGTTGAAGCCACCAGCTCGGCCATGGGCTCACCGTTTCCTCGAAACCCACATCGCGGTCATTACATTTTTTTGCCCAAATTTTTCTATATTTCAAAGAGGGTTTACAAGACAGTGGTCCCCGCTTTTTCTTCGTATCTCAATTCCTCCTTCCACACTGAGCAATTTTAAGGAAAATTAAACAACTCAGTAACTCGCATGTAGGAATAAGTAATCCATCTTGTTGGGTTCTTTATTATCGACTATTTTTAGCCATGTGTTTTTTATTCTATTATATGGGTAACCTGTGTATATTACTACCCCGTGTATTAGGAATTTAAGATTTCGGGCGGCTACAAGCAAGTTGAAAGGATGTGATGAAGTCGCCTTTTTCCAGATGCATGATGGCATTCCCTCGGTAACAGGTAAATCTATAGCTACTACAGCTTCCGATTATAAAAGCGTAATTCTTCCCGCCGATAGTTTATAATACTCTGTGGTTTAAGGTTTTTTAAAAGCGCATGAACTCGCTCGGTTAAATAATATTGCGTTTTTATTTTAGTCTCGCTATCGATAGTATTTCTTCCCATGATATTTCCAGTTTCTGGGCAGAAAATTTGATTAACTATTGTTCATCGATTTTCTTTGATTTTTATTTCGAGGCAATCGTCGATTAGGATTTCGGCATATATATAAATAAGAATGGAGCTCCACCAACATGCGAGTAATACTGCTCCTTCATATTAAGGGTTAGGATGAACAGGGACCTTCATGTGAATTTATGGAAATTCTTTATTCCCTGATCTAGACATTAACCTGGCTACCAGTGAACCCCAGCCCCAATATTCCGTATCTTCAAACCCTCCCGGATCGTAGACCCCTATATTCTCTAGGTTTTTCAAAGCATGATCAAACTCTCTTCGAGGGAGGTAGGAGTAAAGAAGAATATCAACCCAGAAAAATTTCCTAATTGAGTGCCACCCCGCCGCATACCCATATAACAAACTACTGCAATACCTTCCTTCGGTATATGATTAACTTACCCATTGTTATCTTATCTCAATTTTGATGGTAACCCCACATAAATTATTTCGCACAAATCGTAATCCAATGTATGTTTTGGACTATAAACACATTCCATTGACCCCAATCTTCGTATTTTTGGGTGGCTCGTATAAACATTGTACAGGAGCAAAGAGATGAAAATGAAGATAGTGAGCAAGAAGATATGTATACGAATCATCATCTGCCAGGTGTTTCCGTCCTATTTTCATATTCTTTCATGGTAGTATGTTATCCAAGAGGAAAAATACCCATGGCCAAAATGCACAGGAATGGATATATATTCGTACATATCAATATCCGCATTTGAAATGCAACTAGACACTCACGATGTATATAATAGAAATTGAATTCGCACTCACTCGTATCAATTTTTCAGTAAGAAAATTTTAAAACTTTTCATTTACTTCGTTATTTGGCTATTTGCCATAATATATAATTTCAACATAAAGATATTTATACCAATGAAGGCAACAATAAAGTGGTATCTTTATTTATACAGCAATCCCACCCCTATTTTCCACGTGCTTGAAAGAGCAGGGTTATAAAATATCTTCTTTACTTCATAATCTGTGAGTTTGGCCAAACATTCATGACAATAAAGTATGTAGATTTCTCCCTCAATCATTAGATAAATACAGAAACCCAATCTATTTTTCCATTTCACCTTGATCGACAATAAAAAATGATAAAAATCTCATCTTGTTAATTATTATTATGAATTGTACATAAGGTAGTAAAGCATTGAATTCCTCCTCACTTCCATTTTTGATAGTGCATATATCTCCCCGATTCACGGTCTATTTTCTTCCATCTTCCTCCTCCCTGGCTGAAACTGTGTGAAAATTTCACATCTCTTGTCTGTTCGATATTTCAATCTCATTTGTACATAAGATCGTAAAGCATGATTTCCTTTCAACTTCATTACATAAAGACACACATGCCTCTTTTCAAGGGTTTATTAAGTTATTTTTTTATCCTATGTTTGTTTGAAAAACAACCTTTATTCACCTCATGAGAAGACATAACATTGAAGTGACAGTTCCTACCGTTTCGTGTGAAACCTATCACCTCAAGTCCGGCTTCCCGTATAATACTTTTAAAGACTCGCCCTTAGTTTGACCTAAAACAAGATTGCCGATTTACTTAATATTTGAAGGATTTTTTGTTACTCGTCTAGGTGATCATTAGACTTGTTACTCGTTCTAATTGACGATACAGATGCATTTTATTTTTCGGTTCATTCTTTAGATTATTTGAGAGATCATTGGAATCATTTTTTCTCGTATCGTTGATTTTTGGAATTAATTTTTTCATAGTTTTACTTCATTTAAACAATTTCTTTATTTTCTTTGCCTATTTTTATCATTTCCACTTTGTTCTCCAAAATATATCCTGGGATAAGAATTTTCTTCAATCCCCCTTTTCTATCTCTATATGTTTCCATGAAAACCATGTTTTTATTATTAAAAATCACATCATAGGTGATTTTTGAAGTAATAATTTTAAATTTATATTTATTTTCTAAGTTCTTGAAATTCTTTCTAGCAATTATTTCACCATGTTTAAAGCCCTAGAGAGGCTTCTATCCTTAAAAGGATGAGGGTATGCGAAGTAGAGGTGAAAAGAAAATATTCATTGAGTTAGGGGTGACTGCCAAGGATTTAGGACTGTGGCTCAGCTATCGGGAGAACTGGAGTCAAAAATACCTTGATTGAGGTCTCAAGGGAGTCCTGAGGCAGTTTTAGCCCTAATGAGACAAATCATGTGAAAAAGGCACATGGTTACTTAAAGTTTATACTTTGTTTGGCAAATAATTGTTTTAATTTTAAGATAAATATGTAAAACAACCTCGAACATTCATTCACATTCTATCCTTAATAACATGAGACTTCCAATAATTTAAATAATGATCTACCAAAATTTCATTAATTAGCAATATTACAAACCATAAGATAAGATTCCATGTGACCGAGACATTCAAGAGATTAATATATTAAAAATCACTTACAAGATAGTTTGAAGAATATATCCATCCATATAAATGTACAAAGCCTCCAAGAGAGAGAATTTCTTCAAAATAACAAAATGAATTAATCCACCCCATAAGTAGACAAAAAAATGTTCGAATAGCAAACAAATGTTTGAATTGTTCGAATGGCAAACAATGTTTGGAATTGATAGTTTGGTACAAAATCAAAATTAAGCCCTAACTGAGGTAATAGCATTAACTCATGAGCAGTGGGTTTATTTGATAAATAATCACATCAACCAATTAAAAATTGTCATTTAAATTATTAATCTATTGTAATTCTACATGTTATTACTATAAAACCTGTAACCTTAGGTGAGATAGCTCTGGGTAGGCTTTACTAATGCAGCGTTTATTTATTCATTTCAAAAGACAATACATGTATATGTTACTGTATATCTACATCAAACACCAGGCTCTTTCTTTTTTGATGAATTGTGCATGTACAGGCACCCTTGGCTCATAAGTTATAAGACATTTCAATAGAAAGTTCATCAACCAACTGCATCAATTTTTGGAATTGTTTTATGTTGAATTTGATATCTTGATTCTCCTTTATTCTTCGTAGCACTTGTAATGTGGTGGTTTGCCACTATTTTTTATCAACAGCAGTTACATAGTTCGTATCAGCTTCTTTATATTTGGACCAATTATCTTCTATAATTTTGTGCAGTTATTCATTTCGAGTACAAGACAAGCAATGTTAAACAATTGAAGATGATAACTATCTGATCCTTTTTTGTTCAATTTTTCTTGTGTCTTCGCCTCGTTAATCTATTGTACAATTATAACTTTCATCCAACATATTATTTTCTGTTTCCGTAACTAACCGAATTCATTATAGATAAAGGCAATAATAGATCAGCAATAAGTCCCCCCTCACTTTAATTCCGTGACACCTTGGTGGTAGTGACCTGTGGAGTTGACCTTTGCAGAGTACTCAGACGATTTTGGTGTATGCAACAAGATTTTTGTAGAGACCAGTGTCTTGTCAGAGTTAAATACATTTGGTCCTTTTCCAAAGAATTAATGCTCTATGACAACTCAAGTCAGATGCATTAAATTTTTATGTGTAAATTCAAAAATGTTTTGATGTGCTTAATTTTTAAGACCCAGGCTCGATGTCTCTTACGTATTTAGGTAGACCCCAAATATTTTTTAAAGTGCAAAGAAGTATACTCTACCGAGTTGGCAATACCTAGTTATTCAGAACCTTTTTGTAAAGCTTGCTTTCTGGAAAGGTTTTGTACAATAAGAAGTATACTACCATTTAATGACCCAAGCCAGAACCACAAAACATTTTATATTCCTTATACCTATAACCCTATGAAGGAGCTCATTAATTCCTGATGTAACCACTCTAAACATCTGCCTCGAGATGTGGGTCAAATTATGATTGGACTCACTACATCCCCCGCTTACGTAGTTTACCTTCTTGGCAAAAATTAACTGTGCCGTGAATCTTCGTGAAAGCCGATGATAAGAGAAGACTGGCACTATCTCTCGCCCGAGGGCATAAATATATACTATTAGTTGAACACTGTAATCTTGAGTTGGAAAAGTTGGCCCAAAATAATATGGATTTGGTATACAACATCTCAAATTGACCTATGTTTAATTACTGTTAAACTAACATCCGATATTTCTTCTATATATGTGCAGTTTACCATTTTTAATTTGTATGCCTATATTGATTCTCTTGCCTAGGTAAATAATGACTACAATTCAATACCATTTTCGCTATAAGGATCAAGTATTTCAATTTTCTATGAAAGCTTTTATTAGGACTATTATTGAAATCAAATACACAATAATATTTATGAATATTTTTTTTCTTTATGTTTGATAGCATTAAATATCATGTGAATATTGTCAAATTTTAAGAACTATCAGTTAATAGAACCTTTGTTATTTCTCACATGTTACTTTGGTTTAGCTAGTAATAAGTCTCTTGTATTTAAAAAATATTGGTTTTTATAGAATCCTAAAGTTTGTCTCTATACTTTTATTCTAACATACACTGACACATGTATACAGAAAAACCTGGCATATTGTAGAGATTAATAATACCTAAAAGGTAACAAGAGTCACCATGAAACCTAACTTAGTACTAGCCAATTAAGTTATATGGGTGCATTATAATCCATTATCAATGGTTGTATGGAAGTTTGATAGAATTAACATGATAGACTAAAAGAGATTTCATATCAAAAAGGAACAATTAGTGAATTGACATTTAATATTTTATAGATGTAATATTTCAACAATATGATATTAGGAGTGAGAATATCGAAATACATTAAGAGTTCAGAAACCAATTTGAAATAGAGAAGCTAAATAGAATATTAAATGTTTCCTTGATGATATTTAAAATATGTTATTGGCCATGTTATTATGGTGCTATGTTACAATGAACTTTTGGAATATAGCAAAATACTGCAAACTTTCAAGAATTGAATGAACCATCATGTATTGAGTCACAGGTGAGAAACTAGAAGTCTGAATATCAATATGGACTTCATGATCAAAATATGTATCAAATACGCAGTGCCCACAACTGCAAATACTAATCGCGTACCACCATTACCTCACAAGGGAGGAGGAAACCAGTAAAAATACAACAAGGAGACAACATGCACAAATTTTTAAGATTAGTTTTTTTAAAAAGTCACGAAACATTATTTTGTTCAAAGATAAGTCTTAGAAGTATGTCCAAATGTAACTTTGAGAAGTTACGTATTTAAAAGGTATATTTATCTTGATTTTTTTAAACCAAGCAACAAACTCAACTATTGCACTTGCATTAAATTAGCTTTCATACTGGAAATAAAAGTCTAAATCAAGGAAGGAAATAAGTTCATGAGAAGTATACCTATGAGAAAGAATCCCACAAGGGAAAGTAATGCTGAATGGTAGGACAAAGTGAAATAGGACAATTGGTCCTTATTCATTGGGATTTATCAAACAAACTGTACCAACATCTAGATTCGAAGAACTAACAATGATATCCGGTAACCACTAGGGAAAATTGTTTATGCAGAACAAAATGCACATTGGTACATAAACAAGAATTTTCATGGTAAATGTGGAGTGAAAGTATGTATACAGACTATGTAGACAATTTGAGGTTATTACCACACGAGCGTGGTTAGAATAAATGTAGAAGAGAGGACACAAAATGTCAGAATATATTCATACATATTTAGCTTCGGTTGCTCCATAATTGTTTTCTACCCACTTATGGGGAGTACCTCATGTGGAGTGTGGAGGATTGCACTATTACATGAAATTGTTTAATAACATGTAACATGTTTCAATATTCACCTTATATTCTTAAGCAGAATTAATTATCATATAACAGTGTGATAACGACATTCTTTTTTTTTTTAATATTTCCTTATCGTCAGAATACCTACGCTTTAGTCAGTTGTATATACATCGGAATTGCGACGGTGTAAACGTAGGAAGACTATCTCTATATTCGTCGAAAGAGCGATGCTTAAGCCATCGGAAGCGCGACACATTAAACGTCGGAAGAGATATCGTTGGACTTGCAACGATATTAACATAGGAAGAGAGTTTCTATATAACGTCGAAAGAGCGACGCTAAAGCCATAGGAAGAGCGATGCTTTAAATTCTGGAAGAAAGACATTAATGATGTTTAATGATTTTTAATTTGCGTCGGAAGAGCGACGCTTTAAACGTCGGAAGAGCGAAGTTTAATGCTTTTTAATTTGCGTTGGAAGAGCGATGTTTAAACTCCGTCGGAAAAGAAACATTTAAGTTTCGTCAGAGAAACGGCATTTTTTTCCATCGATAGAGCGACGTTGTTTTTTCATCGGAAGCACAACGTTGTGTTTTCGTCGGAAGAGCGACGGCTTGGAAAACGTCAAAAGAGTGACGCCATTCTGGAAACGTCAGAAATAGTGTCGGTATTCCAACACTTTAGTGAAGTGTCGGAATTGCGACTCTAAGGCTAACCACATTTTTTCCTGCCTCATAGTGCCACTCTTCCGACGACTATGTGTCAGAAGAGCAACACATTGGCCATCGGAAATTGGGCCAAATGTGCTAGTGACAACTGCCTCCAAAAACTGTGCTATGAGGGAAAGAGAGGCCTTCTTCCTGCTGAAATATGCTGCAATAAACTCCAGGTTGATGGTAAGACCAATGGTAATGTGGAGGAATGATCCTCCACTGGATTGCTAGCTGAAATACTAGAAACTTCCTTCCTCCTTTCAGATCTGCAATATGGACAACATTATTCTTGAGAAGAATACTGCTGATAGGAGGTTAATAAATTTTGGCGTGATGCCATATCTGCAATGTGGCTCTAGGAGCGCTGATCTATAAGCCCAAGTGATGGGAATAATCCCTCACATTTTTCTCTAGCTAAAGTACTGAAGACAACTTCCACCTTCCAAAATGATCTTCAGAAAACTGTAGTTTTCTGAATATGAATGTTCTGTAGAAAGTAGAAAAAGGAAATGGCACTTAAAGCCTGATGTATAATGAAGTACAAACCTCTTCCTTAGAGATCACTCAAAGAAAGAGGAGGGATTCCCGCCCGGGAACACCCTGTGCTAAACAGCACCTGCAATCTCTGCTAAACAACCCAAGAATGTAGTGGAATGTCACTTGACAATTCCAGATCTAAAAGATCATACATCAAATAATCCAAGATGCCTTTCACCTTTGCCTTCATCTCCTTTATAATGATTGAGCCCCCTCAAGCCTTGGCCCTAATCTCAACTGCGCAGTCTCATGTGGACAAGATCCTCCAAGTGGGATTGTGTTGTTTGACCAAATCAACCAAACATTCTAGGTGCAATGTACACCTCCTCCATCATGTGTGCTTCATTTGCACATGATCCTCCATCACTTGATAATGAATGCTCAATGATCCTTTTTTGGACATCTTCAAGATCTTAGTTGACTGAATCAACCCTCCATGATCTTTCTCATTAAATGAGACATGATCTCCAATCTCATTCACATTAGTAGTTGCTCAACTACCTCTTTTTGTAGGTATAGGCTAAATTAATTCACATTTACACACATAAAGTGGATATTTATTATTATTGAGGATTGTGGGTCCCTCCACCCTTTTATTTACTTAATTCATTAAGAAAATCAAGGACTCTAATATTCCAAATATAATGTGAAAATTTGGGAATATTACAGTCTCCCCCCCCCCCCCGGAAAAATGTTGCTTGTCCTCAAGCAACTCCAAAAGTATATGCAAGGCCATCTATTCTCCTCCATATGGCATCCACATAAGGAAGGCTTCCTCTATTTTCTGCAATAGGTCATGTATGTTTGGTTCCAAACTTGTCTTTTAAAAACATAAGGAATGACCTCCAACTGTTTGGTTAGATGTCCTCCTTCCATCATGAAGTGCCAAGTGACAACCATATGATGTCCACCATCATCAACAATACATGAGAGAAATAAAATAAAGTAGCTCTTTCCACAAAGGAAAAGCATCATCATACAATACACTCCTTCATCCCATGTTTCATGAACTAGATTGAGCATTGATATGCTCCCATACTTAGCCTTATTGGATCCAAACTTCATCATTTCAAAGTTATAAAAAAGAATAAGGGAATAAGTAATATGGGTAGACAAAGATGTCAAACCATATTCTCCTAACAATAACCACCAGAGTAAGGCCCTTTGCTGCCACCCTCCATCTCCTCCATGTAAGATGGTCAAGCCAAACTCCCCCATAAACAACCAAAGCAACAAGAGATCTTGCTGCCTTATCTCCTCCTCATGTGCATCATGAAGAAAAAGCATACTAATGGACATATGAGATGTCACATCAGCCCAATACAAAGAAACATCACCAATGCACATCATGAGATCATTATGCAAAATTTTACACAATACAAAACACATAGACATAGGAGATGTCATGTGGTGGCCAAACTCTCTCAAGTGAAACCACAATGAACATGCCTTCCTTTGCTGCAATTTATCATTAAAACACAAGGAATGATTCAGAAAGTGATGAGCTATTGGGTGGTATCCATAATCACCCAAGAGCAGCCAGCGCAACCATGCCTCCTTCTTCATCTCATATGTGTTTTTCAAGGCATGGATCAGAACAATAGGAGCCTTTGGGAAGTGAAAAAAATCTCCCAATAGAAACCAACATAACCAATCTTGTTGGCCCTTACAAATATACAAGTGGTCATGCAACCCCTTGATTATCATCCTTACCCATTCACTCCCATGTGGATGATGAATGAGGTACTGCATAATCATGGCATCCTCCCTTTGTAGAATGCCATTCTTCCCAAACTGTTGAAGAACTTTGCATTTCATGAAATGTTGAAATGCATCTCTAATGAGATCTCTTAATGAGATTCTCTCTCCATCAAAGGCCCTCCAAAACCAAAGAAGTTTTGGATTTGCTGCAAGTAGAAGTTTCTCTTTGAGCAGTGAGAGGCTCATTGAGAAAGGGTCATCTAGAAGGGAGAAAAGGTTTCTCATTTCAAGATGTCTACCATTTGTCATCTTTGCTTCCAGTGCTTCGTGAGTGAAGCTACCTCTAGAATGCTCCAAGAATGATGAAGCCCTTTCTTTGTCATAGCTACTAAGTGACAGTGTTGTAGATCTGCAGGGTGATACATGCACTGTCTCAAAGCAAGTTACAACACTGATCTCACAATCAATCATTGTACATAGGATAGTGCTAATCCCATTTTCTGAAACTCTACATCTCAAATCAAAGGGTTTAATGTAGCTCAACAATGATGAACAAAGATGGTTTTAGTCTCCTCCTTGATTAGATCAAGGGTCCTCTGCACTGTGAAATGTCCTCGCTTCAAATCGGCATTTTGTTCTAACCATTGGTTATGCATTGATCTTGAAACCATATGTACTGAAATTCCATGTATACCTTGGGTCAACTGATATGTGGGAACCTCTTGACATAACACAAGGTTTCCTCCAACCGGAATAATAATGTATCCAACTTCTGGTAAGAGTGATGGCCTCTTTTCTCCAAGTGTACCAGCGCTGGTATCTTCCTCCTCCTCCTCATGCATCTCCTGATCTATGCATGGGACTCCATATGTCAAGAGCTCAAGACTATCTTGAAAAGATGCAAATGCCTCTTCTCTAGATACAAGTACTTATGCAGCAGGTGGTTAAAGTAGTGACCTCTTGTCTAGAGTGACAAGATTGACATTCTCTCTCTTATCTACATCAAAATTCTTCCTCAACTTGTGAAAGAAATCTGAATAATTGGTCACCTTTGCATGCTCTATGTGCCCAAACCACCAATCTTCTGCTTCATCTAAGAGATGAAGTGCTGCAATTTGAACAGCCTTTTCTTCAGCCACAAGATGTAGCTTGAAAAATGAGTCTAACTCCCTCCTCCAAGCTTTGACATTGCTTGAGGAAGATCCATTAAATGTAGGCAAATAGAATCTATTATGCCTCTTCCTTCTATTGCTGCTATAGGATCCTCTTTATTCTTTAATCTAGAAGAATTTTTGGAGATTTAGCTTCAACTTGAAAGCTCTAGACTGTGCTTTGTACTCTTCAAGATATAGATTGAGAGTCTCATGAGTCTCAGGTTCATTAATTTCTTCACTCCTATACCTCCCACCTTCTTCAAAGAAAGTGGGCATAGTGGATCTATGAGGAGATCTAGGATTATCCGGTCTTCTTTTCTACTGATATGAAGTACCTTCCTCATCACATCTTCTTCTTGGATCTTCTCTCTATTCTTCCTCCTTCATTTGATTGACCTCCTTGGAGAGATCTTGCATGGATCTAAAGAAAGGAGTGAGATTTTTCATTCTCCATGATAGATCTCATCTATATGTTCTTCTTTCAATGCACAATATGAAGTGTCCATAAGCTGAGCCAAAGATCATGCTCTGATACCACTGTAATATCCCAAAAGGGAGAATGCAGTAATACTTCACACAATATAAGAACTTACAGAAATATAAACAATAAATCTAAGTACAAATCAGAATATGCAGAAGGAGCTTAGCAATTTTATTATATTGGAGATGGTTCAATTACAAAAGTATAAGATATAGGTAGATCTAGCCAAGCAGATGAGCTAGGATCACCCTGAAAACATGTATAAAGCAGGTACAACGTAACTGTTGAGGCTCTGCAGCAAATAATGCGTTGTCTCTTTAGCATAACATAAACATGTGGTTGCATGCTGAAAAGAGAAATGTAGATCTACTCAAAACTGGAGCTCTGATGATGCCAAGATTCAAGATCTAGCCAATGTGATGGATTCCCAAGATAACCCAGAAAGGACTTTCCAGATCTGCAACTTTGGAAAAATCACCTCCCCAGAGTTTGATCCTTGATCTACTGGGAAATACAGATCTAAAGCTAGATCTGAAGAAAATATGGCTGAAATGTGTGCTTAGGTCAGATCTATGCTTGAAGGTTTGATCCCTTCCTCAGATCTATGAGATGGAAGCTCTAGATCTAGCTTCTCAATCCTCCAAAAGATGATTGCAGCTGCTGCAACACAACTGCCTCCAAAAACTGCACTGTGAGGGAAAGAGAGGCTTTCTGCCTACTGAAATATGCTGAAATAAACCCCAGGATGATGGTAAGACTGATGGCAATGTGGAGGAATGATCCTCCACTAGATTGCTAGCTGAAGTACTAGCAACTTCCTTCCTCCTTTAAGAATTGCAATATGGACAACGTTATTTTTGAGAAGAATACTGCTGCTAGGAGGTTAATAAATTTTGGCCTGATGCAAAATCTGCAATGTGGCTCTAGGAGTGCTGATCTATAAGCCCAAGTGATGGGGATAATCCCTCACCTTGTTCTCCAGCTAAAGTACTGAAGACAACTTCCACCTTCCAAACTGATCTTCAGAAAACTGCAGTTTTCTGAATATGAATGTTCTGCAGAAAGTAGAAAAAGGAAATGGCACTTAAAGCCTGATGTATAATGAAGTAAAAACCTCTTTCTTAGAGATAGCTCAAAGAAAGAGGAGGGATTCCCGCCCAGGAACAACCTATGCTAAACAACACCTGCAATCTCTGCTAAACAACCCAAGAATGCAGTGGAATGCCACTTGAAAATTCCATATCTAAAATATCACACATCAAATAATCCAATATGCCTTTCACCTTTACCTTCATCTCTTTTATAATGATTGAGCCCCCTCAAGCCTTGGCCCTAATCTCAACTGCACAGTATCATGTGGACAAGATCCTCCAAGTGGGACTGCGATATTTGACCAAATCAACCAAATAGTCTAGGTGTAATGTACACCTCGTCCATCATGTGTGCTTAATTTGCACATGATCCTCCATCACTTGATCATGAATGCTCAATGATACTTTGTTTGACATCTTCAAGATCTTAGTTGACTGAATCAACCCTCCATTAAATTTCTCATTAAATGAGACATGATCTCCAATCTCATTCACATTAGTAGTTGCTCAACTACCTCTTTTTGCAGATCTAGGCTAAATTAATCCACATTTACACACATAAAGTGGATATTTATTCTTATTGAGGATTGTGGGTCCCTCCACCCTTTTATTTACTTAATTCATTAAGAAAATCAAGGACTCTAATATTCCAAATATAATGTGAAAATTTGGGAATATTACACAATGCATGAGAGGTTCTAACACAACAAGGGGAAAATAAGTGAGCCCATTAGAAGCCTGTAATAGTACACAACTTCAAAGGAACACATGAGCATTAAAGGAATCATAAATTAGAATGAAAAATAGTTCACAAGATAACCATGATTGACATACATACAACACACGTTCAACAAGATTCATACTAATGCAAACTAAATAGTTCATAAGCCTTAGCGTAAATGAAACAACATATATTGAAAACATAACAAGAGTAGTCCTACTATATTCATAACTTATGCATGAAAGTGCACTGACTGTTAAGATTTTATTAAAGTGAAAGTCCCACACATACATATACAATTACCAAACCACTAGTCCCAAATGTGGAACATGAATCCAACACCTGATCCTCCAAAGAAATATACTCCCTTGATGCTAAGGAGAAGCCATGGCTCTTAAAAAAACTTCTAGGCCTTTAATCCTAAGCTAAAATCCTAGCCAAAAGCCCTTTACATGAATAGTGAGGGTATATTTATAACAAATGAGATGAATATTCATCTACCTTTGTGATTCTTCGACTTACCTCATGACCTTTTGACTTCTTTACATAATGAATCTTCATATTCCAAAACTGAAATTTGAACTTCCACTTACAAAAATGTTTTAAATACAAAATTACATGCACCCATATAAGACAAAATTGGGTAGAGTTAAGTAGACTGCCTAATAAGACAAATACCATGTCAATATTGAGTTTGGGGAAACTCTAGCTTGGACACCTCAAATTGTAGATTTTCAGTTACATAGTGGTACCAAGCTTTGTATTGTGCAATGAATTTCCCAAACTTTGAAACAGGGTCGAGCTGGAAGCGGACTCTAGCCTCCATTGCATTTGTAATCTTCCCAATTAGCCATGAGCTAGTTGGAATATTAAATTCTTCTTTTTCTTTCTGTTTAATGAATAAGAGGAAAATGGAGGTCCACAATTCTCCTTAAATATGAATAAATCAATGCCAATGTAAAAGGAAAACATCTTGGCAGCTTAATTAAGCACCCTGAGGTGTGAAAAGGGGCTGGAACATCTTGACTAGGTCAACTTTGACCAAATCAACAACACTATCATGGAGGAGTGGCAATCAATGAGGGAAAACACCATTTTGGATGGAGACATTTTGCATGGAAGTAGGGTCATAAATGAATGGGGCTTAGGGTTTGGAAGCTCATATCTTATAAAAGGAAGAGGATGGCAGCCATATTCATTATGTATTGGTATATGCTATTTCTGAGTATATGGTCTATTTAGACATATAGATTTCTTTGGCTGTTTAGCTGAGATTGCAAGTGTTGTTTAGCACTGGGTGTTCCTGATCGGGAATCCCACCTCTTCCATTGAGAAGCTCTTGGAGGAGCCTTGTACTTCACTTCCACTATCAGGCATTTGGCCAAAGCTTCATCTTACATCTGCAGCGCAAATCCTGTTGAGGGTTGAGTTGTTTTGCAGGTTGTAGGGGTGGATACCATATTTGGGTCACTTTAGTACTTATTTTCAGTGGAGAAGGGTTCATTTCCATTGGGAGGAGAGTAAGGAATGCCCTTGTGCATATTTTCAGATCTTGGCATCAAGCCACTTATTTATTTTCCCCTACAACAAAGTTTCTTTCCAGATCTGCGTTATTTTGAGGGAGTAGTTGCTGGGTGGTTTCAGTACACCATTTGGAGAGGAGGTTTCCTAGAGAAGGGATCAAAATTTCATCTAGGAGATCTATTGGAGGAGGTTGTACTATTTCTTATATCATATCAGCCACACTTTCCAGATCTATATGTTATAGTGAATATTCAGCCCTAGGGCTTTGATTCCTATCTTGTACATGGTGTATTTCTGAAAACCATTGTGGGGTTCTTCATTGGAGGTTGTATAGTGCCCAGATCTGTAATAGATCTATCTTTTGAGGCATATATCAGCCCATGTTATTTTGTATCTTCATTTTTTGTAGCAGTGCCTTTAAAACAACATTGTAGCAGTCTTCTGGCATTTTTATATATAGTAGCAACACCTATTTTTGAGGGTTTTGTCCATTGGAGGCTTGTTCTATCTTATTGTACATCTTATGGCCCATTTATTATGCATATTTTGCTACTATTATAATGAAAGAAAGATCTCCATATTGGCCTCTTTCTTTTATATGATGTTTAACACTATTGTTCCATCATTTTTCACTATATTCCTTCTTTTACCATTTAAGAATATTACAATGGTATCAGAGCATAATCTTGGCATAGCCCGTGCATCTTGAAAATACAATATGTCATATGAAGAAGGAGATCCTCTTACTGATAGAGAGAAGAAGTGTCAAAGAAGAATACACCAGAAGTTTGATTATACAAATGATAAATAATACAAGGGTAAAACCCCTTTATTAGGAGGAATGAAAAGGAAGGAGTTATCAAGACTTATTTTCCAAACTATTCAGGGCATTAACAAAGACATCATAGAAATGAGTATGGAGAGATGTAGAAATTCTCCAAAAGAGCTTGTGCATAGAGAAAGCTCCAGATTTTCATATTATGGGTGTGAGCATTCAACCACACAATCATATCTACAAAGCTCTACCATGCCTATGTTCATAGCAAGAGAGATGGAGGAAGGAGATGTGCCAAAGGAGGGGACTCTTGGTGACTATCTTCAAGAATATGAATCTCAATCACAGAGGTTCAAAGATCATCTAAACTTCCAAGATTTTTGCAAGGTCAAGGAGAATAGAAGACTTAGCAACCATGATAGAAGCAAAAGGTGCAAGCAACATGATTTGGGTAGATTATTTATATCTACTTTTGATGGGTCACCTAGATGCACAACTAGGGCTTGGGTGAAGGAGCTAAACACCTATTTGCAGCAACACCAAGTTTCAGAAGATGAAGCCGTTAGAGTAGCAGCGCTGCATCTTGAAGGTAAGGCTTATACCTGGTGGTTTTATGAAACGTCTTCCTTGAATCATGTAAATGTATCTACTTATGCAAAGTTCACTAGGAGGTTAGTGAGAATATTTGATGCAAAACATTCTGAAACATCCTTGGTTGAGCTAGCCAAGCCTAAAAAAACAAAACCTTTACATGAGTTGGAAGGATCTATAAACCATACTCCATTCCAGAATGCTATTGAGGGGGTTAAAAAATTACAGAATACCTTGCTAGAGGCAAGATCCCCACTTTAGAAAGAGCTCTCTTCTCAAAAGGAAGACATGGAGATATCTTTTTCAAAAGACAAACTAAAAAAAGAACCTCTTAATGATGATGATTCAACCTTCACTCATGATGAAGGGGAAAAGAAGGTAAGAGGTAACAACGCTGACACATCAGGAGCAGATCTAGTACCTCATAGAGAGGAAGATGGAGCAATTTCTCCAATGAGAGGAATTCTTGTACCCTTGCAATAAATTCCAAAGAATCTCACATGTGAAGATCAAGGCATAGTCCATGAGAAGCATGTGCCATCATTGATAGATTGTGATACCTTGAAGATGAAAGAAGAAGATAGGGAGGAGGACCCGCATCATATGATTAGGAGCATAAACCCCTATCTATTTCAAGAGGTTGATGCATAGAAGAGGCAAACTGATTTGTGTAGTCGAAGCAAGGACCTAACAGTCCCATCTATTATGAACATGACTTTGGCTCATGGGACATTATTATTTTGTGGCAAACCACCTGGGAGGCCACCTGATCCAGATTTGGTGAGAAATGCCTCACATCATGATGCACCATTCATAGATTCAGGAGGAATGGGAGCATTATAAGTCCAAGATACAGCGCTGAGAGTCTTGGGTAGACTCAAGGAGGAGGGAGACATTCTCCCAACATCATCATTATCCACCCTCATTTTAGATTCTGCGTTGTGGGAGGAGAAGCATGGGAAGGATAGCAACCTTCCAAAATATAACTTTGGCATGGGATATGTCAAGGAGAAGGGTAGCCATATGATAGATGTTCTTTGTGATAAATCATCAATGTTGTCACTATTGAAGATTGATCCATATTGGAAATCCCAACTGTTGGTGGATTATTCCAAGGACCTTTTTACATGCATGATACTTGATGACCAACGGCATGAAGAGGGATATTCAGTCCAAGATGAAGTCATCTATTATCATGTAGGATCTTCTCATCTAGAGCCTCCAAGCTCAAGGAGAAGTTGCTACAAAGAGCTCATGAATATTTTCTCTTAAGCCATACTTATTCCATGAGGGCCTACAACACTATCATGGAGAGCTACACTTGGGAAGGCTTTGAAGAGGAACTATATCAACATTTTAAAAGATGCATGAACCATGTGGAGTTGGAAGAGAGACATAACTCAATGGAGTTATCACAACCACCTCTTTCCTCTTTTGGAATGAGAGGGGATCTATCTATGGACTACTCCATTTGTATGAGCAAAAATTTTGGTAAGGAACATGCTTATGTACATAATATTTCATTTGATGATTACTTGCATTCCTTTACCATGTATATGCAGGTCAGAGCTCCCAGGAGGAGAATTCTTCTGTATAAAATTCATGGCCAACTTTGGGCCATAAAAATTTCTAAACATGACCACTCCCTAGGAGGATATAGGGAGATGTTGTATCATTGTAGGTGCACTCCAAAGGCACCAAAAATATCTCACATTTTCAGCCATTGTGAGAAGACTTGGGAAGAAAGTAAGTGGCAGGGAAACCACTTACCACATCATTATCTGATTCAGTTAGGAGATATACTGCGTTGGTTCAACATGTGGGACTCTAACTCACCTCCATTTTTGCATATTTCTATTTGTATGTACTTGGTTTTGATCCCATACATTGATGATGTACTTATTATTTTTATGGGAATGATTGGAGGGAGGATGGGAGGAATGTATGTGCCCTATGGGAGAGATATTCTCCATGTTCATTATGTTACAGGTTTCAATGAGAACATTAGGCAAACCATGTTTGTTTCAATGGATCTATTTCTTCCTTATGGGATGAATCATTTTCATCTCATGAGAACTTTGGAGGAGCATTTCATGGAGGGATGGATTGGGAGAAAGTTAGATTATGAGGGAAGCTTATAACATGATGATGTCACCAATGTTGGAAGAGATGAGTTGCAACATTCATCTTGTCAGTTTCTTGAGGACAAGCAACATTTGGGAAGGGAGGACTGTAATATTCCCAATTAGCCATGAGCTAGTTGGAATATTAAATTTTGATTTTTCTTTCTGTTTAATGAATAAGAGGACAATGGAGGTCCATAATTCTCCTGAAATATGAATAAATAAATGCCAATGTAAAAGGAAAACATCATGGCAACTTAATTAAGCACCCGTAGGTGTGAAAAGGGGCTGGAACATCTTGACTGGGTCAACTTTGACCAAATCAACAACGCTGTCATGGAGGAGTGGCAATCAATGAGGGACAACACAATTTTAGATGGAGACACTTTGCATGGAAGTAGGGTCATAAATGAATGGGGCTTAGGGTTTGGAAGCTCATATCTTATAAAATGAAGAGGATGGAAGCCATATTCGTTATGTATTGGTATATGATATTTCTGAGCATATGGTCTGTTTAGACATATAAATTTCTTTGGTTTTTTAGTTGAGATTGCAAGTGTTGTTTAGCACTATGTGTTCCTAATAGGTAATCCCACCTCTTCCATTGAGAAGCTCTTGGAGGAGTCTTTTACTTCATTTCCACTATCAGGCATTTGCCCAAAGCTTCATCTTACATCTACAACATAGATCCTGTTGAGGGTTGAGTTGTTTGGTAGGTTGCAGCAGTGGAGACCATATTTGGGTCACTTCAGTACTTATTTTTAGTGGATAAGGGTTCCTTTCCATTGGGAGGATAGTAAGGAAGGCCCTTGTGCATATTTTCATATCTTGGCATTAGACCGCTTATTTATTTTCCCCTACATTGCAGTTTCTTTCTAGATCTGCGTTATTTTGAGGGAGGAGTTTCTGGGTGCTTTCAGTACACCATTTGGAGAGGAGGTTTGCTAGATAAGGGATCAACCTTTCATCTAGGAGATCTATTGGAGGAGGTTGCACTATTTCTTATATCAAATCAACCACACTTTCCAGATCTATATATTGCAGTGAATCTTCAGCCCTAGGGCTTTGATTCCTGTCTTGTACATGGTGTATTTATGAAAACCCTTGTGGGGTTCTTCATTGGAGGTTGTATAGTGCCTAGATATGTAATATATCTATATTTTGAGGCATATATAAGCCCATGTTATTTTGTAACTTCATTTTCTGTAGCAGTGCCTTTAAAACAATGTTGTAGCAGTCTTCCGACATTTTGATATATAGTATCAACACCTCTTTTTGAGGGTTTTGTCCATTGGAGGCTTGTTCTATCTTATTGTACATCTTATGGCCCATTTATTATGCATATTTTACTATTTTTATAATGAATGAAAGGTCTCCATATTGGCCTCTTGATTTTATATGATGTTTAAAACTATTGTTCCAACATTTTGCACTATATTCCTGCTTTTCCCATTTAGGAATATTACAACATCCCGGTACATTGTCTTGGAGCCAATATGAGTTTCCTTATTTAGCGAGAGAAACATGGTTTTTATTTGGATAGGGCCACCAATGCACTTTTGCATGTTATGCCTTTTCACCTCTAGATATTCCTTCATAGAAATATGCCTGAGTTGGTCCAAGTATTCTTCAACCTCCTGTATTACCTTGTTCCTGCCTTTGGCTTCGGTGAGTGATCCAACTAAAGGGATCTTGTGTGACTTCACCATGAAATCCACAATTTTATATAACCATGCATAAGAGGATTAAACATTGGCGATGAATGAGCCAAGTTGTTTGTTGCTATGGATGAGCATCTGAACCTTGTTTTCTCTAACTCAGCCTGTTGCATTGTCTTCTTCAGCAAGTCAGGAGGTACAACTTTGTATTGCATTGCCCACTCATGCATCAAAACTATGGATGTATGAACAAACTTGAGAGATTTAGCATTGCATTTTCACTTATGCTACATGTTGTGTAAGAATAAAACTTCTTTGTGCATGATGAAAATCTTCTAATAGAGGTTCCACATGGTTTCTCCCAATGCTGATGCTTCACCAAGTATGACTTCCTTAAGTTCTTCCAGATACACCTATGTGGGAGATGCTTTTTGGACCTCTTCTTAGAGATGTTCCACTTATTTCCTTGCAGCCTATAATTTTTTCACCATATTTATTTTCATAACCATCAAATACTCCATATTTGAATTGGAAGCACCTGCGAAGGACAAGTTGGTTGCAAAATTGGCTTATGGATTCTTGCTAGTATCCATCACGATAACATTTTATTTAATAAAAGTAGGATGCAGGAGATCATCTGGGAAATGTTTCTTCCTTGCTTTTATGATCTTATTCTATATCCCATCATAGGTTAAGCTATATATGTCCATCACTAGACCCTCTTTAAGAGGAGAAATTTCCTCTTCCTCGCTTGGAGCTTTCTATATTTTCGGAGGAGGGGGAGACTGAGAAGTGATATGCTTCATGCTTGACATGAGATCAACATCGTGTCTTTGCTGCTCCGACTCTACCTCCATGACTTGGATTACTATTAGTTATTCAATTTATTGAGCAAGTTTCTTATCTTGCAATCGCTTGCTCTCTTCTTCTAGTAGCCAGTTATGTTCCTCTTCTTCGATTTGTTTCAATGTTGCTTCTTCCTCTTCTTTTTTATACCTTTCTTCTTCTTCTTATTTCTGCCTTCCTTATTCTAGTCTCTTCTCTCTTATTCTTCCTTCTTCTTTAGTTCTTCCTCCTGATTCCTTTGCTTCCTATTTCTCTTCGCCACTATGGCCGCTTTCAATATTATAATATGCTTTAAACTTGTGGCTCTGATCTTCTACTTGACTATGAATAACCTTTCTCTTGCCCTTTCTACATAATGGGTTGTGCCTTTCTACTGGTTCTCCTTCTGGAGTGACTTATTTTTGAGGAGTAACGTGTGATGTACCTGCGAATCTAACTTTCTCGCGGGGCTTAGCTACATTGTAACAATTCTTTATCCTTTCCTTCTCGAGTTTGTAATAAGTCCCACTTGGCTAAGTGAAATGAATCTTTGCACAACGTTGCTTGTAAATGGTCCTAGGCTCATATGGGTTAACGTCCATGTGAAGAAATGCGAACTTCTCTATCTCTTTGCCTTCGTTCTCAATAACATTTAGATTCTTGATCTCGTACAATCCAATTTGCAAAGGAAGAGTGGGCCAAGTTTCTTTCTTCTTCCTCTGTAATACTCCTAACACACTTGTGGAGATATGATAAGATACTTCTTGCATGAACAATTTATCAGTGGCATACCTTGGTAGGAGATGTGGAGACTTCTGACTGCCAAACACTCTGAGGTAATTTCCATCCAGTGAGGCAAACCAATCAACCAATTATGACACTGCTTCCATCGCCTCATGGGACATGCAAGGTGGGTCTTCCTCAAAGATCAACTTGTAAAATGGAATGAGGAAGTGATTAGTCATATTTTCCATGAATGATTTGTAACTACACTCTGAAAGAAACTTCTAGTAAATGTGCACAACAGGTTCCTTTGCTGACCAAGTCCAACTCATGCTAGGAAAATATTTCTGAGAACATATCACATCCAGCAAATAAGTAGACATGTAGAATCTGTCTCGCTTACCCCTGGGAGGGTTATTAACATTAGTGTTAGGTCCCTATATTACTATTATAGTCCCTTATTGTTGTTAGTGTAACCCCCTTATTGTTATTATTGTACCCTTGTAACCCCCACATTGTTATTATTGTGCCCTTAAATTATTATTGTTAGGTCGGCTAGGATTACATTGTGGCCCCATGGACTCCTATATATAGAAAGGAGGTTTTGTAATTTGTATCATCCAAGAATTTTTCATTCATGTAATGTATTGGAGGTTTCCCCCTCGAAGTGGCTTATTTCTAAGGCGTTGATATCTCTTTTCTTCTATTTCTGGAGCTGGTTTCACAACATTTGGTTTCAGAGATTTGGATTCTAGGGTTTTGCTGCCCCAAACAAGTCATTGTGGAATTTTCGTTATAAATTTTTTTCTACGAAGGTTCAGAAGCTGAAATTTTGAGAGTGTGAGGCTGAAATCCCGAGGAACATCGTCGCAAAATTTTAGAGCTTGTTTCACAATATTTGCAGAGATATGATCTGTGGAAGTTAGGGGTTTTTGCAGACTCCTGAATTTAACCTAAACAAGTCATTGCGGAATTTGCACTATAAATTTTGTTCTATGAAGTTTTAGAAGATGAAATGTTTAGAGAGCAAAGCTGAAATCCTGAGTAACATCGTCGCAAAATTTTAGAGCTTGATTCACAATATTTTCGGAGATATGTGTTACACCATTTTTTGGTCATCTAACCTATTATCATTAGATGGACCCAAGTACACCATGTAAGACCAATTGTACCCTAAGTAAAATTGCCTTCACTATGTTAAAACAGGAAACCCCAAAAGGAAATATTAAACAAACCTATATTTGTTTGATTTTCCTCATGGAATAATTAATTAAACCATAATTTAATTATTATTCCCAGTCATGCTTAACCCAAAATCAAAGAAATTAATTAGATAAACCTTTAGTTATCTTATTATTTTCTAGGAATAATTATTTAAACCTTATTTAGATAATATTCCTTGTTAAATATGACCAAATCACCCACAAATAATTAAATAAATCATTATTTATTTAATTATCCTTCAACCACTTCCTTAAATAATTAAATAAATCATTATTTATTTGATTATCTTCTAACCGCTTCCTTAAAAAGATAAATAAATCATTTATTTACTTATTTTTGACAAATTAAGGGATTTGACCCAAGTCAAATACCTTTTCCCTCTAACAAATATAATAAAATATTCCATAAAAAGTGGATCTAGATCTGGTTAACCCATGCACCAAGATCTAGAATGACCCAATATTTTGTTATAAATAGGAGGGTTTTTCCTACCATTCTTCACCTTTTGTTGCCTATTAGATCACTCCGGATCTATACACTTGGTCCCATTTTTCTGCCATTTGCTGTGTGAGCTCCCTTTGAGTTCCATTCTTTGTGTGGGTTTTCTACACCAACAAGAGAGAGAAATCTTAGATCTGAAGCGCTGAGGACTTCCAAGAACCCATCTCACTGAGGAGAATTGGATACGCCTTCTTGTTTTCCTCCCAGGTGCCCAATTAATATAAAATTCTTTCAAAAAATCGTTCTTGTCTTGTCTATTGGTAGATGGAGCAAACCCTTATTTTTTTTGCTTAATGTCTTTCCATGCATAGATCTGGTTTTTTGCAGCTCTTTTATGTTCAACTAACCGCAGATCCGAAGATATTGGCAGCCACTTTTGTTGTTAGGGCTATTAGTTATGCGTATCTAAAGAGGTCTTTTTTCGTACACTTTGACAAAGGATTCATACTAACAAATGGCGACTCCACACGGGTTTTAAATTACGACCGCTGTCGTTTTTCATATTCCTGCATATCCAGCTACTTCAGACCCTAGGGTTTCTTTTCAGCTGTTCATTTTTCCTATTTTTATGTTTTTTTCTCACATAAAACCCTAAAACATTAAAATTTCTAACTTCCGTGTGTTTCTGGCCCTATTGCGCAGGTAAGCAACACCAGCCGCAACTGAGACGGCAACTTTTCTGAAAATCTGCCGTCGAGACAACCAGAACAGGGGGTCGCACTTTTTGGCCCTAACACATGACCTGGACCTCAGTGCTTGCCCTCTGCCCCTTTTGCGACAAATTGCTTGAAAACGGTGGAGCACTGCGTTGCCAGTTTTTCAGTGATTTTTCTGCAATTTTTCTGGGTTTTGCTGCAGCTTCTGTCAGGGTCTTCCAGCCTCTGTCTCAGCCCGCTTTGACCAATTTCTGATCTGTTTTTACTCATCTAAGTGGGAACCTAGCCCCCTAGGGCTTTAGTACCCTCCACTTTTTGTGGAAGAGTTTTAGCTGTTTCAGCCGTCTGTTCTTCAGAGCTTCAGCCTCCTTTTTTCCAGATCTGTTACCTCCTTTTTAGATCCATTGTAATCAGCTCTTCTACCTCTCAAATCACCTTCTGAAGATTTATTTGGATCTATTTTTAGGGCCTCCTCCTTGCCCCCTCTGCTTTTTGCTGATTACCTTCCTTTTTCTAGCCACCTTGCCTCTGTCTCTTGGCTGTGATCTGCACCTCTTTTCAGCAGCTTTATCCTTTAGATCCCTGTCCCTTTTGACCCTAGATCTATTGGCCTCTTTTTATGTGTGTTTTGACTAGATTTTTTCCCTCTTTTAGAGTAGTTTTGAGAGACCCGCCTTTTTGGGTTAGATTGATGCATGTTTAGCTGTTAAATGTTCTGTTATTTCAGCATTATATACTGTTCTCTGCAGATTTCTTTTCAGTTACGCAGCACACTTTTTCTTGCTCTCAAAACGAAAAGGGTTTAAAAATTAAAATTAACGCACACCACACACTGACCCTAAGTGAAGAAGCGCTTGGTTAACACCACCTGGCAAAGACTCTAAAATCAATTGTCACTGCACCTTATCTGCCCTTGACATTGCTTGATTCGGTCCCTTTCTACCCTTGTCGGTTTCCTTCTTCCTGTCATCATTGCGCCCCCAAGGCGCCTTTCCCGGAGACTTCTTGGCCTTCACCCTCAGTTTCCGGTTGATCGACCTGCTCCGCCCCGCCGTCGTCGAGCCAGTCCTCCTTCGAGTCCGCACTCCGACTCCTCTCCTGATTCATCGGGTTCTCCTTCTCCTCCTGGTTCTCCCCCTGCCACCTTCACTATGTCTGGTCCAGGGCCTAATGCTAGCGGTTCTCCCGGCCCTAATGCTGGTCCGAATACTAGAGGAATCGCCACAGGAACTACCCTGGCCACCCCTTTGCTGCCATACATTGCAGGCCTCAGCCTCCCCGATTTCAATCAGTTGATCAATGACCCTATCCGCCACGATGTTGGTTGGCCTGCCATGCCAACCAAGCTCCCTTCCGACATCCCTAAGTTCGAAGGCCTTGCTGGAGAAGATCCAACCAATCATTTCCGATCTTTCCACATGTGGTGTTCCTCCAATTCCATTACCGATGAATCCATCCGTCTTCGTTTGTTCCAACGCACACTTACCGGCGAAGCTTCTAAATGGTATGTTGAACAAGCCACCTCTTCCCATACCACCTTTGCGACCCTTGCCCAAGCCTTTTTGTCTTATTTCCAGCTCCCTCTCCGATACTACACTGGCACGGAGCTCTTGAATTCCTTCAAGAAATCCTCTTCAACCCGCCTTTCCGCCCATGTTCAGGAATGGCGAAGAAGACGAAGCTTATGTCGAGCCCCTCCCTTCGAAGATCGGGTTTATATGGACTGGTTCCTTCGCACCCTTCCAGCTCCCATCGGCAAAGATGTCGCCTCCCATTTTCCTCAAACCGAAGAAGCCGCCCTCCAAATAGACTTGAAATATGACCTGATCTATGCTCAATCTGGTTATGTTTATACCATTCTTCCTGACCTCCCCAGGCTCGGTGACGCTAACGCCCCGCGGGCATCTCATTCTGCCGACGGTATCGTTGGAGCTCTTTCCCATTCGTACGCTCAACCTCCTGTGGGCTATGGTCTCCCTCAGGGAGGGGCCAGCACCCCTAGCACTCTTCCCCCTCCCGGTAGCATGTATCCAGGATACGGCATGCCTCCTCCTTTTGCCCAACCTAACCATTACCTTTATCCGCAGCCTGGTGCGCCAGCTCCTCCAGCATATGCGCTTCCATCTCCCTTGCCTCCTCTAAACCCGCAACAGCACTTAAAACCCCCTCCAGGGCAAGTATTTGCACAGCAGGGCGCAACTAATCCCCCTTCTTCTCAAAGAAGGCGGAGAGGCAATCAAAACCAATCTGCCCCTGGTACCCGTGGACCCAATTCTGGTGTGTACCCTAACACTGCCAACCAGCAACAGGGCATTCAACCCAAGCCGGACAGGCCGCTTCGCACAAACAAGCCTTGTTCGTGTTGCGGTGTTTATGGTCATTACACCCACGATTGTCCCCTTTTACCCCAGATGCGGCAGATGTGGGAGTCTCAAGCCACATTGCGCGGACAACACACCTCCCCTCATGTTCCTCATAATGTGGCCACTACCCAACCAGCTGTGTTTACTGATCCTTTCCCTCAGCAAGGATTCGTGGCTACCCAACCGCTTGACACCCAGGTCGCCACTCCCCCTACTCTTTCTGGTTCTTCTGATTACCGGATCCTTATGATGCACTCCGATCCTTCCCCGACCTTCGACCTTCACCTTCAAACTCGGTCTCGCCAGTACCCCAAGCCTCCTGCTCAGTCTGCCTCCGAGCCCCCTTCTTCAGGTTCTACAGAGCCTCTTTCGACACCGAATGGCCCCTTACATATCCCTCAACCCAAAGTTGAGGTTCATACCAAGATTCCTAAGGGACCATTACGTCGAAACGCTTCTTCCGGTCGAGCTGCTCATTCGTATAGTATCGTAGATGATTTGGCGCAATCCCCTGCTGCCATTTCCACACTGGAACTCCTCCAATCGTGCCCTTCCCAAAAGAAGGCTCTACTATCTGCCGTGGGCGCTGTAGATCCTGCTGATGACCAAATGATTGTTTTTGACGCCACTCAATCGGACCATCCTCCTCTCCCTCCTTCCATCGCTTTCCAAATCCCAGTCAAAATCCGGAACGCCAAAGTTTCCCGGTGCATAATTGATGAGGGGGCATCCACTTGCATGATGTCTGCTTCGGTTTGGAAGCAACTCGGATCCCCTGAGTTGGCCCCTTCCACGATCACCCTTCGAGCGTGGGACAGCCATGCCTCCCAGCCCATTGGCCTCTTTCGTAATTGTCCTATCACCCTCGCCGGTAAGACTGTTTGCATTTACGTCGAAGTCATCGACGCCCCTCTAGACTACAACATTCTATTGGGGTGAAGCTACACCTATGCTATGTCTGCTGTCCCATCCGCGGTTTTCCGCAAGATGTCTTTCCCCCATAATGGAAAGATATTCACCATTGACCAGCTGACCTATCATGAGCCAAAATCTCAGACCTCACCTGAGACGACCATCTCTTCTGTAGCCAACAAGAAAACCGTCGATTCCTTAACCAGTGTCTCCCCCGGCGTTTACAAATATTCCTCCCTGCTTGGAACTTTTCCTAACCTCCCTCCTCCTACCATCACTGATCCCATCTCATCGAATGTTTGCATGATGCAATTGTCTCAGGCTTCCCGTAAGCGGCCTGCCTCGGCTAGTCAGTAACCTCCACCTCGCCCTCCAAAACCCGCTCCTGGCCATTCATCTCAGCCAGCCAGACCTCCTCCTTCTGGCCCTACCCCTACAGCTGGTATCCCTGAACCCCTTTATCCTCCTGGATCGGTTCCCCCTGGCCTTAACCATCTCGGAGCCGTCCCTCCTGGTCATTTCCCTGCTGGGCAGATACCTTTCCTGGCTCCCCCTCCCGGAGTATATTCTGTCCCCGTCATGGCCACCCTCTCTCTCCCTAACCTGACCTTGGGCATCCTGGTCTGGTACCTTGATCCCCCAGCCGCCACCCCTCCTGGTCACCCCAAGCCCTACATGGCTTTGACACTGGTTCAACCGGTCCCCCTCGCTTCCTCCGTTGCCACTGTGCCCCCAACACCTCCACAGGACCCTTCTCCTGTCGTGACGGCTCCCGAGAAGAAAGGAAAAGCCCACAAGGGGGCAACCAAAGACAAGACCACCACGACTGACCCAGCCCCTCCTCCGCCCGCAAAGCCTTGTGCCTTATGTGATGTCACCGGTCATGCCACCCATGCTTGTCCCGAGTTGCCCCTTATTCAGCCCATGGTTAAAGTCGCGTTCCCCGAGTCTACGGTCCCTGAAGCCTCCATTCCTTCTTCGACTGTAGCCAAGAACCCCAAGACTCTCCGCACCAACAAACCCTGTGCTTTGTGCGGCGTTCATGGCCATTACTCCCACCATTGTCCTCACCTGACACATTACCGCGCCTCTTTAGAGGTGGTCCGAGAGTATGAGGTTGAACAAAATCAATCCGCCTCTCCCATCCTCGCACAGTATGCGTCAGGACAGCCTGAGGATTCCCCCGCTCCCATCGACATTCCCCCCCCTGATGTTCAGATGATGGAGTCTGCTGTAACCATTCTTTATCTATCCTCCTCTGCGTGACACTTGGAGCCTAGCCCCCCTGCATCCTCCCCTGTTGTGTCACCTGCCCACCCCTTTTCTACCCATACACGAGATCACTCCACCCATGTCTCTGTTGACCTCTGCAGCCCGAGTCCTCACCATACTTCCGATAGACCTCATATACCACCCTCCAGTTTGTATATGAGTCACAGTCATCCCGCTCCTTGCACTCCCTCCCGCAGTTGCCGCCCGATGTCTTCTATGCACTCACGCTGCCGTCATTGCCTCTCCTCCCCTCATTTGTTGTCTTGTAACACCATTCCGCAGGACCCCCCGTCCACACCCTTTATCAGTTATGCCGATGGTGCAAGTCGTTACTCTCGGAATCTAGCCTCGGCAGGTTGGGCCATCTCCACCCCTTTGCATGCCCTTGTTCTCTCTAACGGGGTCTGCATTGGTTCTGCCACCAACAATCAGGCCGAATATGATGCAGTGCATGGTCTCTTAGTCGATGCCCTCTTTCATCGCATCCTCCATCTGCACGTTCTTTTGGATTCCCTACTTCTTGTAATGCAACTAAATGGTTTTTATCGTGTGCATAACCCTGTACTGTTTAGACGCTATTTACGAGTGAAACTCTTGATACGTGCATTTGAAACCATCACTTTCAACCATATACCTCGAGAACAAAATCACTATGTAGATAGTATTGCAAACCATGTTCTAGAATGGCATTTATCACACGCATTTCATTCAAGACAATAACATTCATAATCAATAAAAACGATGCATATCCATAATATGTGTCGCAAAAACATGTGTTTAGAGTCCATCTACTCTGATACATATGACATGCCCATAGCATGTTACAAAAAACTCAAAATTGGGGGCACCACCTGCCCCTACATACATAATAGGGGGCACCACCTGCCCCACCCCTAATCACTATCTGGAGGATCCCGGGCCAATGGCTCTGCCCCTGCAGCATGTAGATCGTGCATCGCCTGACCGGCCACCGCCATGCGCCGCATGACACCTCGCCATTCCGAGGGTAGACCAACACATGGCTCTATGTACTGGTCGTCTAAGTCCTGCCACCCGCGCTCTGATACTCTGGTCAACAACCTTTCACATCTACGACGGATGTCCTCCAGCAGGGCGGCTGCATCCTCATTATGCGCTGCTCTCGACCCACTCGGACCTATAGCTCCCGATGCTTCCGGTCGTCCCATATACCCGGCCGGTTTTACCGGTGCTATATCTGCATACCAAAAGTACATGAATCAGTACCCTAAACTACTATTCAAAAAACTTTAACATGCCCACACAATAATAGCAATCTGTCACTCACCATTGGGCCCCCAGACTCGACCAAGCGGAAGTGGCAGGTCCGGGTCTCCACAATAGCTCATCCCACTATAGGGATAGTCGTCTGTGTATAATGGCATCTGATCCCAATGGGAAAAAAACTCAAGTCGAAACACTCACCCGACCGCCCCTCCTCCTCCTCTGCATAGTAGCCGTCCCCAACGGCGCATCCTGGGCTCTCTTGGGCCCCCATCTGGAAGCTGTACACGAGGCCTCAAGGTCGGGATCTTCTCAAAGAAGAAGGCGCACAATAAAGTCCCATATGAGCAATCATGGTTCACTTGCCGCCTGCATAGTGAAAACTGTCGCTTCAGCGACACCAACATCATTTGGGCCCACCCAAAGTAGGTCCCACCCAGCACACTCTCCACTATCATCATCTACCCCCCAATGATGTGATGGAGCGCCTGGTTTCCCAGGATACGCAGCACAACTGCGACCACTGCACGTGTTTCTAGCCTCTCTAGATCCCCGATCGGTATTCGAGTCCCCTTGACTTGAAGACCCGGTCGACAATGATGCTCCACAAACTCCATGATATGCCGCCCCTGTGGCAATACTGGCTGTGTGTTTCCCACCATCCCCAGTGGCGGGAGACCAGTCAGGAAATACACATCCTGGACCGTCAGTTCGATCCTGTGCCCCTGCACTACAAAGACCTCCTGATCTGGATCCCAGTAACTGATAATCCGGGCCAATAACGGTTCTCCTGCTCTCATCAAAGGGTTCTCCAAAAACTTCAGAACCCCAAACCTGGCCAATACACGACGGACGCAAAAACCTTATTTAGATAATATTCCTTGTTAAATATGACCAAATCACCCACAAATAATTAAATAAATCATTATTTATTTAATTATCCTTCAACCACTTCCTTAAATAATTAAATAAATCATTATTTATTTGATTATGTTCTAACCGCTTCCTTAAAAAGATAAATAAATCATTTATTTACTTATTTTTGAAAAATTAAGGGATTTGACCCAAGTCAAATACCTTTTCCCTCCAACAAATATAATAAAATATTCCATAAAAAGTGGATCTAGATCTGGTTAACCCATGCACCAAGATCTAGAATGACCCAATATTTTGTTATAAATAGGAGGGTTTTTTCTACCATTCTTCACTTTTTGTTGCCTATTAGATCACTCTCGATCTATACACTTGGTCCCATTTTTCTACCATTTGCTGTGTGAGCTCCCTTTCAGTTCCATTCTTTGTGTGGGTTTTCTACACCAACAAGAGAGAGAAATCTTAGATCTGAAGTGCTGAGGACTTCCAAGAACCCATCCCACTGAGGAGAATTGGATACGCCTTCTTGTTTTCCTCCCAGGTGCCCAATTAATATAAAATTCTTTCAAAAAATCGTTCTTGTCTTGTCTATTGGTATATGGAGCAAACCCTTATTTTTTCTGCTTAATGTCTTTCCATGCATAGATCTGGTTTTTTGCAGCTCTTTTATGTTCAACTAACAGCAGATCCAAAGATATTGGCAGCCACTTTTGTTGTTAGGGCTATTAGTTATGCGTAGCTAAAGAGGTCCTTTTTCGTACACTTCGACAAAGGATTCATACTAACAATATGATCTATGGAAGTTAGGTCTTTTTCAAACTCCCGAATTTCATCTCAAAGAGGTTATCGTGGGAAAACCTTCATAGCTCTCTCTCTGGGCTTTAGATTGGAATACTGTAAAAAGTGGCTGCAAATGCATGGACTGTAGTTTATTTTCTATCAATTTCAGAGCCAAAGGAGGAAACAGTGACACGTGGAAATTCATACAAGTTCGCTATACTGAACCAGTGCATAATTGGGTCATTGTGGGAGATTGGACATAACTTTGCCTTGAAGAATCCAAATCAGGTCAGACCTGTGGCATTCAAAAGAAGATTCAGAGGGTGAATTCAGGGCCAAATTTCAGATATTGAAGATCCGAAATCACAGAGATAATTCAGTTTCAATATTGAGCTCCTCAAAATCAAGAAAAAGGTGTGTATTTTTTTTCAAATTGCATAAGTCTTGTTTGAAAAATCAGTTCTAGTTGATTCCAAAGGCCTATTGAGCATAGCTATCAGTATTGGGTTCTAAAATGCCTCCTAAAAAGAATTCAACACCCATTAAGCCTTCATAAGGCTCTATTATGACTCATGAAGACGAATAAATGCAACATGAGTGTAATATTCCTAATTTAGATTTAGCTAATAGGAATATTAATTTTTGCTTCTGAAATCTAGATGCATGAATAATTGAGCAAGGAGGCTCATAATTTTCTCAAGTATGAATAAAAATCCCTCCTAATGTGAAAGGGGATCATGTAATAACTAGTTCAAGCATCCACATGTGTGAACAAGGTCTAAACTATGTGGACAAGGTCAAGTTTGACCAAGTCAACATGATTTATTCTCAAAGAAGTGGATTCTAAATAAAGCCAGCTCAATGTGAATAGAGATCAATCCATCTAGATAAAATGAAGGCACCTTGAGTGTGAAAAGGGACAGAGCATGAAGAATCATTCAAGGTTGACCAAGTCAAAAAATCTGTCTAGATACATTGCACCATCTTGATGGACAACGTAGTTTTTGTGGAGGAGCCTTTGCATGGAAGCAACCTCATAGTGGGTGGGACCCTTGGTGAGGAAGCTCATCAATTATATAATGAAGGAGATGGAAAGCATATGGACATATTGGAGATTATATTTTCATGTGATCTTCTTGGAATTCCTGCATACTTGGCTGTTTAGCTAAGTTTCTTCACTGCATAGTGCAAGGGTTTGCCCGGGTGGGGATTCCCTACTCTTTCTTGGAGATCTTGTTCAAGAAATCTAAGAGGAGGTTTCTGATCTGAATTTTCCACTACCTGGTGTTGTGCCAAGCATATACCTTCAGCAAAAACATAGTCCCTTCAGAAAAATGCATTATTTCTTAAGGGGTGTAGTGGAAGGGGTTAAAACCCCATTTTGAGGAGCTAGTTTCCCAAGGGGAGGATCAACCATTCTTTGGGAAAGCTAGAGGAAGCATCTACATCAATATATTTGCATGTTCAGACATCTTATGTAGAGCTTCAGCCATACAACATTATTCAGCCACAAAGTTTCAACAACTTTCTCCTGTATATCTTTTCTGTCAAGAAACCCTTGTCGGGTCTTCTTGGATCTGTATAAAATAGATTAGAAATCTGTTTTTGTACCTCACTGAGTATTCTAATAATATTATTAGATATGTTTTCTATTTTTTGATTTAACCTTTATTTATACTGTGCAGTATCTTATGCAGCAGCTCCGACATTTTGCAGTCTTGGGGTTTTGGCAATTTTTAGCTGTCTTGAGCATGGGAGGCCTGTTTAACTAGGCTAAAGGAATTTGTTTCTGAAAATATTTTGCATGCATGTCCTATATTGTTAATTCTAAGGGAAAAAACCATTATTTTCCACTGTTATAACTCAATATTCAGAAAATAACATTTTTGAGGCAAAAATAGCTGCTTTTCCCCACTTGGTGAAATGTATAAAGGCATAGTTTGTTGCTGTGATTGTTATTATGATGGATATGTGTTCAAACACACTACATGATTTTATTACTTTCTTTTCTCCAAATTTGGAATACCTTAAGGTATTCTTACTGTTGTAGAAAATTCTAGATTTGGAATATTACAGTGGTATCAGAGCAACAATCTTGGCTCAGCCTGTGAGCTCAAGAATTATGGAGTATTCTAATGGGGAGGAGGATATTTGTAGAAGAAATCAGAGCAAACCCTTGTTTTCTGGAGAAAATAGGTTCTCAAAACTTCTCTTTTCAAATCTGTAGGGCAAAGGCAAGGGCATCAAAGAAATGAGGAGGGAAACACATGAAGATCCCTCAACAAAATCTATACAAGAGGAAGATTCTAAGTCCTCATATTTTGGATATGAGTACTCAGCCATATCATCAGATCTACCATGTTCTATCAGCAATTTATTCATGAAGAGGAAGAAAGGAGATGTGCCAAAGAGAGATACTCTTGGTGATTATTTGCGGGAATATGAAGCTCAATCTGAGGAGTTCAAAGATCACTTTAATTTCCAAGGGTTTTGCCAAATGAAGGAGGGAAAGAGAACAAGGAGAAATAAGCAGGGTGAGGGTAGATTCTTTCTATCCACTTTTGATGGATCACCTCTATGTCCAGCTAGGGCTTGGGTGAAGGAGCTAGACACCTTTGTGCAGCAACATCAAGTTTCAGAACTTGAAGCCATCAAGGTAGCAGCGCTGCATTTTGAGGGTAAGGCCTATGATTGGTGGTTGTTTGAATCATTTTCCGTAAAGAATAAAAATGCATTGTAAGATTCATAATTTAGCTTCAGCTAATAGGAATATTAATTTTTGCTTCTGAAATCTAGATGCATGAATAATTGAGCAAGGAAGCTCATAATTTGCTCAAGTATGAATATAAATACCTCCTAATGTGTAAGGGGATAATGTAATAACTAGTTCAAGCATCCACATGTGTGAACAAGGTCTAAACTATGTGGACAAGGTCAAGTTTGACCAAGTCAACATGATTTATTCTCAAAGAAGTGGATTCTAAATAAAGCCAGCTCAAGGTGAATAGAGATCAATCCAACTAGATAAAATGAAGGCACCTTGAGTGTGAAAGGGGACAGAGCATGAAGAATCAGTCAAGGTTGACCAAGTAAACAAATCTGTCTAGATACATTGCACCATCTTGATGGACATCGCAGTTTTTGTGGAGGAGTCTTTGCATGGAAGCAACCTCATAGTGGGTGGGACCCTTGGTGAGGAAGCTCATCAATTATATAGTGAAGGAGATGGAAAGCATATGGACATATTGGAGATTATATTTTCATGTGGTCTTCTTAGACTTCCTGCATACTTGGCTTTTTAGCTAAGTTGTTGCATTGCTTAGTGCAAGGGTTTTCCCAGGTGGGGATTCCCTACTCTTTCTTGGAGATCTTGTTCAAGAAATCTAAGAGGAGGTTTATGATCTGAATTTTCCACTACCTAGTGTTGGGCCAAGCATATACCTTCAAAAAAAATTTAGTGCCTTCAGAAAATTGCGTTATTTCTTAAGGTGTGTAGTGGAAGGGGTTAAAACCCCATTTTGAGGAGCTAGTTTTCCAAGGGGAGGATCAGCCTTTCTTTGGGAAAGCTAGATGAAGCATATACAGAAATTTATTTGTATGTTCATCCATATTATGCAGAGCTTCAGCCATACAGTGTTATTCAGCCACATATTTGTGGCAACTTTCTCTTGTATAACTTTTCTGTCAAGAAACCCTTGCCGGGTCTTCTTAGATCTGTATGAAAGAGATTAGATCTATGTTTTTGTAACTAATTGAGTATTATAATAAGATTATCAGATATATTTATCTATTTTCTAAGTTAACCTCTATTTAGACTGCGCAGTATCTTATGCAGCAGCTCCGGCATTTTGCAGTCTTGGGGTTTTGGCAATTTTTAACTGTCTTGAGCATGGGACGCCTGTTTAACTAGGCTAAAGGAATTTTTTTCTGAAAATATTTTGCATTCATGTCCTATATTGTTCATTCTAAGGGAAAAAACCTTTATTTTCCACTGTTATAACTCAATATTCAGAAAATAACATTTTTGAGGCAAAAATAGCTGCTTTTCCCTGCTTGGTGAAATGCATAGAGGCATAGTTTGTTTCTGTGATTGTTATTATTATGGATATGTGTTCAAACACACTACATGAGTTGATTAATTTCTGTTCTCCAACTTTGGAATACCTTAAGGTATTCTTGTTGTTGTAGAAAATTCCAGATTTGGAATATTACAGTAGTATCGAAGCAACAATCTTGGCTCAGCCTGTGAGCTCCAAGAATCATGGAGTCTTCTCATGGGGAGAAGGATATTTGCAGAATAAATTAGAGAAAACCCCTGTTTTCTGGAGAAAAGAGGTTCCCAAAACTTCTCTTTTCAAATCTGCAAGGCAAAAGCAAGGGCATCAAAGAAATGAGGAGGGAAACACATGAAGATCCCTCACATAGATCTATACAGGAGGAAGATTCTAAATCCTAATCTTTTGGATATGAGCACTGAGCCATATCATCATATCTACCATGTTCTATCAACAATTTCTTCATGAAGATGAAGAAAGGAGAAGTGCCAAAGAAAGATACTCTTGGTGATTATTTGAGGGAATATGAAGCTCAATCTGAGGAGTTCAAAGATCACTTGAATTTCCAAGGGTTTTTCCAAATGAAGGAGGAAAAGAGGACAAGGAGCAAGAAGTAGAGTGAGGGTAGGTTAGTTCTATCCATTTTTGATGGATCACCTCTATGTCCAGCTAGGGCTTGGGTGAAGGAGCTAGACACCTTTGTGCAGCAACATGAAGTTTCAGAGTTTGAAGCCATCAAAGTAGCAGCGCTGCATTTTGAGGGTAAGGTCTATGCTTGGTGGTTGTTTGAATAATTTTCCTTAAAGAATGCAAATACATCTACTTATGCAAGGTTCATTAAAATATTAGTAGAAAGGTTTGATGATATTACATGTGAAATATCTTCTATTGCAACTATCAAACCACATCAAACAAAACTTTTGCATGAGTTGGGAGGGTCTATAAATCCAACTCCATTTCTGAAAACCAATGAAGAGGAGGTGAGCTTGTTTGATGCTTTTCCAAGGGCAAGATCTCCTTTGGATGAAGGGCTTTCTTCTCAAAAGGAAGACATGAAGATTCTTTCTTCAAAAGAGGACCAAGATCTAAGGTCTCTTGTTGAAGGTAAGGCAACTTCAACTAGTGAAGAAAATAAAGGAGAGGTGGGACAAGATAATGTAGTCATAACAAGGGCACCTCAAACACCACATGAAGAAAATGATGGAGCACTTGCTCCAAGGAAAGAAACTCTTGCACCCTTGCAAGGAGTTCCAAAAGATCTCACACATAGAGCTCTTGGCAAAACACATGAGCAGCATGTACCTTCATTGCCAAATATTGAGATCTTGAAGATAGGAGGAGGAAGAGAGGAGGAATGACATCATGAGATGAAGAGAATGTACCCTTCTCTATCTCAAAGTTTGAAAGAGCAAAGGAGGCAAGAGGACCTATGCAGCAAAATTAGGGGCAAATTTGTCCACCTACATTCACATCATACTCTATGCCTTGATACCTCTTTGCAAGGAAGCATTTCAGCAAGAAGACCTCCTGATTGGAGGGAAACTAAAGTGTTCTCTCAACTATATGCAGTAGCAACATATTTGTCTAGAGAGGGAACCTTGGAAGGAGCCACTACAACGCTGAAAATCATTGATGGAAGCCTAGGCAAATTTCTAAAATTGACCTTGCTTTATTCCATTCATCTATTTGCGTTGGAGGGAATAGATTTAGAAATTTGTGCTGATATGAGCATAGTATCATAATGCTACTCCATAGCTTTTGGGCAGCAAAGGATACTCCAATATATAATCAATATTTCTGAACATAACAAAAAAATAATTTCATTCTTGTATGCAGGAGAAAAATTGTGGAAGTTTTTGAGAAAGAGAACCTTTCAAGGGGAGGGTGACTTTCCTAAACTTCAATCTTGTCTTGTGTAAGATCAGATGCAAGGAAGGCAACAAAAGAAAGTTGGGAATAATCCAACATGTGACTTTGACATCAAGCATGTCACCCATCATATGAAAAATGCATCATTTCATATTTCTACAACGCTGTCAATATTGGGAAGCCTAGACCCTTATTGGTAGTTCCAACTCTTGATGGAATATTCTAAGGACCTATTCACATGTAAGCATCTTGATGGGCAAGTAATGGATGAAAATTATAAGGTAGTTAATGGAATCATTTGTGTTCATGATTAGATCTACTTAACCAAATATTCAAAACTCAAGAATAAACTACTTGATACAACTTATGAGGTCTTGCTTTCAAATCCCACTAGCTTCATTAAAACATATCATACTATCTTAGATGGATTCATGTGGGAAAATTTCAAGGAAGAGATGCACTCCCATATGAGTGAGTGCATGAATCATTTGCTAGTTGAGGAGGAACATAGCTCTTGGGAAGAGTTATCATTATCACCTCCTTATTCATTGAGTGTGAGAGGAAGCTCATCCATGAGCTACCTTGCTGATTTTAAACAAGTGTATGACAAACATTGTATTGCTGAATCTCATGATGTATTTATTATATACTTGTATCTTCTTAACACTCATGTGCAGGTCTCGGCTCCAAGAGGGGGCAATTTTTCTAATGGGCTTCATGAGCCACTTTGGGCCATGAACAATGGTGATGTTGGCCATTCTTTGGGAGATCTTGGAGAGATGATGTACTCCTCATGGTGTGATTCATCAACACCAACCATCATACACCTTCTCCAAGCATGCAAGAAGGATGGGGCAACAAACAAGTGTTGGGGAGAACACTTGTCATATCATATTCTATGGCGGTTAGGAGGAAAACTGCGCTAGTTGCACATGAGGGACCATTGTCCTTCTCCCTTATTGTATATGGTAGCTAGCATGATCTTACTTATGATCCCACATGCTGAAGATGTTCTTATTTTTGTTGGGAACATGGTTGGAGGAGAGACATATTTTTTTGGTGTGTCTTTGGGGGAAGAGAGTCCCTACTTTTTCTGCACTACATGTTCCAAGGGGAGCATGAGAAACTATATGGCCACCATTGCATCCCATTCGTTTCTTTATGATGTGAACCATATGTTTGGGTGGAGCACTTGGGGCATGCCTCTCATGAGCAATTGGGAGGAGCTTTTCTATGAATTACCAAGCTGGAAGGTGATTCATTTTATTTGGATGATAGCATGGAGGAGGGAGGCCTCCATTGATGATGAGATTCCCCATGATTGTCATCACTTCTATCTTGAGAAGGCCATGGACCAGCAAGAATTTTTCCATAAAAACCTTCCATTCTTTCATGATGAGAGCCATTGGGTTTATTCACCAAAGGCCAACTTGCACACTTGGGAGGAGCCATTGGGAGATGGAATTTTTGCAGAAATTCTGAAGCAATGGAGGAGACTATTGGATGAGAGTGCCATAAGAGGAAGAGGGGAGATTTTGCAGCACCCTTGCAGTTGCTTGAGGACAAGCAACATTTGGGAGGGGGAGACTGTAATATTCCTAATTTAGCTTTAGCTAATAGGAATATTAATTTTTGCTTCTGAAATCTAGATGCATGAATAATTGAGCAAGGAGGCTCATAATTTGCTCAAGTATGAATAAAAATCCCTCCTAATGTGAAAGGGGATCATGTAATAACTAGTTCAAGCATCCACATGTGTGAAAAAGGTCTAAAATATGTGGACAAGGTCAATTTTGACCAAGTCAACATGATTTATTGTCAAAGAAGTGGATTCTAAATAAAGCCATCTCAATGTGAATAGAGATCAATCCAACTAGATAAAATGAAGGCACCTTGAGTGTGAAAAGGGATAGAGCATGAAGAATCAGTCAAGGTTGATCAATTCAAAAAATATGTCTAGATACATTGCACCATCTTGATGGAAAACACAGTTTTTGTGGAGGAGCCTTTGCATGGAAGCAACCTCATAGTGGGTGGGACCCTTGGTGAGGAAGCTCATCAATTATATAATGAAGGAGATTGCAAGCATATGGAAATATTGGAGATTTTATTTTCATGTGGTCTGCTTGGAATTCCTGGATACTTGGATGTTTAGCTAAGTTGCTGCACTGCATAGTGCAAGGGTTTGCCCGGGTGGGGATTCCCTACTCTTTCTTGGAGATCTTGTTCAAGAAATCTAAGAGGAGATTTATGATCTGAATTTTCCACTACCTAGTGTTGGGCCAAGCATATACCTTCAGAAAAAACATATTCCCTTCAGAAAAATGCATTATTTCTTAAGGGGTGTAGTGGAAGGGGTTAAAACCCCATTTTGAGGAGCTCGTTTCCCAAGGGGAGGATCAACATTTCTTTGGGAAAGCTAGAGGAAGCATCTACATCCATTTATTTGCATTTTCAAACATCTTATGCAGAGCTTCAGCCATACAACATTATTCAGCCACAAAGTTTCAGCAACTTTCTCCTGTATATCTTTTTTGTCAAGAAACCCTTGTCGGGTCTTCTTGGATCTGTATAAAATAGATTAGAACTCTGTTTTTGTACCTCATTGAGTATTATAATAATATTATCAGATATATTTTTCTATTTTCTGATTTAACCTCTATTTATACTGTGCAGTATCTTATGCAGCAGCTCCGGCATTTTTGCAGTCTTGGGGTTTTGGCAATTTTTAGTTGTCTTGAGCATGGGAGGCCTGTTTAACTAGGCTAAAGGCATTTGTTTCTGAAAATATTTTGCATGAATGTCCTATATTGTTCATTCTAAGGGAAACAACCGTTTTTTTCCACTGTTATAACTCAATATTTAGAAAATAATGTTTTGGAGGCAAAAATAGCTGCTTTTCCCCTCTTGGTGAAATGTATAGAGGCATAGTTTGTTGTTGTGATTGTTATTATGATGGATATGTGTTAAAACACACTACATGATTTGATTACTTTCTTTTATCCAACTTTGGAATACCTTAAGGTATTCTTATTGTTGTAGAAAATTATATATTTGGAATATTACATACATCTACTTATGCAAAGTTCATTAAAATATTAGTAGAGAGGTTTGATGAGATTTCATGTGAAAAATATTCTATTGAAACTATCATACCATATCAAACAAAGATTTTGCATGAGTTGGGAGGGTCTATGAATCCAACTCCATTTCTGAAAACCAATGGAGAGGAGGTGAGCTTGTTTGATACTTTGCCAAGGGCAAGATCTCCTTTGGATGAAGGACTTCCTTCTCAAAAGGAAGACATGAAGATTCCTTCTTCAAAAGAGGACCAATATCTAAGGTCTCTTGTTGAAGGTAAGGCAACTTCAACTAGTGAAGAAGAGAAAGGAGAGGCAGGAGAAGATAACACAGTCATAACAAGGGCACCTCAAGCACCTCATGAAGAAGAGAATGGAGCACTTGCTACAAAGAAAGAAACTCTTGCACTCTTGAAAGAAGTTCCAAAAGGTATCACACATAGAGCTCTTGGCATAACGCATGAGTAGCATGTACCTTCATTTCCAAATGATTAGATATTGAAGATAGGAGAAGGAAAAGAGGAGGAATGACATCACAAGATGAAGAGCATGTACCCTTCTCTATTTCAGAGTTTTAAAGAACAAAGAAGGCAAGAGGACCTATGCAATAAAGGTAGGTGAAAATCTGTCCACCTACATTCACACCCTAGTCTATGCCTTGATGCCTCTTTGCAAGGAGGCATTTCAGTAGGAAGACCTCTTGATGGGAGGAAAACTGAAGTGTTCTCTCAACTATATGCAGCAACAACCTATTTGTTTAAAGAGGGAACCTTGGAAGGAGCCACTACAACGCTGAAAATCATTGATGGAAGGCTAGGAAAATTTCTGAAATTGACCTTACTTTCTTCCACTCATCTATTTGCGTTGGAGGGAATAGATTCATAAATTTGTGTTGATATGAGCATAGTATCAAAAGGCTACTCCATAGCTTTGTATTAGCAAAGGATATTCCAATATATAATGAAAATTTCTGAACATAACAAAAAGGTATTTTCATTATTGTATGCAGGAGAAAAATTGTGGAAGTTTGGGGGGAAAAGAACCTTTCAAAAGGAGGGTGACTCTCCTAGACTTCAATCTTGTCTTGAGCAAGATCAGCTGCAAGAGGGGCAGCAAAAGAAAGTTGGGAATACTCCAACATGTGACTTTGAAATCAGGCATGTCAAAGAGGAGGGCCATCATATTACAAATGCATCATTTCATACTTCTACATCGCTATCAATGTTGGGAAGCCTAGACCCTTATTGGGAGTCCTAACTCTTGATGGAATATTCTAAGGACCTATTCACATGTAGGGTTCTTGATGGGCAAGAAATGGATGAAAAGTATAAGGTAGTTAATGGAATCATTTATGTTCATGATCAGATCTACTTAACCAAAGATTCAAAACTCAAGAATAAACTAATTGATACAACTTATGAGGTCTTGCTTTCAAATCCCACTAGCTTCATTAAAACATATCATACTATCTTAGATGGATTCATGTGGGAAAATTTCAAGGAGGAGATGCACTCTCATATGAGTAAGTGCATGAATCATTTGCTGATTGAGGAGGAACATAGCTCTTGGGAAGAGTTATCATTATCACCTCCTTATTCGTTGAGTGTGAGATGGAGCTCATCCATGAGCTACCTTGCTGATTTTAAACAAGTGTATGACAAAAATTGTATTTCTGAATCTCATGATGTATTTATTATATACTTGTATCTTCTTAACACTCATGTGCAGGTCTTGCTTCCAAGAGGGGGCACCTTTTCTGATGGGCTTCATGAGCCACTTTGGGCCATGAACAATGGTGATGTTGGCCATTATTTGGGAGATCTTGGAGAGATGATGTACTCTTCATGGTGTGATTCATCAAAACCAACCATCATACACCTTCTCCAAGCATGCAAGAAGGATGGGGCAACAAACAGTGTTGGGGAGAACGCTTGTCATATCAAATTCTATGGTAGTTAGGAGGAAAACTGCATTGGTTGCACATGAGGGACCATTTTCCTTCTCCCTTATTGTATATGGTAGCTGGCATGATCTTACTTATGATCCCACATGCTGAAGATGTTCTTATTTTTGTTGGGAACATGGTTGGAGGAGAGACACATTTGTTGGGTGTGTTTTTGGGGGAAGAGAGTCCCTACATTTTCTACACTACATGTTCCAAGGGGAGTATGAGAAACTATATGGCCAGCATTGCATACCACTTGTTTCTTTATGATGTGGACCATATGTTTGGTTGGAGCCCTTGGGGAATGCCTCTCATGAGCAATTGGGAGGAGCTTTTCTATGAATTACCAAGTTGGAAGGTGATTCATTTTATTTGGATAATAGCATGGAGGAGGGAGGCCACCATTGATGATGAAATTCCCCATGATTGTCATCACTTCTATCTTGAGGAGGCCATGGATCAGAAAGAAGGTTTCCATAACAACCTTCCATTATTTCATGATGAGAGCCATTGGGTTTATTCACCAAAGGCCAATTTGCACACTTGGGAGGAGCCATTGGGAGATGGAATTTTTGCAGAAATTCTGAAGCAATGGAGGAGACTATGGGATGAGAGGGCCACAAGAGGAAGAGGGGAAATTTTTTAGCACCCTTGCAGTTGCTTGAGGACAAGCAACATTTGGGAGGGGGAGACTGTAATATTCCTAATTTAGCTTTAGCTAATAGGAATATTAATTGATCTTTTTGAAATATAGATGCATGAATAATTGAGCAAGGAGGCTCCTAATTTGCTCAAGTATGAATAAAAATCCTTCCTAACGTGAAAGGGGATCATGAAATAACCAATTCAAGCATCCACATGTGTGAAAAAGGTCTAAACTATGTGGACAAGGTCAATTTCGACCAAGTCAACATGATTTATTCTCAAAAGAAGTGGATTCTAAATAAAGCCAGCTCAATGTGAATAGAGATCAACCCAGCTAGATAAAATGAAGGCACCTTGAGTGTAAAAAGGGATAGGGCATGAAGAATCAGTCAAGTTTGACCAAGTCAACAAAGCTGTCTAGATACATTGCACCATCTTGATGGATAGCGCAGTTTTTGTGGAGGAGCCTTTGCATGGAAGCAACCTCATAGTGGGTGGGACCCTTGGTGAGGAAGCTCATCAATTATATAATGAAGGATATGGAAATAATATGGAAATATTGGAGATTATATTTTCATGTGGTTTTCTTATAATTCCTGCATACTTGGCTGTTTAGCTAAGTTGTTGCACTGCTTAGTGCAAGGGTTTTCCTGGGTGGGGATTCCCTACTCTTTCTTGGAGATCTTGTTCAAGAAATATAAGAGGAGGTTTATGATCTGAATTTTCCACTACCTGGTGTTGGGACAAGCATCTACCTTCAGAAAAAATTTAGTCCCTTCAGAAAACTGCATTATTTCTTAAGGTGTGTAGTGGAAGGGGTTAAAACCCCATTATGAGGAGCTAGTTTCCCAAGAGGAGGATCAGAATTTCTTTGGGAAAGCTAGAGGAAGCATCTACAGCCATTTATTTTCATGTTCAGCCATATTATGCAGAGCTTCATCCATACAGTGTTATTTAGCCACATATTTGCAGCAGTTTTCTCTTGTACATCTTTTCTGTCAAGAAACCCTTGCCGGGTCTTCTTGGATCTGTATGAAATAGATTATATCTCTGTTTTTGTACCTCATTTAGTATTCTAATAGTTATCAGATATATTTCTCTATTTTCTGAGCTAACCTATATTTAGACTGTGCAGTCTCTTATGCAACAACCCCGACATTTTGTAGTCTTAGGGCTTTGGCAATTTTTAGTTGTCTTGAGCATGGGAGGCCTGTTTAACTAGGCTAAAGGAATTTTTTTCTGAAACTGTTTTGCATGCATGTCCTATATTGTTCATTATAAGGAACCCAACCATTATTTTCACTTTTATAACTCAATATTCATAAAATAACGTTTTTGAGGCAAAAATAGCTGCTTTTCCCCACTTGGTGAAATGTATAAAGGCATAGTTTGTTGTTGTGATTGTTATTATGATGGCTATGTGTTCAAACACACTACATGAGTTGATTAATTTCTGTTCTCCAACTTTGGAATACCTTAAGGTATTCTTATTGTTGTAGAAAATTCTAGATTTGGAATATTACAATGAGATATCAAAAGTCCATGAGCAAGTGCACCAAATTTCGCTATCGCAAAGAGAAAAAAAAAATGAAATGGATGGTTTGAAGAAAGGCGTGGAAGCTAAGATGAATGGTTTGGAAGCTAATATGGATGAAATGGAAGTTGGCATGGAAGCTAAGATTGATGACATGGAAGCTATGATCGATGAAAAAATGGAAAACACGAAGAATGATCTAAAAGCAGACATGGAAGGTTTGACAAAGTTGATACAAAAAATGTTTTCTAATGGTGAAAATATAGTAGAGGAAACTCATGATGAGAACAAAATAAATGATAATCGTGATTTCATAAACTCTAATTTTGGTAGGAAGAACCACCATATTCCAAAGATGGATATGAGGAAGTTTGATGGCAAGGATCCCGTAACATGGATACTACAATTGGAGCAATATTTTGATCTCAATAATGTACAAAACACATAAAAGGTATGCATTGAAACTTTACATCTAGAACAAAATACATTTTTATGGTATCGATGGCTTTGCTCCCGTAAAAAAATTGTCACTTGGTCAATTTTTACGGAGGAAATGATAGAACATTATGAGAATACAAAGAGCAACACCTTCTTTAGCCAATTGATGAATCTCAAACAAAAGGGTTAGTGGGGGAGCACATTGAGGACTTACAAAAATTGAATATAAGGGTAACTGATATTCTAGAGGAACACAAGATTGATCTCTTCATAGGTACTTTAAAAGATAGCATCCAACATGAAGTTCACGTTTTGGAACTTGATTCATTGGATAAGGCATTCAGGTTGGCAAGAAAAATTTAATGTAAAATTATGGCGACAAGGAAGCCTACCACTCACTTCTATAAAGAGGGAAGTGTTGCTACTCCTAGATTTCAACAACCTACAAGGTTGACACCACGACAATTGGAAGAAAAAAGAGAAAAATGGATTTGCTACAGTTGTGATAGAAAATACACTAAAGGTCATAAGTGTGCTGAGAAGAAATTATTTTACAAAGATTGTGAAGAGGAAGAATAAAATGAACAAGAAGAGGATATACACCAGGAACCAACCCTAGAAGAGGAAGAAAAGAGTCTGACCATATTGTGTAATGCATTGGTAGGAATTACCACTCCTCAAACTCTCAAGATAGAAGGACATATCAAGAAGATAAAGGTAATAGTGTTGATTGATTCAGGTAGTACCCATAATTTTATTCATTGTAAGGTAGCCAATGAATTTAATTGTTTCCTATATCCAGCACCAAAATGTCAAGTGATGGTTGCAAATGGAGGAACTATAAATTGCTCTAGAAAATGCCATAGTATCAAGCTATCCATGGGGGAATATGTATTGAATATTCCAATGCTTTCCATCCCAATGGGAGGTGCTTTTGTTGTACTAGGAGTGCAATGGTTACAATCTTTGGGGACGGTAGCTTTTAATTTTCAAGAAATTTTCTTGAAATTTTTTTTAGAAGGAAAGGAAATCGAATTACAGGGTATCACAGGGAAGCTAGGAAAGATAATAAGCTCTAATGTCATGACAAAGCTTCTGAAGAAATAACAATGAGGCGTAATTGCACAATTATGCTCACTAGAAGTTCCAACATCAAAATCATTTATTTCTCCAGATCTCCAAAGAGTCTTGGACAATCATTCCAATGTGTTTGATACTCCCAAAGGACTCCCACCTATTCGTGATCATGATCATGCTATTCATTTGATTCCAGGAATTTTTCCTCCAAACATCCGACCTTACAGATATCCTTATGTCCAAAAGAGTGAAATTGAATGTATCATTGCAGAAATGTTAGAGGCTGGTATAATTCAACCTAGTCAAAGTTCTTTCTCTGCTCATGTAGTATTGGTACACAAGAAGGATGGATCATGGCGCATGTGTCTCGATTATAGGGAGTTCAATAAGCTCACCATTAAAGATAAATTTCCCATTCTTGTGATTGATGAATTATTGGATGAATTACATGGAGCAATTTATTTTACCAAGTTGGATCTTCATTGAGGATATCATCAAATTAGAATGAAGACTGAAGATATTCCAAAAACAGCATTTCGAACTCATGAGGGTCATTATGAATTTTTGGTCATGCCTTTTGGCCTTACCAATGCACCTTCTACATTTCAAGGGCTGATGAATTCCATTTTCAAACCCTTCCTTAGAAAATTTGTGCTAGTATTTTTTGATGATATACTAATCTACAGCAGGTCTTGGAAGGATCATGTTGAACATGTTGATAGGGTGCTAAAACTATTGCAGGAGAAACAATTATATGCAAAAACATCCAAATGTTTCTTTGGAGTACAAGAGGTGGAATATCTGGGTCATATTGTATCTCACGAGGGTGTTAAGGTAGACCCTAACAAAATTAAAGCCATTAAGGAATGGAAAGTCCCCACAGCCATAAAGAAATTGCGAGGATTTCTCGGGTTAACAGGGTATTATCGCAAGTTTGTTAAGAATTATGGGAGAGTAGCAGCACCTCTAACAACATTATTGAAGAAAGATGAATTTTCATGGACTCCTGAAGCAACTAAGGCCTTTGAACATATTAAAGAGGCAATGTGCCTAGCACCGGTCTTAGCTATGCCAGACTTCACAAAAACCTTTATTGTTGAATGTGATGCCTCAGGAAATGGAATTGGTGTTGTTTTAATGCAAGAAGGAAGACCCATTGCTTTTGAAATTCATCCAATCAAAGAAAAGTATTTACAGAAACCTATTTATGAGAAGGAAATGTTAGCAATACTGCATGCACTAAAGAAATGGCGAACTTACCTAATGGGAAGACACTTCAAGGTAAAAACTGATCATGATAGTCTTAAACACTTTTTGGAACAAAGACTATATTCAAAATAACAACAAAAATGGGTCACAAAGATGTTGGGTTATGACTTTGAAATAATATACAAAAAAGGGAAGCTAAATGTAGTTGCAGATGCACTCTCAAGAAATAATGAAGAGGTGGAAGCATTTCTTTATGCCATTTCTATTATCCAACTAGATTGGATAACCGAAGTAAGAAATGAATGGAAGAAGGATGAAGAATTGTGGACACTCATTCAAAAGTTGCAGCAAGATCCTAGTACATCTGATACATTTAGTCGGAAAAATGATTCCTTATGGTACAAAGATCGCTTATATCTTTGTAAGAATTCCCAACTAAAACAAAAGATTCTTCTGGAATTGCACACTTCTCCTTTAGGAGGACACTCAGGATTTTTAAAAACTTACCACAGGGTGAAGAAAGAATTTTTTTGGGATGGCCTTAAATTTTATATTCAAAAGTTTGTGGCGGAATGTTTGGTTTGCCAGCAGAATAAAGTGGAAACAATTAAGACCCCGAGACTTCTACAACCTTTATCCATTCCAAGTCAACGTTGGGAGGAGATTTCAATGGATTTTATCACAGGTTTAACTAAGTCCGAAGGAAAGAGTGTCATCATGGTGGTAGTTGATAGACTTACCAAGTATGCACACTTTTGTGCATTATCTCATCCATTTAAAGCAAGTACAGTTTCTACTACATTTATGGACACAATTCAAAAGTTACATGGAAACCCAAGGGTTATTGTGAGCGACAGAGATCCCATTTTTACTGGAAATTTTTGGACGGAGTTATTTTCTTGTTTGGGTACTCAATTAGCTCATAGCTCATCTTATCATCCTCAATCCGATGGTAAAAATGAGATAGTAAATAAATGTTTGGAAGGATATATTCGTTGTTTTGTATCTGATAAACAAACACAATGGGTCAAGTGGTTACCTCTCGCTGAATGGTGGTATAACACTTCCTTCCATACTGCAGCAAAAATGACCCCATTTATGGCACTTTATGGATATCATCCATCATCCATCACATCATCTTTAAGGGAAAATTCAAAGGTTCAAGCAGTGGAAGATCACATCGAGCATCAGCAAGAAGTTCTCCAACTCTTAAAGGATAACCTGAATTTGGCACAAAATCGAATGAAACAACAGGCAGATCAACATCACAGCGAGAGAAGTTTTGATGTAGGAGATTGGGTATTTTTATAGCTACAACCATACAAAAAAATGTCCCTCAAGCAAGCTAAGAAGGATAATAAATTATCGCCAAAGTACTATGGTCCTTACAAGGTGTTGCAAAAGATTGGTACTATGGCATACAAATTGGAGCTTCCTGCTTCTTCGCGAGTACATCCGGTTTTCCATGTTTCATGCTTAAAGAAGGTTATAGGTGAAAATCTTCGAGTTCAAACAATATTTCCAGAACTTGATGAGGAAGGAAAAATCATATTGGAACCGGAAGCGGTCACGGAAACAAGAACTCGACAACTACGGAATCGATTAATTTCAGAGTATCTCATCAAGTGGAAGAACTTACCCACTGAAGATTCTACATGGGAGGATGAGAATTTTATACAGAAGCACCCAGAGCTACTCAAGCGTTGAGGACAACACTTTTTTGAAGGAGAGGGGCATGTTAGGTCCCTATGTTACTAGTATAGTCCCTTATTGTTGTTAGTGTAACCCCCTTATTGTTATTATTGTACCCTTGTAACCCCCATTTTGTTATTATTGTGCCCTTAAATTATTATTGTTAGGTCGGCTAGGATTACATTGTGGCCCTATGGACTCCTATAGAAAGGAGGTTTTTTAATTTGTATCATCCAAGAATTGTTCATTCATGTAATGTATTGGAGGTTTCCCCCTCGAAGTGGCTTATTTCTAAGGCATTGATATCTCTTTTCTTCTATTTCTGGAGCTGGTTTCACAACAATTAGTCACATGAATCATCAACTTTTGAGCCAACAAGTATGACCAGTTAAATGGCTTTCTTTCACTCACAATTTGATGCAACATGAATTCCTAGCCTTTGGGAAAGGTTTCAATACTCTATTGACCATATATCGGGTAACATAGGACTATCAAGTATTGAAAAACCTTCCCGAGATATTTGGTATTGTAGGTGTTGTTGGGTGTCTAGGGGAACTTGGATGGCTCTTTCAACCATCCTTTGATGACATCCTTCATGATCAAGTATCTAGTGACTACATAGAAGTGAAAGTCCATGTAGCTTCTAGAAGTGGTAAGTGATACATACTCTGAAAATCACGTGCCATAAAAAAGGCAATCCTTTGTCCACTAAAACTGCTGATTATCTTGGTATTTTCATCCATAAGTGAAAGAATCCAGTTGAAAATGTTTGCGCAAGGAAAGGCTAAATACCTGCATGCAACCTTGTGTAATCCTTAGCTTTGGACATTGATGTAAACATGTCTATCCTTGATATCTTCTTTGTAACTTATTGTTGAGAAAATGTCTTTCATTATGTGCCATGTAATGTCTAAATCCTTTTCAATGAGTAGTTGAGTGTTTGAAAGAACTGGTATAGTTGCAGGTAAACTCTCAACTATCTCACCAGTGCTTCTCTCTATGGTGTCTTTTGATGCAGATCTCTTGTGTGCCATGATGATAATCGATTTATGGAGAGATATGACCTAAAAAATATGTAGTACTTGTATGCTGAAATGCACTCATGAAAAACACTTATTAGCTCAAGGAAAACAATTTATTCAACAAAATGATGGCAAAAAATCACACACTAAGAGGAAAAATTGTGCAATTATTGGGTTGAAGGTGGGAGATTGGCCTCATGAACTGCAAATTGCACAATTTTAGTAGTCAAGGAGGAAACTAGAGGCTTGAGACTACGGAATGCGCAGTCCCAACTCGGCAGACTGAGGAAAGGAACTGCGCATTGCATAGTCCCAGTGGCTAGGGCTGAGGTTTGAGGCTTGTGATTGCATAATGCATAGCTAGAAAGCTAGTGAATGCAAATTTCACATTATCATAAGCCAAGCTCGAGGCTTGCCTCGTGAGGATGCAAAATTCACAATTGGAGAAAGAAACTGCTAGCCGTGATTGCATAGATCTTCCCTGTAAAGAGATAAAATAGTGACAGATATGAGGTCTAGGGTAGGAAGAAAAGTAGATATGGCTAAGGGAAAGATAGATAAGTTAAAATTAAGTGCCAAAATCCAACAATCAAGAGGAAAAATGAACATGCAAAAATGACCCAGCAATGGGAACTAATGAGGGGGGGAAAAACAAGAACTAAATGCGACACTTGAAAAAAGTGAATGACGAACCAAACCGACACTTGTAAAAGATAATATAAGTTAAAATACTAGCTACTATGAAAATAAATAGGAAAAATAAGACTCATAGAAGCAAAAGAGACATAAAAAGTGATAAAAAGTGACACATGCAAAACTTACTTGGAAAAGCGCCACAAACTCAACTGAAAGTTCCTTGATCTCCTCGGGAAGGCTAGAGCTCCAAGATCAAGTGTGAAAATTAGCTTTAGAGGAATCTATTAAATAAATATAGGTGGGTTAGGGTTTCCGATGCACACCTAAAATCAAGGAAAAAGTGCCACTTGTCTAAAATTCATAATTAGTAGCTTGGTGTAAAACTCCTATTTTTTATGGATGCCAATTTTCCTTTTTCGAGAACCTATTTTTTCACACTGACATAGGGGATTTCAAAATTTCTAGGATCAAGGGCATGGGAAATTCCATACCTCAGTGAATTGTGTAGTTTCTAAAGGGGAGGACATCTTTTGCGTATTTTCTGAGCTCGAGGCTGGCTTGCCTTCCAGGATTGCACATTTTCAGATCCTCAAGGATAGCGTGTATTCCAAGATTACATAGTTCATATCCTCAAGGCTAAGCACAATTTCCAAATATAATGGATTTCATAGTTCCAAGAAGGAAGACTGACAATGCTGCAAGGTCAGGGTAGGAGATGGATTGTGTTAGAAAAGTCTAAGATCAAGGTCAAAAAAGACATCACAAGAACTGCATGGAAATATAAGTCTTTAACATAACATGAATACTTGACAAAAGTGAATGATAAAATCCTATAGATAGAAGGGGGCCTCCAAAATCAAAGCATGGGAAAATTTTTGGAGGGGGGTTATAGCAGATACAACAGACTCTAATAATTACCCCAGGTAGGAAATCCATTAGATAGGTAGATTGCCCAAAATGAGGTATCTTGGGCCCGGAAAGATGAGTAACTGATTGGGGCACATGAATGAAAAACTTTGGACATGTAGACTTCTCTAAATGGGGGTTTCTTGGGCCAATGAAGGTGAGTATTTGTTGGGAGCCCATGCAAGAAAAATCTTTGGATAGGTATACTTCCCAAAATGGGGGTTTCTTGTGCCTGTAAAGGTGAGTATCTGATAGGAGAATAAATATACCTCATGCTCATTGGGATGTGAGCACAAAGGGGCTTGTTCTATATATATATTAAAATTATTTGATGGGAGAAGAAATATACCCCATAATCACTAGGATGTGAGCATGAGGGGGTCTGCTCGACAAAGACAACAATTAACTGATGGGAGAAGAAATACTCCTCACGGTCACTTGGATGTGAGGACAAGGGGGCCTATTCGGTGAAGAAAATGAGCTATACATATTACCTATGGAGACAAAGGAAGCAAAGAATAGCCATAAATATAAGTACTCACTTAAAAAAAATTATGTTGAAATTGTGGTTTAAATTGAATTGAAATTTTTATGATGAAATCTCATGGTGAATGGATACTTGTGATAAAGGTGAACTGCTCAACTTTTCAACAAGGATATGTGATGTTGATTACAAGTAATGTCAGAGTGGTGCAGAGGAAACATAGTGGAGCTAAATACTTCTGGGGATAGGCCATTGTGGTGACATTGGAACCCTATGATATACATTGATCACAATGAGATATGCTATGAAAAACGCATTGGGTTGTTAGAGAAATTCGACTCTGTCACAACATGAACTTAGAGCAGAGGGCTCAAAATTCAGGCCTTTGCCCATAAGTCACCTTAATACTTCAATTACTAGGTGCGAGCGAGGTGATCATCTTCCCATGTCATGAACCCAACTTTTGTCCTTTATTTTATTAGCATATATGTCATCTAGACCACCAGGAGGTGGAGTTTAGAATTTATTTGTATATGGGCGGGGTCGACACTGAGTAATCACTAGTGGAACCCTGAATCAAAACTATTGTGCAATGTGGGTATCAAAAATTGGCCACAAGCTTATGTAATTGAAAAATCATTTATGCCAAAACACTTGGTCGAAAACCACAGAATAAGAAAGGGGCAGGGAATGGGACCTGGGTAGCATTAGGGAAATTTTGAGGTCTAAAAGGAGCCTTGTAAGGAAATTATAAAATAATAGTGGAAATAATAAAATAATATTAGATTACATCATCAAATTTTAGAGGGAAAAAAGAAAAACTACTTTTTCAACTCGTATTTTCAACTTATCACCCTATGGGTTTACTCAAATTTCGAGAGCGAATACTCGTTGGAAGCATAATTTGATTCCTTATCCAAGGAGTACCCATGTTGCATACTTTCGATGGACCTTGCTACATGAAAAATGAGAAATACATGAAAACCGTGATTGCAATCACGCTTTTCATGTATTTCTCATTTTTCGTGTAGCAGGGTCCATTGAAAGTGTTATAGGTCAATTTGGGCACCATTCCCAATGACCTGGTTAAATTGGAAATCATCCCTAGAACCAATGAAATAGGGTCAATCATCCCCTATCATTTTAGTTGCTACATGCCCTAAGACAAGAACAAGAACAAATCATCCATGACTTCCATTGCAAGGTTTCCAAGATTTGAAGTACATGTTATATCACCTATGAGCTCACCAACGCAGTCTCTCAAGGGACTAACTTCTTTGCATATGCAGTTACCTCCATTCAAGGGTGCTCTGCAAAGCACTTCCTGACATTCAAGAGTGCGTTGGTCAAATGGGAGTGAAATTATCATTTTTCCGGAATCTCCACATGGCTAGTGCCTTCTAGAAGAGTCCATATGTGTCAAACTTCGAATCCATGTGTCCATATAACACCTCTGAGCTTGGAAAAATGTATTTCCTATTATTAGAAATTCATTGATTGAGAAATTACCTTCAGCTGCTCTATAAATTGAGCACAAATCCTAGTGCTTGAGAAGGAAGAAATTTGATAAAGAAATGTTGTTGAATTCTCAATTGAGTGTGATTAGAGTGATATGTTACTAGTGAGATGTTTATTGTGATGAGGTTGAGATGAGTGCTGGAGCTGGTGACATCAAATAAATTGTTGGTTGTAACCTTCCCCTTCTATCCATTAATAAAGATTGTTGTTCATTTTCCCATATATGTATTTGTTTATGTTTCTATTTTCCATATCATGGATTCTTAACTGATATATATGTTTCATGTTTCATTGATTTAATTGATTAAGATTAATAGCCATCTGTATATTGCAATCTCTTTTTTGTTTAGTGTTTATTCTTGCAGGAACTAGTCTGGTGATCAAAGTTGGATTAGAAGTTACAACAAGAGCGGCAGAAGGAGAATAGGAAGTGCTTCGATCACAAGTATGTTCCTCCATCTTTCTGTGTGTCTATTTACTCTTAGGAAAAGTGTCTGCAAAGTATTTGATCTATTGTTCTAAATGCATAGCACCACATTTAGGGAATGTGTTTTATCCGTAATTGATAATTCCACATAACAGAAAGTATGCAACATGGGTACTCCTTGGATAAGGAATTAAATTTTTCATCCAATGACTACTCTCGCTCGAAATTTGAGTAAAATATTAGGGAGATAAGTTGAAAATACAAGTTGAAAAAGTAGTTTTATTATTTTATTATTTTACTTTTTTACCCCAAAAATGGTGAATCATCCCCCATGGTTGACATCATCATCTTGAATCCTATTGGTTCTTATAGAGTTTATTTTGGTTGTATATTTTTCTTAGGAGGCCCATTTTAGACCTCGAAAGTTCTCTAATGAACCTGAAGTGAAGAAACTCCTCCCACTACCCATTTCTCACCGTTGGGGAGTTTCGCACTGGAGAATGTTGTGAAAATAGGTAGCCAATAAGGAGTGGTCCAACCTAGCTTCTATTCTAGAGTGGAAAATTGATGTTGGGATACCTCCCACCGCCCTTCCCAATGACCATTGTATCCAATCAACTTCACAGTGGGAGCTGACAAGGTGTTGGTTGGTCCAAGTGTGTTTTTGGCATACGAACCCACCACCAAGATTTCAGGATACTCTCAATGTAAGAAAAGGGCAAATGGAGGTTTGTGCTGGTGCAACATGACGTGGTTTAATGGACCCACCATGATTAGCGTATGAACCAAACATGCATATAACAGGGAAAAATATGCAAACACATAGGGGGAGGACCCTATCGGCTCAATTCCTAAGATGACGTGGCAGTGACCACAGACGTATCACGTGATTAAAAAATGGTAATGTCAGCTAAAATGATTGGCTAAATTTCAAATAGGCATAATTTTAAATCCGAGAGTTGTATTGAGATAAATTTATATCTCCACATAGTTCTTGATGAGCTGAACACAATGGCGGTCTTAGTTTTGAGATTTGAAGAAGTTAGGAAAATAGGATTTTGTGACCACATATTCATAATAGACCTTGGAGGTTGGGTCAATTCAACAAGTAACACCTTCCACAACCCGAGCTAGTACAAGGGGTTGGAAGGGAGTGTTACATCAAGAACACTTCTCAATAACCCAAAATTTTAAGTTTAGTGTCCTTTGAATCAAATTTAAAATTATGATTCCCCGACGGGGGTGAATACTAATGGAACCTTTTGGAGGGAGGGGGCCCAACCACTCTCATGTAATTTTCGTAGGAATTAAGGATGCGTGTCAAGCACGATTCATGCACGAAGTCCAAGACGATTGTTCTAGATAAGGACAAATATTAAGGTGGTAGAACTGACTCGACATATCAACATTGGATTAGAAAGGGTGTGGGATTTAAGTTGGAAAAATAATTTGGATGTTTGGACATGCATGATGGATTTATACTTATGCCTATCCTTGATCCTCAAGTGTGACTCAAGCTGTCTATTTTGGCATTACACAATTCTCTGTTGCATTTCAAAATGCATAAAATTGGGATATAGGCTTTAGGGACTATCCTCAATCCATATTATGTTTCTTTTATGTTCTTCCAAGGTGGTTTAGGTGGGGCTCGAGTGAAGGAGTGGAAGTGTTGGAGAACATTCTTTCTTTGAATTTTGTAGACCCTATATCAAGGATGGTTTTACTCATTCTCCTTCATTGGTATACTTGCAAATATTTTGGTTTGTACTTGTATTTTAAATATGGACCCAATTTTAAATTTTGGAGGGTCTTGTTGGTGTGGGAAAAGTATCCTCTTTTCATTTCGGTGTGCTAGGTTATGGAAATCAGAACTAGGTTGGTTGGTGGGATTCCTCGGTTTACAACTCACATTTCTTTTTGTTTCTTTTCTCAAAGCGTTCTTCTCGAAAGATACATACCCTATATAAACTTTGGCCTATTATTTCTATTGTTTGGTTTTTTTCCAAGTCTTTGTGCTACTGTAGGTGCCATTGTGGTTGTTTGGGGGAATTCTGTGGTGGTTAGTGGGAATTTCATTGTCATCTATCTTTTATATTGGGGGTCGGGGCTAGTTGATTCCTCTCGTGGGTTGAAGGGGCCACCTAGTCGATGCTATATAAGTGTGCTCTCTTAGATTCAAGATGCTCAAGAGGGTGTCATGAAGATTCCTACATAGCGTGATGGGGCTCGTCAAGGACTCGACGAAAGAAAAATTTAGGGTCAGCAACAACACCATGAATAGATCCACAGAGAAAAAATTAACCCTCCCGTGTCGAAAGACTGTGATAATGTGATCCAAAAACTGTATGATGCATTGGACCAATTCAATCGGGACCAAAAATATGATCATAGTGGCACCATGGATTTTATGAATCATATCCAACAAAAATTGTGGGAGATACATGATCGATTGGTCAACCTTTGGAGAGGGCAGTGACACACTAGGTTCAACTTGACCATATAGAAACTTGCTTGGATTACATGGAGGGGCACGTGCATTATGGTTTCAAACCTCCACCACCCCCTAGATAGGGACTAGATCATATGGCTCTAGTAAAATCTAATTTTGTATGATGTCTGTTGGTTGTCTCTTTGTTTTTTGGTTTTTTTGGTATTTATTTCCTGTTAATTTATGTAAGGCATTTCCATTTTGGAAATTCACTATGTATTTGGGCATGCTATTGTTGGCGAATAAATCTAGTACGAGTGAGGCCAACAAAATTTTGAGGAGCGCCACAACACGATGTAATCTCATGAATTAATAGAAAAAATTGATTCACAAAAAAGAAACTTTCAAATTATGATACCCATCCTCAATTTGAAACTATGAGCTAAAAGTTATGACTCTTTGAATCACCAATTTTACTAATTTTTTTCACTTTTCTCATAGATGCAATCAAGCTTGGAGACCAACTTCTTTTATTGATAGAAGGATATCTAGCAAGAACCAATAAAACTTTTGTATTGAGTACAAATAATACTTATGCTTGCGAGTACTTACCAACATTTCAAAGTCTAATATTTCAATGAATTTTTGCATAATTATGGGATTTTTATCTTCGCCCTTTTTGAAATTTCTTCATAGAATTTATAGCCAAAATTTCTATCTCAAATAGAGAAAAAATTAAAAATTTTCACTAGGACAATTATGTCCATATTATCAAGGAGATCAAATGTCAACTAGAAAAAAAATTCCAGATTGGTCATCTTGGGTCCCTTTTCCTCTAGTGAAAGTTTCAAAAATTGTAAATTGTCTCCCAAAATAGTAGATTTTGTCTTTTTTTATTTAATTCCAGTCCAAATCCTCTTGAATTTATCCAAATCCTCCAGTGTGTTTCTTTGTCTTGAATCATGTTTCTTATTGTTCATATTTCACCATCAATAGAGTTGATGGAGATTAAAATACCATGTTATTTGAAAACACTAATTCCCATTTTTTAGAACTTTTTAATTGAATTTTTAGTAGATCATCCTCTCTTGGTGATGCTTTGAAGAACTACTTGAAAAATATCTAGTCGTACCTTTTCTTTGGATGTCTAATTGAGGATACTTTTGAATTTCTCTTTGATTCTTTAGATGTTTGAGTTTATGATTTAATTATTTGATGAGTAGTGATGCCTCTTACTACTAATAACACTTCTTGAGTGCATATATATTCTATGAATATCATTCCTTGCATGGAATTTATCTACTTCCTCATGTATTGAACCCTATCTACTATTCACTTGCCTCTAAAATTGATTTATAGTTGGTAGCAGTTGAGTGTTTAATGATTTCGATTCATTTATACTTTTAATGGCCTCTCATTATCAACTCTACAACTATGCACCTCCATCTTCTAACTCCTCATAGTTTATACCAACTCTAATGGTTTCATTCTTTGTCTATTCCTATTAAATTTTATCTCCTAATTTCCTACATTGATATTGAGGCCTATAACTTATTCTGCATAATTGTAAGGTCCTTGTCCATATCATGTCTCCTCCTCAATGGAACTTTGTAATTCTAATATTTAATCTTCCTTGATATAGAATTTAATTTGTAAGAAGTGTACATATAAGTAAAGCAATTAGATACACCTTATTTCTAGATATGTAATGTTTTCTTCCAATTCTAGAAAATATGCACATTGTCACTTTTTTTTTCTAGTTAAGGCTACATATCACTTTATTCTCATAATATGAATAATTTAGTAGCACTTATTGAGAGCCTCAAGCCTTTAGGTTTAGTATCCTTTGAATCATCTTTCTAATGATTGTATCCAAACTCAATTTTTGGTTTGTATTTTTTTTGAATTATGATTAGAATTAGTAGTAGATCACCCTCACCCTCAAAACTTACGTAATTATGAGCTTACTTGTTCAAGTTTGGATAGAATCAGATTTTGTCTCAAGACTTGTTTCTTTTTAATTTTTTTTTTCTTCTACTAACATGGAATATTATTGATGTGGCATAACACATGTTTGTTGATGTGGCAGGGGTCCTACATGCCACGAACTATGTATACGATTCCATATTTCTTGCCTTCCTTACCTACTATGTCAAATATCTAGGGTCCTCTTACCCTGTTTCCAAGTGATTTTATAAAATTAATCTCCGATTCATTATTAATTAATTTGTGGGCCATTTCCCCTACCCCACTTATCTTTTCATCTTTCACCTAGTTTTATATTATTGTGAATGTGATTGGAGGTCCCATATTCAACATCCATTCCCTGGTGCACATCCAATCTATGACATAAACCATAATCATTCACAAGTAAATCAAGAACATTTATATTTTGGAAATTATCCATCATCTGGTTGTAAAAGAAGATATTCCACCCAACCATAAGCTCTCTAATACAGTTAATCTTTGTGCAACATAGTCCACTCTTGTGTTGATGCTTTGAATCCATAAAGGCAATTACCTATGGTTTTCTCTAGCTATATTCACACAAACCAATTCCTAGAATTCATAGGTCAATGTCCTCTATAACAATCCCAATCTACAAACCCTATTTCCCCTCAAGCTACACAACCCAAATAATGGGATCTCCTTCTCTGATAAATAGTTCCTAAAGCTATCCCACTTCCTTTTAGGGATATATCCCACTTCCTTTTAGGGATATAGAATAGGTTGGCCAAGAAATATCACTACCATAGATTATTAGTTGCAGTCAACTTTCCTCCATGGAAACAATTTACGTTACACATAGTCATAATTCCCTCATAATTTCATGGAAACAAATTTCTTAGCATTTTATTATAGTAGTACTTATGGTAGTTAAGTTCAGAGAGGAAAAATTAACAATTAATAAATGTGAACAATCATTGGAATCTCCAAAAATCATGGAATATAAGTGGAAGCAAAAGATAAACCATGTGCCTTCTTGAGAAGTAAAGATATCTGACATTAACCACTAATTCTCAAGGTTAGTAATAATTATTAAGTAAGTTTAAGGAACATAGGATAGTAATAAAATATAATTCTTTTCATTGAGGCCATTAAGTCCCTTAAACCCTATTTTTTTCCCCTCTCTTGGAATCATAGTCCCCCATTCTTTGTTATTTATCTTCTGCAACCTATTATGTAATTATATTATCATTAATTTTACAAGTACAATCACAAATGATTGACTTATATGTGCTTCATCATATACATATTCATTAATGATATAGGGATCAAAATTTGGGTATTACATAAAATTTCCTCTTAAAATATAAGTCCTTAAAAAACCCCACGCCTATACCTTCAAATGTTGAAGTTGGTTTATTAATTAACAAAATATTTGTCCCTCATTAGAATTGGAATACGATAAATAATAGGTAAGATGGTACATAGTGATAATTCAATCCCTCATGGGGAAAATTCAATAAGAGACAAGTTAAAGAAATGATTGTCTTAATCACATACATATAACTACATTCGAATACAATATTGTTATCAATGGGTGATTCACTACTTATAATTCAATGGTGATAGCCTTACCACCTAATTTAACTATAATATTCAATGTAATTCCATTGGGTTTGAGAGTTCATCCATTAAATTATTTTAAGATGATGGTTAAGGGAGCAAGATAAAAGGAGCTTAATGTTATCCAAACTGAAAGGAACATGAAATAGGTAGAGGCTTGTTCATCTATAATGCATTTGAAGACATTTATGTTTCTACAAGTTAACTAGATTTGAAAAAGAACATAATTATGGAGCCTATGTACAACTTGATCATTAAAAGGATCGATTCCTCCAATTGCATTTAACAACACATTTATCTACAAAGGGTAGTTTTAAAGGACCTACATAATAGACATGATGCATGATGCTTGGGATAATATTTAGGCAATGTTGCATAAATTATGTGAAAAATTGAAATATAATTTGTGCATGGTCCTAATCAAGACACCTTTAGGAGGGTGAGGCATTGCTTTTTCCCAAGGTTTCTCAATATGAAATGGTCCATTCAATTACAATGAGGAAGCTTCCTTCTCATGATATCCAATACTGAATGTCATAATTACGGACACACATCTAGATTCTAATTTCATGGTCACACATATTTTTATGTTCAATGGATTTCCTCCCATTGGAAACCTTGAACAATACTGAGAGGGTGGGTTGAATCAGTAGTGTATTGAATACCAATTAATAATTTTTTTTTTCCTATTTTTAAACAATTACTGAATGTGCATCATTTAACCAACAATACAATGTACATTTGTAGATCATAACATAAGAATAAAAATCATGTGAAAAACTTGCACAACTAGTAAACAACATATAACCATCAAAACACAATCACACAGATCATCATCACATAGTAACATCATATGTTAGGTGGAAAACCCAAATAGGAAAAACCATCATTGTTGATGTCTACTTTGTTAGTTATCAGTAATTTTTTTCTATTTTTTAGATGACTAAATACTTATCCTAGATTTCTAAAAAAACAAAATTCATGAATATTGTGAGTTTTAGAAATCTCACTGCCTTAATTATCCTTAGAGAATTTTTTTCATTATTTCACTACTCTATCAATTCATGGCTAGCCTATCACTCCTAGAAGATCCATCATGGGCTCATGCCACTCATTTTTGTCCATTTTCACACCCATGACCTCAGTACTCTGTTCTACCTACCTATAACCCTTCCACTTCCACCTCGGATTGCCAAGTGGCATAACCTTTTCCCTTATTCACCAAGTGCCTCAAGCATTGGTGGTCTCAAACTACCTCTCTAAAATCTTTAGATAAATCAAAATTAGTAGTTTTGGGTCTGCAATGCATAAAGTTTTTCATAAGCTCTGTTTTAAACTTCAAGACCCCAAGTCAATTTTTCAGCCAAAGACCAGCCCAAAGAGTCTCCCACTAGGTCATTTAGGGTTTCATAGGTTATTGGTCTGTCTTTGATGTTCTAAAACACTATTTTTCTTATGCCAAGAAGATGAAACCAAATGTAAAAGAATTTCAAGTGACTGTTTGCCCAAATTAGATCAAAAAGACCTTCAAGAAGGATTACTTTTCCAAAGATAGCATTTTTCCAAAGGATAACTGTGCATCTTAAACATTTCTACAGGAATGATTGAGATGGCTATCATGCAGAAAATAAGGTAAGGTAAGAAGACAACTCCTCACTAAAAGGACATCCACAACAAAGAAAGGGAAGCATGCCTATGTTCAAAGAGAATCAGGGTTTTGAGGGCTGATTGGCTAAATAGTGTTTCCAAGAAAGAAGCCAATGCAAAATACCACAAGGATAGAGGCACATCCACACAACCAAGCATAAATTGAAGATTTTTAGAAATTATAAATGAAAAATGGAAAAGGGTGAGGTGAAATGAACAGAAATTAATGAACTTGAAAGGGCTATAGAGAACTTAGAAGAGAACACTACTTATTCTTCTCTAGCAGACCTAAAACCTAAGATTTTGGAAAGATAGACAAAGAAGGTAAAATGAAGGTGACGGGCCTCCATCATGACAACAGAAAGTTTCCAAAAAGTTGTTAAAGGTAATTTCTAGGGTTTTCCAAGGCAATGGTGTTTCACTACATCAAGGGGAGAAATTGCAAAGAGTATCAGAGTGATAGAGTTCAAGCCTCCATTTTCAGTCAATTTCACTCAAAATTCTCAAAGGAAAGAAGGCATAGGGTTAAGCTTCAAAATGGAAGACCAAGCTGAGCATGAGTTTACTGTTGAGTAACTGAGGTTGTCAAAATCCAAAGAATGAGAAAGGAGACCAAAAAAATTGTGTCATGGCACCTGCAACAAATCAGAAGTGGCCAAGAAGTGACATACCAGACATGATTTTTAACCTTTTTCAAAATGGGTAAACCACTATCAAAGATTAGTAAGAAGGTTAAAGGGGACATCTCCATCTCCTCAGCAAGCCATCACCATAGGAAGAAGAAAAGCTTGCTTGAAAAGTTTTCAAAAACACCTGAAAAAAGGTCAAAAAGATATCAGTCAAATGACAAAGTGACAAAACTTAGCAAAAGTGGGTTTTTGATTTTGATAAAGGCATCCTAACTGGCATTCTAGCTCATTTTGCATTTTGAGGAAAGAAAGAAACCCTTCAGGAGAAATTTTTGAGAATTTGGACAATTTCTAGGCCAAGTCCCTGGCCCTCGTGAATACCCTGGCACTGTGCTCACAGACCATGGCACTGCGCTAAAAGGGTTTTCTGTCGTTCAAATTTACTCGGTGCTACGCGAATAAGAGGTGAAACTACGTGAATAGGGTGGCGCTATGCACAGGCGAGCACGACACGTCCAAGACACGACACCTAGTTTTTTGGCACGAACCACCAGGCATTGTGCCCATAAGCCATCCCGACAGCCCGTTTACCCTGCCAGCGCTGCACACAGAACACCCGACGACCCGTTTACGTTGTCGGTGCTATGCTTAGACAGAGGCACAACTCGCCTAGAACTGTGCCCACAGACTGACCCGACAATGCGGGCAGGGCGCTGCGCTAAAGAAGAGGTCCTCCAAACTTGCAAAAAAATTTCCCAAAGGCTCAAGGACATCCTAAAATTTGCCTTCAAAGTCCTGCAGAGGAGCTAAATCTGGTAGGTGCCCTATTTCTCCTCCTCTCAAGTGTTTTTAGTCATTTGGTGGTTAAATGAAGGACTAAATACTAATAGTTGCAAGCCCTAGGTCTTCAAGATAAGTCATCCTCTGTTTTAACCCCAAAACAATTTTCAGTGAAGGAGAGTGAATTAGGGTAGTTACACTTCATGATCAAGGTAAGTCCCATTAAGCTCCAAAGCACTCAGTCCTAAACCTAACCTCCACATCACTCATTCACAAAGGTTTCCCTCACTATTATTTCCATTTCACTCCTCCTGCCTAAGTGTCACAAGCAAGCCAAGTTTTCCCACCATCAGCCCTAAATCACCATGTCAGGAGTAGAAAATAGTAGCAGCAGTGAAAGAGGCGAAGGGCCTATGAGGCCAACTCACAAGGGAGGAAAAGTGAATATATTTGAACCCCAGAGCACAGTGGCTATCACCTCATCTCCCATGATCCTCTCATGTTTTCAGAATGTAGGGTGCTTCCAATTTTGTGAGAGAGTCAAACAAGTGCAAAGCCACCTAGAGCTTACAAGGCTTTTTATCCTTAACATGCACAACAAATAATCAAGCCTTGCAGGGGTGGATTTTGAACTATCAGTAGATGCCATATATAATGCTACAGGTATACCTGTTGTTGGTAAAAAGTGGTTTAAGAAAGCCAAATTGGACAAAAACTATTATGAGCCATTTGTCAAGACTAGGTATGGAGAAGGATGCAGGGCTATCTTCCCTTTCTCACACCTAAAACAGAGATTTTCACCCTTAATGATGGTTATCATGAAGTACTTCACCTGTGAGGGGAGATACTCCAGGCTCTTATCCTACCATGTCAGACTCCTCATGCATTTCACAAGGGTCAATATGCTCAACTTGCCCTACTACCTCTATAGAAGTGTGAAAAAAATGTCTTCTATTGTCCATAGAAGGAGTCCTTCCCAACAAATGCAGAGTTTATTTCACCATTCCTTGATCAATATGGTGGTATTACATCAGATGGAACAGAAGAGCATACCTTGGGATGTGTTCATAGCCCATGAAGTCTTCACAAGCCCACAACCTCTTCATCAACCAAACTTGCTCTCATCATCTACACAAGTCCCCTCACCTCCAGAAAACCTCCCTTCTTCCCCTTCTCTTGATGCATCAAATGAAGAGGATGAGAGTGGAAATAATGAACAAAGTAATTGCAGTGAGGGTAATGGTGCAAATGAGTCAGCCCAAATTGAGGAAGAGAGTGATGATGATGAACAGAGTGCTGACAATGACGATGACGAAATCAGTGAAGAAGAGGAAAATAATGATGAGGAAGAAGAGGAAAATGATGAGGAAGAGATAGAAATTGATGAGGAGGAAGAAGAAGGAAATGATGATGAAGAAAAGGGTAGTGAAAATGACAGTGATGAAGATGAAAACAATGAGCATGACAGTGAGAAAAACAATGACAATATGGAAGAGGATGATGAAGAAGATGAGGAGGTTGACGACGACTATCATGACAGTCATGACAACAATTAGCCCCTCAACGATAATGAAAATGATGACAGTGCAAAAGATAAGGAAGAAAGCAGTCCTGGTGATGAAAAAAATTAAAGTGAGGAAAGTGCAAAGGGTGATAGTCTTAATGAGGATCACAGCCATGACAAAGAGACCAACAAAATCACCATCACACCTCTTTCATGCACACACTAGAGAGGGCCAAGGCTAGTGTTTTATGCCTCCAAGAGGCAAGGGACCATGCCATCTACCTTAGCTCAAAAGCTTGATAAGGAAAACAAAAGATGCGAAAAGGTGAGAGAGGTAAGAGAGGCAAGCAAGATAAACAAAAACCCTAATTCATTGACCTTGAGAATGATAATGAAGATGAGGATATGGCCACTGGAATGCTTCTCCAATGTAAATATGCACAAATTAGGGAATTGGAGAGAGATTTTTCCATGGCATAGAGTATCATTAATTATTATAAAAATGAACACAAGTATTTTAAGAATATAAAAAGAGGCCTTTCTCTCTAGAAAAAGATGACCAAGCACTATGCTATGAAAAATAAACTTGTTTGTGCCAAACTCAAAGAGGTCTTCATTGAAATCCAAGAACTAAAAGGAGGAGAATATGAAGATAGACTTGGAATTTTGGCATCAGCTTCCCTACAGGTCTCTCAAAAATCTTGAAGGAGACCTCCACCAATTTTGAAGGAATTTGGACAAGTTTTTTTTTTTTGAGAATTTGAAGGCCTATAAGGGCAGTGCCACTCGTGCTATGCTTTTCCCTTAAGCATCCTCAGAGGGAAACCTCTACATTTTTGGATTTCACATGACTATCACACTAAGCACACCGAATTTCAGAGAAATTAGAGCATTTTCAATGCCTCAAAAGGTCAAAAAACACCTCATTTTTCACCATTCTGCCTCCTTTTTAGGTCTGGCACTATGCTCAGAGCAGTGTCGGGATTTTCACATTTTGGATAGGTTACATGAGATGGATCAGGAAAACAAGAGTATTTTTAGAAAGTAGACTCATCAGCATTTCCAACGAGTCATCACGAAGAAACATCTGACATTGGAAAGGCCCCCAAAACTTGGCCGCAAAAAGACCTATTTTCTTCCTAAGGTGGTGCTCCGCTTATGGATAGCATTGTGTGTTTTTGGCCAAAAGTAAAAAAATCACACTCATTTATTGAAAAATCATTTTTTTTTTTTTTTTAGGCAAATCACTCTAGGATTGGGTGCTAGAAGTTGTTTTTGCATTTATTTCATGGGATATTTTGTGTCTTGGGCCTTGCATGGACTCTTGGGCATTTATGACATTTATGAGTGATATTGACATTTTCCAACCCTATATAGGGTTTTTTACCTCCTTTGCTAGATAAATATAGAATGAGGGATTTCATTGTAAATGTTGGATTTTGATGAGTTTTGAGAGAAGTACATGTTTTTCTTGAGTTTGAAGAAGAAATTGGTCATGTGGAGTTTCTGAATGGCTTGCTTGGATTGATGATGAAGGAGGATAGCCTCCAGGATCCATGAGCATAATTAATGGTGATGTGCCCCTATTAGTTCTTGTTTTCATGTTTATAATTATGTTCATATTTCTTTTTTGCAGTAAAGCAGAAGAGTATAGGCTAAGAAATGTTGTTTGAGGCACCTTAGTCCTTCTTGTTTACTATTGCCCTGATGTTTTCCTCTGCTGGGTTTGTTTAAGAAATTCTTAGTTGCTCCTTAGATCTACCTATGCTTGTTTATTCCATGAATGGTTCAATATATTATTTTCAAATATGTTTTATGTTTAGCCCTGCCTATTTGATGTTATTTAAACTCTTTTTTGGAATCTCTCTTTGAAGTATTACTTGTTAGGTTTTAGCCAAAGAGGCCATGTTCTGATCATGCCCTTTGTCCATGCTTGAGAAGTTGCTTTAAATTTCTTTGTAGCTTGATCATTTATGTTTAAGCATTCCCTCTTCATTGATAAAAGTTATTTTTTCTCTTGATTTTTTTCTAAATCTTGAAGGTGAAATCACTAAAAGTTAGATATGTTTCTTGCTTTCTATGGTTCACTGAATTGTTCATATTGAATGCTTGTTTGCTTAAGTATAATAAGAAAGCTATTTTTTTTCCATGTCTTATGATTATGTCCTTATGTTGATAAGTATTTGAGACCATCTTGTTTAAAGGTATTTTTCTAAGGATTCTTCATTTCCCTTACAGATCTACTATGCTCACAAAATTATTGTTCATCTCATTTCACACATACCTTAAATATCCATGTGACCATGCTAGATTTTCCCTATTAGGCATCTTGTTTCATTGTTGAGATATCCATGAATTTCATAGAATCCATAGCTCAATGATTTGAAGACCTATCACTCCACCTATTCTACTTGACCATCTTACCCAACCAAAATAAACAACAAACCATACACTTAACAAATAGCCTAAAATCAAAACCTTAGAAGTAAACAAGTACACATCATTCGTATATAATAGAGAGAGCCCTCTCTAAGTCTAGGAAGGCTAGGTCCTAGGACTCCAAAGACTGGTCTGATGTTACCCTGTGCATTTGGTCTACCAATCTGCTAAATCATGGGACACTTAAAAATCCCATGGCTATAATCTTAGATTCATCACCTCAATGCTCTCTTAAATCATGTTGAGTTGTAGTACAATTTTTTGTTTCCCTTTTTTTTTGTATTTCTTGGGCCTCATTTCAAGATGTAATTTCCAACAATGATTTTCATCATGGCCTTATTTTGAACAATTTTTACAAACCAATTTTTCTCCCTCTTTATTAACAAATGTATTTTTTTTCTTTTACCTTTTGAGGTCTTCTCTTTGTTTTTCCCCTTAAAAGGTTTCTTCCTACCCTCTTCAAAAATGTTATTCCCTCTAGCTTCTATATGTGTAGCTTGAACACATACTTCATCTAGACTTGTGGGGTTAAAAATGAGGATAGTATGTTTTAGTAAGCTACGTAAGCCTCCCATGTACTTGAGAAAAGTATCTTGGATCTAAAAATATACCCCTAATAAAAGAGCTCTTCTCCTAAATTATTCGGTGTATTCTTGCACGTTCTATCCCTTGAATTGCATAAAGTTTTTCCAGTTCATTATGGATTTTTTCATATGAGCTAATGGATAAAATTGTTGTTTTATTGTAGTAATAAAATCAGTCCATGAGACAATAATCTTACCATGATTCTTGATCTCCTCCTTTGTCTTGGCATCCCACCAAACAAGTGTTTCACCTTCCATTCTCAATGAAGCTAATTGGATTTTGGTATCATCATCTTGAAGGTTTTGGATTCTCAAATAGACCTCCAATTTACTCATCCAATAATCAAGCTCTTCTGCATTCACTTCACCATTAAATATTGGCAATTCAAACTTAAATCATGTTTTAAAAAAGGACTTTTACTAGTGTTCTTTGAATTGTGTGGCTTATGTACTGAAGATGAAGTAGAGGATGATGACGATGAGGGTGATGATGATGGCCCTCCATTGCCTCCATTTCCTCCATTACCCTTCTTTGAATTATCTTCATCGTTTTGATCTCCTGAAGATCCTTCTCCTTCCTTATGAATTTTGGATCCTTCTCTTTCCAATATCTCATTCCTTTCTTCCTAAAGTATTCTAACCATCTCATTCATGTCAAGGAATTCTTTCCTGAACACTCTTTCTTCCTATTTGGGATCAACTTCTTCATGGATTTCTCCTTCTTCATGAGGAATTCTTAAAGTAGCTTCTGCTTCCTTAGGAGGTGAACTAGGTGGTGGAGATTGTGGCAATCTTCATCTCCTTTTCTTTGGCTCTTCTTGAGACCCTTCTTCTCCCACCAATTTTCCTTCTCCTCTCTTGAGCTTGAGCCTAGTAAGCATCTAAAAACTTGCAAACAGTTAAACCAATATTTTCACTAAAAAAAACCAGAGAATAAACCTAGCTCTAATACCAATGTGATCTGAATAGACTGTATTAGTTTTTTTGTGCTAATTTTCTTTTCAGTTATAAAACATGTGCATATTTGTCTCTTCAGTTTTCTTAAGGATTGAGGATTTTAATCATGAATTGTGGATGATTTCAGTGAATTAGAAGCATGAAATAAGCACAAAATACAATAAAAAATAGTGCAAAATAGAGAAATAAAATCACCACATAACATTTACACAATAGGCATGATAAAGTAGTTCACCTCTCCTAGGCTAAATCTGCTCGTCCAACTCCCAATGGCATGTCCATCTTTAATTATGCTTAGAATTTTGCAAATACATGTAGTTTTAGACCTCTAATAGTTGTTTTCTCTACACCAATGGCTCCTTCATGCTCCAATTAGTCTAGATTGACTCTTAATTCACTAAGAATGGGTGAAAATTGAGCCTCCAACTCATTCTCCCAATAACACCTAGAAAAACTCCACTAATTGCAGAGGACTCCACTTAACTAGAGTCAATAATGAAAAATTCGCAAAAATTTAGGGTATGCTCTAAAAATTCTCCCAACACTAACCATTTAAGTTTAATGTTAGTGGTTTGGTGGCCACATTCCAACACAAACCACGCGGTCTACCTGCACCCGCAAGAAAAACCCAAGGCGGAACCCATGGTTGACTGCATTAAAATGGAGTTATGGAGACCGTTAACGAAACTGTCACAGAAATAGCATGTGATAAGGTTAAAATTTTTGTGATAACTGTCATGGGTTATCAATTTTTGGAGGTTTCTAGTGGTTACGTTTTATTTTTTGGTTTGTTGCAAGGCCATGTGATAACCCATGGAACCACTAGTGGGTTGGGAGAATCGGTGGTCCCCAACCCCCAATGTAAAATGCAACAAACCTTAAATATAACCTGTGACCCTTGGAGGTTAATATCTTCTCGTAACTCTTGTGGTGTGGTAGGTGCGTGCTCCGTCTGAGGTTGCGGGGTCGAGCCTTGTGGACCTCCATAAAAATTTTACACTAACACCTTGGGGACACATGGCAGCCTCAGGGCTAGCCACATGCCACCCTATAATTGATCCTCCATAAAACAATGTAAAATCCACCAACGAATAATAATGCGCCACTTGTCAACCTAGGATTCGTTCTGAGGAAAGGAATATTCCTCAGAATATTCATTTTGTTAACTGTGCACCCTTCATGCTGACTGGGCATCCCAATCAACCCTATCACAAAATTCGGTTGTTTGGGAATTTGATCAGAATGTGATATCTCCCTCATACGACATCAATTTTTCGAACCATTTGTGGCGCTGGAATCAGGAAGATGAGATAGACGCAAAAATATTAGTTTCAACCCAATCCTGTAACTTTCAATTTTGAGAAAAATTTATGAACTCCTAATCAATCAAGGTTCGGAGTACACACCAAGGAGTGATTGTAGGAGGGATGACCACCACCTTAACTCCTAAAGTAAACCGATATCTCCTCGATATTCTCTTCCAACAACTCAAAATTAGAGGTAGCCAAGCAAGTGAAATATCAAAGGGAGACAAGCGCCACTTCTCTCGAGTTTCAAGGGAACCAATACCTACTTTTTAGGGAGCTGTTGGTAGCTACCCTTTTAGGATAAATAGGATAGAGAAATAGCTCACTAGGATTCGATTTTTGGATGTAGCTAGAGAACTCTTAGCTCTTTTATTAGAAATTTCCGACTTTCATATGTTATGTACAAGATTGGTTGTGAAATAAAATGAGAATTTGATTTTCTTCTCCACTGAGTCAGTTTCAAGGAGTTGAGCTTGTGGATTAGGGCCCAATCCATTGGCCTCAATCTCTCTTATGTACTTGTGTTTTCTCTTATGTTGCAGTAGTTAATATCTTTCATTTCATGTTTAATAGCATATATAACTACAAAACTTTGTGTTTAGCCTTCCTCTATCATCTCTTCTATTGGAGCTTGAGTAGGAAAGTCACCATAGACAAAAATGTATTTTATTTTATGATTTCTTGGAAAATTTAGATATTTTACTTTCCTTATCATGAACATGTTGTAGATGCAGAGGCATATTTCTCTTTTAGTTTCATAGGTAGGTTTATTTAAATTTAACTCATCCTTTCCAACATTGTTATGATAAATTTGTGAATGATGAATGCATGAACAGGTGGTGTGATTATAAGTTTTAATAGATAAGAAGAGGAGGACCGCTTGAGAACTGTAAGCTTCAGTCTTAACCCTTCACCAACCACCTTCCATCCAAGTCACAATCAGCCCTATTTTTGGGAAATCACCACCACATCACCGAGATCCACCTTGAAGGTGCAAGAAAGGCTTTATGAAGGGTTTTGATCTTGGCCAAGGGATCCAATACCATTAATCCACCTATATATACCTTCACCCCACCTATCCTCACATTTTCCTCACTATTTCTAGCCTCAAACTCCACACAACCTTTTTCCTGTAGCTTTTCAGGACATCATGTAGCACCAGAGGAAATACTCTAGCAACTTCCTATAGCAGTGCCAATCACTCTTTCCTTTAGCCCAAAATCACTCTTTCACCTCATATAAGCCTAGCCAAGGCACCAACGAAACTTCAAACCTTAACCTTTGGGAAAGGGACCCTCGTATACCACCTCAACGCCTCCTTACTTTGCTACAAAATAGAGTAATTTAAAAGTGTGATTGGCGCATTGCTAGATGCACCATTAAACACAGTAGTTAAGCATAAATTTATAGGACTCTACAGGAATTATAAAACATCCATATATATCTTGGATTCACCAATCTAACAATGTACTAAATTTAAATATTGAATTGCTTCTACAAATATTTTGTAGAATTAAAAACACAATCGCTAATCACATGAACATGAAGAAGAATCAAAACCACAACACATATATTTCTCGGGGAAAGCTTAAAAATAAAACCTCCACTATCTTATATTGTATATTCAGCATGGATCGTGAAACAATTACATAAAAAACTCTTCTCACAAGAGCCCTCCAGAACTTATGTAATTGTCTCACACAGTCATATGAAAAACTGACCAACACATAGCCAATTCTCAGCCTCCAAATAGCTTGCCTTGATTGCGCAATCCCTATTGGAATAGATCCCTAAAAGATAGGATTTATTGCCTTCCTTGACTGCTCAAGTATCATGGGCACTCCAATGGGTGTTTGGTTACATGTGTGCAAACTAATAATCCTACAACTGATAGTCAACTTCCCTTTCACCTAGAACTCAACTAGGTCTCCACTGGATCTGACATGCATGCAACTAATAATAGTAAATCCTTAGCTGCATGTGAGATAACTAATTGTGAATTAATTAATATTTAATTCACTTCATCTCTCACTAGTGTATCTTCAGTTCCAACTAGCACAACTAAGTTTAACTCACTTAAATAAGTTTTAATGTTTACAAATTGCATTAACTAATGCAACACTGCACTTCTAACTTTGTTACAACTAGCATTACTCAGCATGCTTCACCAAATACCTCTAACTCGAAATGCATTAGATAATTGATTTTATCACTTTTAGTTAACTATTTCAAGTTTACATTGAGAATAGATTACAGTTAATTTTCCATATTAATTAAGGTATAAATAAAATAGACATGCACCAAAAATAGCACCATGGGCCACGCGCTAGTCTAGGTGCTCAATGCAACTAGGCGTGGGTTCTGAAATTTTCTTGTTGAATCTCAACATTCCCTCTCAATAAGAAAGGGATTATCCTTCACCCTAATCCTATCTCTATGGTATTCGAATTTTCTCCTGGTGAGTGCCTTCGTCAGAATATATGCATCTTGATCTCCATGGGAATGTACTAAAGAAACATGATCCTTCTCTGCACACAATCTCTGAGATGATGGTACCAGATATCTATATTCTTGGACCTATCATGAAACACATGATTAACCGATAGTTTAATGCAACTCTAATTATCACAATGAATCCCTATCGGGTCGATCTGAGAACCAAACAAACTAACCAAGATTTTTCTCATCCAGACAGCCTCACATGCAGCTTGACTTGCTTCCATGTATCCCGCTTCCACTGAACTGAGTGCAAAAAATTGTTTTTTCCTACTATACCACGAAACTATTGTCGATCCAATGCTAAATATCCCTCCTAATGTGCTCTTTCTATCCGATGGACTGCCCATCCAATCTGCATCTGTGAAGCCATGTAGCTTCACTCCCTCTCTCCCTCTATACCATATACCACACTCTGATGTGCCCCTCAGGTATCTCAGGACATGCTTCATGCCTTCCAAAAGAGATTGGTAGGCTTAACCATACCTTGACTTAGTTGGTTAAATGAATAGAAAATGTCTAGTCTTGTGTTCACCAAATACGTTAGTTAACCCACTAACTGCCTGTAGACAGTAGCATCCACTACCTCTCCAAAAGTAGGATCCTCTTTCCTCCAATTTCATGGAAGAGGAGTATCCGTGGGTTTGCAACTCTCCATGTTAAACTTACCTAGTATTCCTTTTCATACATTCCTTGAGACACAAAAATCTCACCATCCCACTGCCATATTTCCAATCCAAGGAAATAATGAAGGAGTCTCATGTCCTTCATTTGGAACTCCCTTGCAAGATCCTCCTTGCATGAGTGTATTAGCTGCTCATCACCAGTCAAATGTAGATCATTAACATAAAGAAAAATGATCAATAGCTTACCCTCAACCACAGTCTGGTACATGTTTGCATCTACTTCACTTTTGGTGAAGCTGAGTCTAGTGAAATCATTGTCTATGTGAGTGTACCAAGCATGAGGTGCTTGCTTCAACCCATACAATGCTCTTTTGATTCGGCACAAATGTGACTCATTGTTGAATATTTGGAAACCTTCAGGCTACTCTATCTACACCTCTTCCTCAATGATCCCATTGAGAAAAAATGTCTTCACATCCATCTGGTGAATGCACCAGCCCATATGGGCTGAGAGTGCAAGGATGTATCTTATGGAAGAGTACCTTACAACAGGTGAAAATGTCTCATTATAATATATCCCCTCGATCTGTGAGAATACCCAGGCCACAAATATGGCCTTGTATCTCTCCACAATCCCATCAATAGCTTGCTTTACCTTGTAGATTCATCTCAATCCAACCACTGATTTATCGACCGGTCTTGGGACTACCTCCCATGCACTTTTCATGTCAATGGAGTCATACTCCTCCACCATTGCATCAACCCAAATTGGTTGCAGCACTGCTTCCTAAAATGAATATGGTTCAGTCAAAATACATTTTCTCATAAGAGATATGTATCCAGTAAATCAGTCGGGACACTGTCTCTGTCTAGGCTATGAAGTAGGGGCTCCTACATTTTTTGTAGCATCAAGTCTCAATCTATCAGCTTTCGTGGTGCACCTTATACCATTTTCGATGGGTGGCTCTACATGAGTGTTTTCCTCCACTCCATGAACCTCCTCATGTGGCTGAGCCATATCTTGAGACTCATCCTTGGGAGCCAACAGTCCCTCCTCTGCATGCAAGTCCAACTCCCTCTCAAGGGCCAACTGTATGGCTTTATCCTCATCAAATTTAATATCCCATCACACAACAGTCACTCTGTTGTTTAGAAAATACACACCATAATAATGGGGTGTTTTAGTGTACCCCAAAAAAGTTCCAAATTCACTTGTTGGTACGAGCTTCTTCCTAGCATCCTTGGTCACATTCACATAAAGAGATGTGCCAAAAATATTAAAGTGTGAAACATTAGGTTTCTTACCAGTAAAAGCCTCTTCAGGTGTACTCATGCTAGTACTCTATCAAGAAAATGGTTCTTCACACGTACCATTGTGTTGCATGCTTCCTCCCATAGATGCATTAGTAGGCCTTGATCATGCAGCATCACTCGTGTTTCACCCACAATAGTTATGTTCTTCGTCTCCATGACCCCATTCTGCTATGGTTTATGAGGTGCTATGAGTTCTCTTCGAATTCATTCTTTGCTGCAGAAGTTATTGAATTCGTTAGAGATTAATTCTCCACCATTATCGCTCCTAAGAGCCTTCACTTGCTTCCCCGACTCTTTCTCCACCAACACCTTAAACTCATAGAACTTAGAGAATGTCTCATATTTCTTTTTCATGAAGAATTTCTAGTACTTACAAGAAAATTCATCAACAAATATTACATAGTACTTATGTTTTTCTGTTGAAGAAACAAAGAAAGGACCACACACATCTGTGTGAACTCTCTCAAGGATCCCTGAAGCTCGGTTTTATTTCTCATGAAAGGTGGTCTTTATATATTTTCCCATAGTACATCCCTTACATGTGTCTGACTGTGCAATTGTACCCCTGGGAATACCAGTAGAAATCTGCTGCATGGTTTTCAAGGCTCCATGGTGAATATGGCCCAATATCCTGTGCAATAATTTGTCCTCATCCCGGCTCACCACTTGATCTGTGATTCTCATAATTGTTGTGCAGCCATCTACCTCTAGCGTTTAGAGATTATTAACTTGAATCTCTATCCTCTTGGCTTTTCCCATTGTTTTATGTTGCAGGAAAGGTTTTCCATCACTAAAAACAACAACATAGCCTCTATCCTCCAACATTGCGACTAAGACTAAATTTCTCTTCAAACCTGGTACATATATTACAAATTTTAATCGAAAGGGTATATATGACTACCTTTGGAAGGTAATGGTACCAATCCTGGTAGCATTTTACCTCCCTTCATCTCCCATTTCAATATGCATATGGAGATATTTCTTCTCCAAGTCATTGAAAAGTCCATTATCTTTAGTGATGCGAAAGGAAGCACCACTATCAAAATACCACATAGATCATAATGCATGGGACGCAATGCATGTGATAATTGAAAATTCAAGCTCAAATTGCAAGGTAAGGGCCTCACCAACTAAAAATCCTCCATCCTTCTTGTTCTTCTTCTTTTTTGGAGAGTTAGTAGAAAAATTCCCATGCTCGTGACAATGAAAACACTTCACCTTGGACATGTCCTACTTCTTGCCATTCTTGGACTCATATTTAGAATGAAATTTATTCCCCTTCCCTGTCCTTGCCTTGGAATCCAAATCACAATCCTCTTCATCTTTATTCTTAGATGAAGATCCATCTTTGGTGTTCTGTCTGAACTCCTCCTGCACCAAATCCAACCATAGTCGTTCCAAATCTAGAAATTTTTCCCTTCCATTCATAGAGTCTTCATAACTGTGCTGACCCTTGGGAAGTTCAAGGAGAGCCAAGCTCACCAAATCATCATCATAAAATATATTATTCCAATTCTCCCTAGTTCATCTCGACATTGGAAAGATGTCGTTAGATATTTTGGTTCGGTATCACCCTTTTCCATCTTGATTTTCTTGAGTTTATCTTTGAGCACCAATTTCCTATGGTTGCTACTGCTTTGGAATAGATAGGTCAAATCCTTCCACATTGCATATGGTGTAGATTTCCCATGGAGTCTTGAGACAATGTGGTCTCGTACTCCCTCCAACAGGATCCTCCTCGCCTTTGCCACTTTCTTTTTCCATGCATCAATATTTGCAGCATCTTCCATAGCGGGTGTAGGAACATCATTGTCAATGAACTCCTTCAAGCTATTGTCTCCGAGTAGTGCATCCATCCTATCCTACGAAGAAATATAGTTTGAGTTTCCCTCGAGTGAATTCTCTAACCTTAAGCCATTGAAAGCCATTTTGATCTTGAATCAGCTATAGCACCAAGAAAGTCTTTTTGAAAATTAGAATTCTATCTAGTCACAAACTCAGCTCCTGCTTCACTTCTGTAATTTCCTCTACTCTGATACCATGTAGAAATTATAAAACATGCATGTATATCTTATATTCACCCGATCTAACAATGTATTAAAGTTAAATACTGAATCGCTTCTACAAATATTTTTTCGGAATTAAAAATACAATCGCTAATCACACGAACATGAAGAAGAATCAAATCAACCACAACACAGATAATTTCCCGAGGAAAGATTCTAGCTAAAAACCCCACTATCTTCTATTTTATATTTAGCATGGATCATGAAACAATTACATACAAAAATATTCTTGTAGAATCCTGGCCTCGAAAATCGCTGCTACAACATTGGGGGATAACCACCCAGTCCGGACCTTAATACAGCTCCTTTTCCGTTTATGATAGTGGCTCCGACTGGTTTAACTAGGTCCAATTACCTTTTCCCTATCACTATTGGTTTATGATGTGTCCTTAACTACCAATAGACAGGGATATCAGATCAATTCTTCTTGCTGACCAAGCAAGAGAATTACCCTTACGCTGATTTGGGTTCAGCCAAACCACAACTAAGATTTTGCCTCTTTGAGAAAAGGACTTAAAAGAATGTAAATTTAATCTAATTGCAAACTTATTCTATAATGCAAGCAAAAATAAACTAATCTAAATCCTATCTCAATTAGGTAGATGAAAATCTAACCCAACTAAGAGCAAGACGATTAAATAATGAGAATTAAAATATGTCTGGCTTTTAATTAATGTCAAACTAACGAAGAAATTCAATTAGCTCGCATTTGTGAGTACCAAAACACATTCTATTGAGACCATTTGACTAAAATAATAAATCAACAACACTCCGGAAGAAATTCACAAAAATGATATCGATTATCATATCAGTCAAACTAATAATTAAACAATAATATGTGGAAGAAATTCTCAACACATTACTATTTAATAAATCAGTGTTATAAGACAAATTTTTGAGTAATAGTTACTCAGAAATTAGAGTTTAATTCATAAGAGCAGAGATACTTAACAATTTGAGACAAATTATCCATATCAACAGAAATGCCACAATTTTAATTGCTCAAAAATTCCAATCTTTAATTGCAGGAGTCTTCTCATTGATTGAAATATTTTCCTCAATATCCCTTCTATTGTTTTTCATGCAAAAAGAAATTAAAATGAATTAAGATGCAACAATAAAATCTAAATATTATTTCTATCATTAAAACAAATCCAATCAAATTCTATTTAAATAAATAAAAAAGAAATTTGAGCTTCTTATTGATACTCATAACGATCTTAATTAACTAAAGATATATTGATACATGAATCTGCAATTAGAAGAGGCTGGGCAAATGAAAATGAAGAAAACAAAACTCAGAAAATTGATTTTATTTTTTAGAAATTCGGAGCTTGATCTTCTGCCTGATTTTTGACCCAATAAGTGATCAAATCTGTTATTGAAACCTCCTCAGAAATGTTCTCCTTGATTTTCTCTTTCCAATGAGCCGTCCTGGGCTTCATTTGGTCAAGTAAAACTCAATCTATGAGTCTCCAAAGTTGATAAGTCAAATCTGAAATAAATCTGGAAATTCTGTTGCAGGGCTAAAAAATCAGAATTTTAATTAAAAATCTAATCTAAAATTAGATTCTAATTATCTAATAGTTAATTCTAATTTAATTCTTAATTATAAACTAAACTAATTATTTAATAAATATTAATCTAACTAATTAATATAATTAACTATTCATAAACAAATTAATCTAATTAATAATAAATCTAATCAAATTAATTCTATTTTAAATATTTAAATATTAAATTAATTATTAAACTAAAACTAATTTAACATTATATTAATCTAAAAATATTCTATCACTAACACTAACTTAACATTACAACTAACCAATTACTAACTAACTTACCTTACCATAATACTAATATTATATTAATTAAAACTAATGTATTATTAACAATTAATTTAAAACTACACTAACTTAAAACAATTTAACATTATACTTATTTAAAACTAACTAACACTATACCTATGACGAACTAAAACTACATATTATTAAACTAACATAAGACTAACTTACCACTACTAACATTCATATTCCACTAACGTTACTACTTAACACCATCGTATGAAATGAATGCGATTCAATCGCATCGGATAAATGTGACTCAATCGCATTGGGGCTAACAAGCTTAATCGGATCGGAGGTAACGAGCACAATCGCATCGGGTGTAATTCATTGCATCGGGGTTTCTTAAAAGATGTAGCGATTGAAATTCCTGATGCGATGTTCTAATTTTATTTCTAGTTTTTATATTTTGTTATTTTATTTTAAAATATATTTTTTTATATTAATTTTATTGTTAAACTAAAACTAACCTAATATTAAATTAATATAAAACTAAACTAACCTAATATTAAATTAAACTAAACTAACATTTCATTAATATTGACACTATCCTAACACTATATTAACTCAACACTAACGTACTACTAACACTAACACTAATGCTAAACTAACATTAGAATACACATTATAATAATCTACCTACACTAAACCTCCACTACCACTTAACATTAAAATAATGCTAAACTAACATTACCTTATGCCTTTAAAACTAACATTAAACCATTTCCCTTATACTCACGTGTGAGTGAGTTGAAAGAGTAAGGCATGGGTCATCGCAATCGGCCATCCGAAGGGTGAGGGTCATCGGAGGTTTTTAGAAATGCACCCGATGAAAAATTCAGATGCGATGTTTTATTTTTTATTTATTTTTTATCAAATTTTATTTAATTAAATTAATCATACAATAATTAATTTAATTAATTTTTTAATGTTAAAAATTAGTTTTTTGTTTTTTTGTTGTTTGTTTAATTTTATTTTAGTGATGTTAAATTATATTATGAATTTATCTAAGATGATGATTTGTCTAAATAAATTACAGCCACTTTGTCGTTTTAGATTTATCGAGATTTTTCGAGTTTAGATTTATTTGAAAATTGGAGTAAATTATCGAAATTCTGATGCTTTGTTATTTGACTGTATAAGTAAAAAATGAAAAAATATTAGTCATAACTAACTACGGATTAATATTTTAAACTAAATGCATTATTGAACTAATTAAAAAAAATGAAATATTGTACATTTTATGCAATTTTCTAACCCAGACGACATAATTGATTAGACTTTCAAAGGAGTGCTATTTACAAACCGGTTGACCAAATGAGACGAAACAAGCATCAATAGGAAGCTTATAAAAAATCGATTTTAACCAAGCAACCAAAACAAGAATCTAAAGAAAATGAAAAATTAACAAAATCGTAAGATAATTGACTTAATAAAAATTCTAAAAGGTGTTTAGCCAAAAAATTTATACAAAGGGTCCCCATTATTTGATGTGAACAAGTTAAAAATGGGGGGGTTGTTGTACCGTACAACAATTGGCGATTCACTGGAAGAAACAATTATCTCTGTTTGATATAAATGAAATTTTCTCAAAATTAAGGTAAAAATAATTAAAGAAAAGAAAATTATTTTTGGAATGCTTGACTAGGTTCATTAATCTGAATAAAAGAAATAATCATCTTACTGTAATTTTCTTTAAATTCCTCATAAATTAAAATATTTCATAACTCTATATCAGTCCTTGATTAGTTGTAGAGATAAAGCAGGGGCACTTTACAGCTTAGCTTTTAAAATGTACTCATTTGTCACAGGTAGAGCCACTGCTGCCAGCAAACATCTATAGTCTCGACAGGGTTACCTTTTAATCATGAATGATTCAGAATCCTATCTATTTGAGAATTATTGACCTAGAGATAAATCCATTTATATATGTTTATTTTTTTATTTTTTATTTTTAATTCTTAAAAGTCATTGTCTTGGTTTGGTAGCGAGATAATTGACAATGCCATTCACTGGTTATAATTGAACTGAACAAGCTGGCTCGTGATGAGACCCCTTGTCTTACAATTGTTTGCAATTATAAGCCATTACCCTGGTTTGTTTAGCAGTGTTGGTAATGTGAGCCGATTTTTCCCCTATGATCATGGTAAGCAGGCTCGTGGTGAGACCTCTTATCTTTTAAGTTTTAAATATATTTTTGGATTACACTCTAGAAAAATAAAACTCTTTTAAATAGGGAGAATCATTAACTCCTTAAGAGTTCAGAATGACAATTTCAGAGTTAAAAGTGCTTTGCTGTAAAGTGTCTTTACTTGGTTAAAAATAACTTTTGTTGACTGATAATAGAATTTTGAAAGATCTTAATAAAGTATTGAAATCTCGAAATAATTACAATTTTGATGAAAAATAAATTTCTCAGATTTCATGATACTTCGTCAACTTCTCTTGTTTTGTAATCTCTTCCTTAAGTATGTCTACCTTTATAATAAGAAAAACAAATTTTGCTAAAAGATTTTTAAGAAAAAGCTAATAGGAGACTATTAACAATTTTTCCTATGTATGCCAACCATTGTTAAGTAATAAGAAGGCCTTCCATATAAATCATGGCACAGTCACCGAAATCAAAACTGACAACCAAAGGAAAAGAATTCTTAAGTTAAAGTGAGAAAAGAAATCAGCAAACAAAAATAAAAATGAAGCAATTAAAAAGTGGAAAGGAAAATCCAAGTTTTTGAAATGCAAACTCTAACAAGAACGTTTATACCAATGTCTCAACAATATGGAGTAAAATAAAATAATCATGTAATCATTCCTTCCTATGTCGAGATCCATAAAACTTATACTTTGCAGGGTTGTAAGTGTTTTAGGCTGTAGATAGCAGTGATCATAAAATTCAGCCATAATGAAATTTTTTTGTCTGATGTCAATCTTTTTGTTTCAAAGCATCATCTTAATCATTTTCTAATAAAAATGAATGCTTAAAGAAACAGATTAAAGGTTCAGAAACATCCTGGTGTAGCTATTTCAATGAGGATTATCACTGCTTCTTGAAATTAAGCCAGGAGAAGAGTACGGACTTCGAAAATATGACCTGGCGGAGGATTGGAAGCTTTTATGAAGAGCTGCAAAACAGATTTATGTATCAGAAAAATAAAACTGAAACTAAAGTAACGAAATGGAAATAAATGAAAGTGGGTACATGAATCTTACCATTGGATGATTGCTTTTGATCTTATCTGAAAGGTATCAATTTTTCCAAACTAGTTGACTTCTTATTTTAATTAACATTAAAAATATGAAGAAGGTAAACTAAACAAAATCCTATAGCCCAAAATCATTATTTATTTTATTTAAACTAAAGCAAGCAGTAAAATGTAAAAATGAAATGCTTTGTGTTCAAGGGAATTGAATTTAAAACAAATGCATCTGAAATGAGATTAAGAATTTGCAGTGATGAATATTCTCAAAATATTATAAGCTCTATACAAATTCCATGATTTTATAAATTGTCCAGAATTAAGACCAAATTTAAGATAATGAAATTTAAAATAGAGAGGTCTTGAATTTCATATTTAATTATGGAATTATTTAAAAACTGAAATATATGAGAAAACAAAAGGATTTGAATATGCTGCAAATTTGTCATCAATCGCTTTAAATTAACCCAATGCCTTATCAGATGATTCCTATTGCATGTGTTGAAGTTCATCGCATCAAGGGTTGCAGTAGCAAATTGCCGATATTAGATCATGGGAAAAGAATATATGCGATGAGATGGAGTGATCATACCATCAAAGAAATGTTGTATTTAAGATCGGGAACCGTCATGTCGCAAATTGCACATTGCTCATCGCATCTCGCGATTTGTATTTTGAGTATTGCACATTGCGCATCACATCTCGGAATAATGACATAACCATGAAAAATGATGAAGCGATTGCGATATCGGCAATGCGATGGATGATGTGGCTTTCGGCATTATGATATGAGAAATAAAAATGCGATGAGCGATATTGATATCGGCATATCGGAATGTTGGAAAATAGTCATGTTGGAAATGCCACAATATGATTCTTGCAATAGCAACGATGAGTAATCGGCGATTAATAAAAAGCGATAACGATAAGCAATCGGCGATGAGTTATTGCATCACAACTTTTAAAATGAGTGCACAATGATGTATTCAATTTTCTTCCCGATTTGCGATTTGTGATTAGACTTATCGGATCGGAGGTCTTTTAAAATTAATCCTTGACTAATTTAATAATTTGCGATTTCAATTTTAACTTTATCGCATCGGAGTTTTTTGCAAATGGATATATCAAAATGAAGTTTCTCCGATTTGCGATTATCGATTGAGTTCATCGCATCAGAACTTTTTGAAATGAACGAATCAACTGTGATAGGATTCTGCCGAAATGCGATTGCGATTAGACTTAATCGCATCAGAACTTTTTAAAAGTTTGACCTTTTAACCAATTGTGATATGATTTTACCAATTCGCGATTGCGATTTGAATTTTATTGCATCGGAGTTTTTGCAAATGGATATATCAAAATGAAGTTTCTCCGATTTGCGATTATCGGTTGAGTTCATTGCATCGAAACTTTTTGAAATGAACGAATCAACTATGATAGGATTTTGCCGAAATGCGATTGCGATTAGACTTCATCGCATCGGAACTTTTTAAAAGTTTGACCTTTTAACCAATTGTGATATGATTTTACCAATTCGCGATTGCAATTTGAATTTTATTGCATCGGAGTTTTTGCAAATGGATATATTAGAATGTAATTTCCCTGATTTGCAATTTCCGATTGGGTTCATCGCATTGGAACGTTTGAAATGAATTAACCTTATGTTAAATGTGATATGTGCGTTTTCTATCCATTTCATCGCATCAGAACTTTTTGTAATGAAAAACAAACCTTTCAATTTATTCCAATGCAATATGTGATTTGATATTTTATGAAAAATTGAATGATGTAACACATCGGAGATTTTGCATCGGAAATATGAAAATCAAGTTGGAACATTTCTGATATGAATCTTGCGATACTGTTTTGAATTTCAATTGGATTTTCTAAATGATTGAATGAAAGCGAAGTTAAAGAATGCTTCAAATTCTAATGAATCACAGAATAAAATTTCCCTGAATCTGTTGCCAATTTGAAATGGATTTACTGCTTACTTCAAGTTTTGAAAACAAATGAAAACCTGCAAATAAAACAGAACAATAATTAAAAATAAACTAAGTAAAAGAGAAACTAATAATAGATGAAAATGAACTTGTAAATGCGTACCTGGAAGGAAATTGTCTGTAGATTTACCTTATGAATCTTCCAATTCTTCCTTTGATTTATCAAAGTTATAACTTTGTTCAAACTCATCTCTTATTTATTCTAAATCGGAGTGTGCAATCAGCCTAAATAAAATCTGTTTACTCATGTTCAAGAAATATGAAACTCATAAAATTCACAAGAAATAAATGTGAAAATAGGCTTTCTTTTGAATTGCAACAATAATTATTTCCTCTGCTCATTCCGAATTATTTTGAGAAAAATATGTATTGTTATAGTGACTGTTTAATTATCTCTTTAGTAAATAAATATGATGCGTATTACAACATCAGATAATAAACTAAAGGTCCGAATGGGATAAAGCCACTAATTGTGGAAAAATGTCAAAACAGATTTGAATGTGTGCACACAGCAAAATGGACATTCTAAAGGTCAGCTTAGCAAATTTCGAGGAAGATAATATGAACTTCATGTGATTACCACGAAAGGTTAGACTGAATAATAATGATTGAGTCAGAATTAAGCTTAACATAGACAGTCATACATTTCATGGGATAAATGCCAAGTGCAACTTCAATTGAATTTTGTCAATACATTATTCAAAAATAGGCAGAGATGTATTCATGGGTAGAGGTATTGCTGCGATAGATTTTGCTTTAAAAATAGGAAGGAAGGATTAGAAATTTTATGATGAGGGGTAAATATTTCCTTGAACGTGTATATGATATGAGAAGAGCTGATTTCTTCCTTTATTTTTAATCTGCAGAATTATTAAAAATAAATTAACCACATAAAACAAACTAACTAAATTAATTCTACTCCTATTCTAACCATATACATGAAGTTGACTAGGTATAGTCATATTTCTAGTGTAACCATTTTCTCACTTTAATCCCTGCATGTATGTACAATTCAAATGTTAGAAATAAAAATAGAAATCTTATTGAACTAAGAAAATTAAATCTTTAAGTAAAATGCACAGTTATTGTTAGCAACTTAATGAAAATCTCTTTCTCTTGAAATTTCCTTTCCAATTGGATACCAATTGGATCATAGAAATCTGGATGGATTTCTATTAAGGATTGGGAAATATTCAAAGAAAGAGATAACAGGCCAGATTGTAGATATGAACTTTTAGATTCAAAGGCCTGGAAGAAATTGTTAGTGTTATGTGTAAATGTTAAGCTATTGAAAATTTTCCATGAAGGAAAAGTTTCCAAATATTTTTCAAATGAATTAATGAAAAATAGATGGAAATCTTTCAAATGAAATGGAAAATTATTAATTAAATTGGATTGCTGGCAGATTTCTAAAAATACATTTTCTTGTTGATATTGCCTTTGGGAAGATATAAGCTTTTGATAAAACATTAGCATTTATTGAAATTGAAATTGAAATAGATTTTGATGCTTTTGATTATAATATAAAACTTCAATTTTCCAACAAGGCAATGTATCAATTGAATGTTTGATAATAAAGTGCTCAATATGCCAGCGTAATATATCAAAAATCTGAAAAATAAAATCTGAAAATAAATATGATTTAATACAAAATAAGTGAGGAAACAAAAATAAAATGAAACCACTATTTGTACAACTAATGTTATAGCACAATCATGATCGTTTTGAAATAATTTCTTTTTCACAAGGATTGGCCAGAATTATGGAATTTGAGTAATTTCGAATTCCAACTTGTGAATTAGAAAGAGATTTATGATTATGAATAGGAATGAAAGATTGATCATGATATGAATCATAAATTGGAATATTTTATTGAATAGTGAAATCATGAAGATAATTTGCTGCTTTAGAATGAGGATTGGTTGGAATAATTTCTAAATTAAAATGTCTCTCATTCTCAGATGTTATTTGAAGTTTCTGATGACGATTTTATCGAGAAAAATCAACATCTTCAATGTCAGAGTAATTATCATAAATGACTTCACAATATTCTCTAGATTTCCCTTCAACCTCATCCAGTATATCAAAACAAGGAGGGACAAGAGTTTTATGTTCATTAATGGAAAAAGAGTGATCAATAATTGTTTCTCTATCTTGATAAAAACTTAATGGTAATTCATTTAGATCAGCCTCTGTATTTTCTGAAATATCATTAACACCAAGAGGGGAAAAATTACCATCATTAAAAATATCAGGATAAAGGGAAAAATGTGAATCTGAAATAATATATTTAAAAATGTTTCTGTTTGAGAATTCTTGTACATTATGCTCATTGTAAATTTCAGATTCTAAATCATTCCTTTGCGTACTCATGCTTTTTTGAAGAATATTGCTTTGCTGCTCTGATTTCAGCATTTGCTCATCATGAAAAGATTCAAAAATTTGTACAACAGTTTGCATGCTATTATTTACTTTGATTTTTGCTTGCACTTGCTGATTTGCTATCTGATTTTCTGAATTTAATGCAGAGAAACTTTCAGATTCCAATGCAGGTCTTTCTCCAAAATTGCTGTTGTTGCCTTCTTGCATTTGATTAGAAATATTTTCCAAGCTTTGTGAAACCTCTTCATCGCAATTTATTTGCACATCCAAATTGGAATTCTCATTTATAGTAGAAGGGGATGGAACAAAGATTGAACTAATTTCATATGGATCGGGACTAGGGGGAAGAAAATAATTATGTTCAAACCAATCTAGTGATTCTTCTTTTATAGGTTTGACATTAAATTTTAAACAATTCAAATGAAGTCGAATATTAAAATCTCTAACAGACTCATTTTCATTTCGTAGATATTCAATTTCATCACATACCTGATCATAATCATAGTGGTCAAATTTACAAACGAACATTGTAACAGATTGATCCCAGTTGTGGATTGAGGCAACCGGAAGAGTTCTACACCAGGTTCTGGTTTCTGCCCCAAATGTGAGAGTAAAAATTCTGCATAAGATGCCTTCATCAATTCCTTGAAAATCATAATTTGAAACATTTTGAATAAATTGAAGGACATGATTAAAAACAGAATAATTTCTCTTGCCATTGAATTTTACCTGAGACAAGAGTCTTACCACTTCGGGTGGAGTATTGGAAGATGCACGCCCATGTATACAACTCCAAATTGGAAGTTTTAAAGGAGCCATTGTAATAAAAATGAAATGTTAGAATTCAAAGACTCCAAAGTAAAACAAATCTCAGGCCCTCCTTCTAGTGCCAAAAATTTTGAAGCCTCGAAAATCGCTGCTACAACATTGGGGGATAACCACCCGATTCAGACCTTAATACAGTTCCTTTTCCGTTTATGATAGTGGCTCCGACTGGTTTAACTAGGTCCAGTTACCTTTTCCCTATCGCTATTGGTTTATGATGTTTCCTTAAATACCAATAGACAGGGATATGAGATCAATTCTTCTTACTGATCAAGCAAGAGAATGACCCTTAAGCTGATTTGGGTTCGGCCAAACCACAACTAATATTTTTCCTCTTTGAGAAGAGGACTTCAAAGAATGTAAATTTAATCTAATTGCAAACTTATTCTATAATGCAAGCAAAAAGAAACTAATCTAAATCCTATCTCAATCAGGTAGATGAAAATCTAACCCAACTAAGAGCAAGATAATTAAGTGATGAGAATTAATTATCGGTCTGGCTTTTAATTAATGTCAAACTAACGAAGAAATTCAATTATCTCACATTTGTGAATACCAAAACACATTCTATTGAGATCATTTGACTGAAATAATAAATCAACAACACTCCGGAATTAATTCACAAAAATGATATCGATTGACAAATCAGTCAAGCCAATAATTAAACAATGATATGTGGAAGAAATTCACAACACATCACTATTTAATAAATCAGTTTTATAAGACAGATTTCTGAGTAATAGCTACTCAGAAATCAGAGTGTAATTCATAAGAGCAGGGATACATAACAATTTGAGACAAATGATCCATATCAACAGAAATGCCAAAAACATGAATAAAATGAAACAACAATTTTATTAACATAAAAATGAAGTTGATATTTGTTACAGAAATGCCAAAAATACCAGTTAATTGAATCTGCTTCTCTGATCCTGGTCTCTAACAATACTTTACATTATTTGAATTTCTGCTTTCAAGACAAGAGCTGCAGAAATGCAAACTCTGCCCATCATGAATAATTCAAGATATAAAGAATAAACCCTCATTAATGTTCAGATCTGAAATTTTCTCTCCTCCCCATCTACAACTCTAAATCCCTATTACAGAAATGCTTTTAGAAGTCTGGAATTGCAGAGGAGAGCAACCCCTTGTTTATATTTTGCAATCTGCAATTTATAATCCTTCCAAAAGTATTTTTAGAAGAGAGTTTGTTGAAGAAAAATCTGCCCAATACAATTTTAATTGCTCAAAAATTCCAATCTTTAATTTCTGGCGTCTTCTCATTGATTGAAATATTTTCCTCAATATCCCTTCTATTTTTTTTCCTGCAAAAAGAAATTAAAATGAATTAAGATGCAACAATAAAATCCAAATATTATTTCTATCATTAAAACAAATCCAATCAAATTCTATTTAAATAAATAAAAAGGAAATTTGAGCTTCTTATTGATACTCATAACGATCTTAATTAACCAAGAATATATTGATGCATGAATATGCAATTAGAAGAGGCTGGGCAAATGAAAATGAAGAAAACAATACTCAGAAAATTGATTTTATTTTTTAGAAATTCGGAGCTTGATCTTCTGCCTGATTTTTGACCAAATAAATGATCAAATCTGTTATTGAAACCTCCTCAGAAATGTTCTCCTTCATTTTCTCTTTCCAATGAGCCGTCCTGGGCCTCATTTGGTCAAGTAAAACTCAATCTATGAGTCTCCAAAGTTGATAAGTCAAATCTGAAATAAATCTGGAAATTCTGTTGCAGGGTTAAAAAATCAGAATTTTGATTAAAAATCTAATCTAAAATTAGATTCTAATTATCTAATAGTTAATTCTAATTTAATTCTTAATTATAAACTAAACTAATTATTTAATAAATATTAATCTAACTAATTAATATAATTAACTGTTCATAAACAAATTAATCTAATTAATAATAAATCTAATCAAATTAATTCTATTTTAAATATTTAAATATTAAATTAATTATTAAACTAAAACTAATTTAACATTATATTAATCTAAAACTATTCTGTCACTAACACTAACTTAACATTAAAACTAACCAATTACTAACTAACTTACCTTACCATAATACTAATATTATATTAATTAAAAACTAATGTATTATTAACAATTAATTTAAAACTACACTAACTTAAAACAATTTAACATTATACTTATTTAAAACTAACTAACACTATACCAATGACGAACTAACACTACATATTATTAAACTAACATTTAAGACTAACTTACCACTACTAACATTCATATTCTACTAACGTTACTACTTAACACCATCGTATGAAATGAATGCGATTCAATCGCATTGGATAAATGTGACTCAATCGCATCGGGGCTAACAAGCTTAATCGGATCGGAGGTAACGAGCACAATCACATCGGGTGTAATTCATTGCATCGGGGTTTCTTAAAAGATGTATCGATTGAAATTCCCGATGCGATGTTCTAATTTTATTTCTAGTTTTTATATTTTGTTTTTTAATTTTAAAATATATATTTTTATATTAAATTTATTATTAAACTAAAACTAACCTAATATTAAATTAATATAAAACTAAACTAACCTAATATTAAATTAAACTAAACTAACATTTCATTAATATTGACACTATCCTAACACTATATTAACTCAACACTAACGTACTACTAACACTAACAATAATGCTAAACTAACATTATAATACACATTATAATAATCTACCTACACTAAAGCTCCACTACCACTTAACATTAAAATAATGCTAAACTAACATTACCTTATGCCTTTAAAACTAACATCAAACCATTTCCCTTATACTCACGTGTGAGTGAGTTGAAAGAGTAAGGCATGCGTCATCGCAATCGGCCATCGGAAGGGTGAGGGTCATCGGAGTTTTTTAGAAATGCACCCGATGAAAACTTCTGATGCGATGTTTTATTTTTTATTTATTTTTTATCAAATTTAATTTAATTAAATTAATCATATAATAATTAATTTAATTAATTTTTTAGTGTTAAAAATTAGTTTTTTGTTATTTGTTATTTGTTTTTTGTTTAATCTTATTTTAGTGATGTTAAATTAGATTATGAATTTATCTAAGATGATGATTTGTCTAAATAAATTACAACCACTTTGTCGTTTTAGATTTATCGAGATTTTTTGAGTTTAGATTTATTTGAAAATTGGAGTAAATTATTGAAATTCCGATGCCTCGTTATTTGACTGTATAAATAAAAAATGAAAAAATATTAGTCATAACTAACTACGGATTAATATTTTAAACTAAATGCATTATTGAACTAATTAAAAAAAATGAAATATTGTACATTTTATGCAATTTTCTAACCCAGACAACATAATTGATTAGACTTTCAAAGGAGTGCTATTTACAAACCGGTTGACCAAATGAGACGGAACAAGCGTCAACAGGAAGCTTATAAAAAATCGATTTTAACCAAGAAACCAAAACAAGAATCTAAAGAAAATGAAAAATTAACAAAATCGTAAGATAATTGACTTAAGAAAAATCCTAAAAGGTGTTTAGCCAAAAAAATTATACAAAGGGTCCCCATTATTTGATGTGAACAAGTTAAAAATGGGAGGGTTGTTGTACCGTACAACAATTGGTGATTCACTGGAAGAAACAGTTATCTTTGTTTGATATAAATGAAATTTTCTCAAAATTAAGGTAAAAATAATTAAAGAAAATAAAATTATTTTTGGAATGCTTGACTAGGTTCATTAATCTGAATAAAAGAAATAATCATCTTACTGTAATTTTCTTTAAATTTCTCATAAATTAAAATATTTCATAACTCTATATTAGTCCTTGATTAGTTGTAGAGATAAAGCAGGGGCACTTTACAGCTTAGCTTTTAAAATGTACTCATTTGTCACAGGTAGAGCCACTGCTGCCAGCAAACATCTATAGTCTCGACAGGGTTATCTTTTAATCATGAATGATTCATAATCCTATCTATTTGAGAATTATTGACCTAGAGATAAATCCATTTATATATGTTTATTTTTTTATTTTTTATTTTTAATTCTTAAAAGTCATTGCCCTGGTTTGGTAGCCAGATAATTGACAATGCCATTCACTGGTTATAATTGAACTGAACAAGATGGCTCGTGATGAGACCCCTTGTCTTACAATTGTTTGCAATTATAAGCCATTAACCTGGTTTGTTTAACAGTGTTGGTAATGTCAGCCTATTTTTCCCCTATGATCATGGTAAGCAGGTTCGTGATGAGACCTCTTATATTTTAAGTTTTAAATATATTTTTGGATTACACTCTAGAAAAATAAAACTCTTTTAAATAGGGAGAATCATTAACTCCTTAAGAGTTCAGAATGACAATTTCAGAGTTAAAAGTGCTTTGCTGTAAAGTGTCTTTACTTGGTTAAAAATAACTTTTGTTGACTGATAATAGAATTTTGAAAGATCTTAATAAAGTATTGAAATCTCGAAATAATTACAATTTTGATGAAAAAGAAATTTCTTAGATTTCATGATACTTCGTCAACTTCTCTTGTTTTGTAATCTCTTCCTTAAGTATGTCTACCTTTATAATAAGAAAAACAAATTTTGCTAAGAGATTTTTAAGAAAAAGCTAATAGGAGACTATTAACAATTTTTCCTATGTATGCCAACCATTGTTAAGTAATAAGAATGCCTTCCATATAAATCATGGCAAAGTCACCGAAATCAAAACTAACAACCAAAGGAAAATAATTCTTAAGTTAAAGTGAGAAAAGAAATCAGCAAACAAAAATAAAAATGAAGCAATTAAAAAGTGGAAAGGAAAATCCAAGTTTTTGAAATACAAACTCTAACAAGAACGTTTATACCAATGTCTCAACAATATGGAGTAAAATAAAATAATCATGTAATCATTCCTTCCTATGTCGAGATCCAGAAAACTTATACTTTGCAGGGTTGTAAGTGTTTTAGGCTGTAGATAGCAGTGATCATAAAATTCAGCCATAATGAAAAATTTCTGTCTGATGTCAATCTTTTTGTTTCAAAGCATCATCTTAATCATTTTCTAATAAAAATGAATGCTTAAAGAAACAGATTAAAGGTTCAGAAACTTTCTGGTGTAGCTATTTCAATGAGGATTATCACTGCTTCTTGAAATTAAGCAAGGAGAAGAGTATGGACTTCGAAAATATGATCAGGCGGAGGATTGGAAGCTTTTATGAAGAGCTGCAAAACAGATTTATGTATCAGAAAAACAAAACTGAAACTAAAGTAACGAAATGGAAATAAATGAAAGTGGGTACATGAATCTTACCATTGGATGATTGCTTTTGATCTTACCTGAAAGGTATCAATTTTTCCAAACTAGCTGACTTCTTATTTTAATTAACATTAAAAATATGAAGAAGGTAAACTAAACAAAATCCTATAGCTCAAAATCATTATTTATTTTATTTAAACTAAAGCAAGCAGTAAAATGTAAAAATGAAATGCTTTGTGTTCAAGGGAATTGAATTTAAAACAAATGCATCAGAAATGAGATTAAGAATTTGCAGTGATGAATATTCTCAAAATATTATAAGCTCTATACAAATTCCATGATTTTATAAATTGTCCAGAATTAAGACAAAATTTAAGATAATGAAATTTAAAATAGAGAGGTCTTGAATTTCATATTTAATTATGGAATTATTTAAAAACTGAAATATATGAGAAAACAAAAGGATTTGAATATGCTGCAAATTTGTCATCAATCGCTTTAAATTAACCCAATGCCTTATCAGATGATTCCTATTGCATGCGTTGAAGTTCATCGCATCAGGGGTTGCAGTAGCAAATTGCCAATATGAGATCATGCGAAAAGAATATATGCGATGAGATGGAGTGATCATACCATCAAAGAAATGTTGTATTTAAGATCGGGAACCGTCATGTCGCAAATTGCACATTGCTCATCGCATCTTGCGATTTGTATTTTGAGTATTGCACATTGCGCATCACATCTCAGAATAATGACATAACCATGAAAAATGATGAAGCGATTGCGATATCGACAATGCGATGGATGATGTGGCTTTCGGCATTATGATATGAGCAATGAAAATGCGATGAGCGATATTGATATCGGCATATCGGAATGTTGGAAAATAGTCATGTTGGAAATGCCAATATGATTCTTGCGATAGCAGCGATGAGTAATTGGCGATTAATAAAAAGCGATAACGATAAGCAATCAGCGATGAGTTATCGCATCGCAACTTTTAAAATGATTGCACTATGATGTATTCAATTTTCTTCTCGATTTGCGATTTTTGATTAGACTTATCTCATCGGAGGTCTTTTAAAATTAATCCTTGACTAATTTAATAATTTGCGATTTCGATTTTAACTTTATCGCATCGGAGTTTTTTGCAAATGGATATATCAAAATGAAGTTTCTCTGATTTGCGATTATCGATTGAGTTCATCGCATCAGAACTTTTTGAAATGAACGAATCAACTGTGATAGGATTCTGCCGAAATGCGATTGCGATTAGACTTCATCGCATCAGAACTTTTTAAAAGTTTGACCTTTTAACCAATTGTGATATGATTTTACCAATTCGCGATTGCGATTTGAATTTTATTGCATCGGATTTTTTGCAAATGGATATATCAAAATGAAGTTTCTCTGATTTGCGATTATCGATTGAGTTCATCGCATCAGAACTTTTTTAAATGAACGAATCGACTGTGATAGGATTCTGCCGAAATGCGATTGCGATTAGACTTCATCGCATCGGAACTTTTTAAAAGTTTGACCTTTTAACCAATTGTGATATGATTTTACCAATTCGCGATTGCGATTTGAATTTTATTGCATCGGAGTTTTTGCAAATGGATATATTAGAATGTAATTTCCCAGATTTGCAATTGCCGATTGGGTTCATCGCATCGAAACGTTTGAAATGAATTAACCTTATGTTAAATGTGATATGCGCGTTTGCTATCCATTTCATCGCATCAGAATTTTTTGTAATGAAAAACAAACCTTTCAATTTATTCCAATTCGATATGTGATTTGATATTTTATGAAAAATTGAATGATGTAACACATCGGAGATATTGCATCGGAAATATGAAAATCAAGTTGGAACATTTCTGATATGAATCTTGTGATACTGTTTTGAATTTCAATTGGATTTTCTAAATTATTGAATGAAAGAAAAGTTAAAGAATGCTTCAAATTCTAATGAATCACATAATAAAATTTCCCTGAATCTGTTGCCAATTTGAAATGGATTTGCTGCTTATTTCAAGTTTTGAAAACAAATGAAAACCTACAAATAAAACAGAACAAGAATTAAAAATAAACTAAGTAAAAGAGAAACTAATAATAGATGAAAATGAACTTGTAAATGCGTACCTGGAAGGAAATTGTTTGTAGATTTACCTTATGAATCTTCCAATTCTTCCTTCGATTTATCAAAATTCTAACTTTGTTCAAACTCATCTCTTATTTATTCTAAATCGGAGTGTGCGATCAGCCTAAATAAAATCTGTTTACTCATGTTCAAGAAATCTAAAACTCATAAAATTCACAAGAAATAAATGTGAAAATAGGCTTCCTTTTGAATTGCAACAATAATTATTTCCTCTGCTCATTCCGAATTATTTTGAGAAAAGTGAGAAAAATCGTATTATTATCGTGACTCGTTTAATAATTTCTTTAGTAAATAAATATGATGCATATTACAACAAACAACATCGTATTAACAAACATAAGGTCTCGAATGATAAAGCCACTAATCTAGGAAAATGTCTAAACAACATTTGAATGTGTGCACACAAAGAAATGGACATTCTAAAGGCCACTTTAGCAAATTTCGAGGAAGATAATATGAACTTCATGTGATTACCAATGAAGCGTTTCGATCAATAATAATGATTGAGTCGAATTAAGCTTAACATAGACAATCATACATTTCATGGGATAAATGCCAAGTGCAACCTCAATTGAATTTATTCAATACATTATTCAAAAATAGGCAGAGATGTATTCATGGGTAGAGGTATTGCTGTAATAGATTTTGATTTAAAAATAGGAAGGAAGAATTAGAAATTTTATGATGAGAGGTAAATATTTCCTTGAACGTGTATATGATATGAGAAGGGCTGATTGCTCACTTTATTTTTATTTGCAGAACTATTAAGAATAAATTAATTACATAAAACAAACAAACTAAATTAATTCTACTTCTATTCTAACCATATACTTGAAAAATGACTAGGTATAGTCATATTTCCAATGTAACCATTTTCTCATTTTAATCCCTGCATGTATGTACAATTCAAATGTTAGTAATAAAAATACAAATCTAATTGAACTAAGAAAATTAAACCTGAAATGAGAATGTACAACTATTGTTAGAAGCTTATCTAAAATCTCTTTCTCATGAAATTTTCTTTCCAATTGAATACCAATTGGATCATAGAAATCTGGATGGATTTCTATTAAAAATTGGGAAATGTTGAAAAGAGGAGATGAAAGGCCAGATTGTGGATATGAGCTTTTAGATTCAAAGGCTTGGAAGAAACTGTTAGTGTTATGTGTAAATGTTAAGCTATTAACAATCTTCCATGAAGGAAAAATTTCCAAATATTTTTCAAATGAATCAAACAAAAATGGATAGAAATCTTTCAAATGAAATGGAAAATTATTATTTAAATTGGATTGCTGGCAGATTTCTAAAAATACATTCTCTTGTTGATATTGCCTTTGAGAAGATAGAAGCTTTTGATAAAACATTACCATTGATTGAAATTGAAATTGAAATAGCTTTTGATGCTCTTGATTATAATATAAAATTTCAATTTTCCAACAAGGCAATGCATCGATTGAATGTTTGATAGTAAAGTGCTCAATATGCCAGCGTAATGTATCAAAAATATGTAAAATAAAATCTAAAAATAAATCTGATTTTATACAAAATAAGTAATGAAACAAAAATAAAATGAAATCACTATTGTTACAACTAATGTTACAGCACAATTGGGATTGTTTTGAAATAATTTCTTTTTCACAAGGATTGGCCAGAATTATGGAATTTGAGTAATTTTGAATTCCAACTTGTGAATTAAAAAGAGATTTATGATTATGAATAGGAATGAAAGCTTGATCATGATATGAATCATAAATTGGAATATTTTCTCGAATAGTGAAATCATGAAGATGATTATCTGCTTTAGAGTGAGGATTAGTTGGAATAATTTCTAAATTAAAATGTTCCTCATTCTCAAATTTTATTTGAATTTTATCATGAGGAATATCTTTAGAAGAATATAAATCAACATCCTCAATGTCAGAGTAATTATCACAAATGACTTCACAAGATTCTCTAAAATTCCCTTCAATCTTATCCAATATATCCAAACACGGAGGAACAAGAATTTCATGTTCATTAATAACAAAAGAATGATCATTAATTTCTTCTCTATCTTCATAAAAACTTAATGGTAATTCATTTAGATCAGCCTCTGTATTTTCTGAACTATCATTAACACAAAGAGGGGAAAAATTACCATCATTAAAAATATTAGGATAAAGGGAAAAAAGTGAATCTGAAATAATGCATTTAAAAATGTTTCTGTTTGAGAATTCTTGTATATTATGCTTATTGTAAATTTTAGATTCTAAATCATTCCTTTGCGTACTCATGCTTTTTTGAAGAAGATTGCTTTGCTGCTCTAATTTCAGCATTTTCTCATCATAAAAAGATTTAGAAATTTGTACAGCAGTTTGCATGCTATTATTTACTTTGATTGTTACCTGCACTTGCTGATTTGCAATCTGATTTTCTCGAATTTAATGCAAGAGAAACTCGTATTTCCACAAGTGTCTTTCTCCAAAATTGCTGTTGTTGTCTTTGCATTTGATTAGAAATATTTTCAAGCTTTGTGAAACCTCTTCATCGCAATTTATTTGCACATCCCAATTGGAATTCTCATTTATATTAGAAGGGATGGAGGAAAGCTTGAACTAATTTCATATGGATCGACTAGGGGGAAGAAAAAATAATTATGTTCAAACCAATCTAGTGATTCTTTTTTATAGGTTTGACATTAAATTTTAAACAATTCAAATGAAGTCGAATATTAAAATCTCTACCGTACTCATTTTCATTTCGTAGATATTCAATTTCATCACATACTTGATCATAATCATAGTGGTCAAATTTACAAACGAACATCAGAATAAATTGCTCCCAATAGATTGAGGCAATCGGAAGCGTTCTACACTGGTTTCTAGTTTTTGCCGCAAATGTGAGAGTAAAAATTCTGCATAAAATGCCTTCATCAATTCCTTCAAAATCATAATTTGAAACATTTTGAATAAATTGAAAGACATGATTAAAAGTAGAAGAATTTTTCTTACCATTAAATTTTACCTGAGACAAGAGTCTTACCACTTCGGGTGGAGTATTGGAAGATGCACGTCCATGTATACAACTCCAAATTGGAAGTTTTAAAGGAGCCATTGTAATAAAAATGAAATGTTAGAATTCAAAGACTCCAAAGTAAAATAATTCTCGGACCTCCTTCTAACGCCAAAAATGTTGAAGCCTCGAAAATCGCTGCAACAACATTCGGGGATAACCACTCAGTCCTGACCTTAATACAACTCCTTTTCCGTTTATGATAGTGGCTCCGACTGGTTTAAATAGGTCCAGTTACCTTTTCCCTATCGCTATTGGTTTATGATGTATCCTTAAATACCAATAGATAGGGATATCAGATCAATTCTTCTTGTTGACCAGGAAAGAGAATGACCCTTAAGCTGATTTGGGTTCAGCCAAACCACAACTAAAATTTTGCCTCTTCGGGAAGAGGACTTAAAAAGAATGTAGAAATTTAATCTAAATGCAAACTTATTCTATAATACAAGAAAAAGAAACTAATCTAAGTCCTATCTCAATTAGGTAGATATAAATCTAACCCAACTAAGAGAAAGATAATTAAATAATGAGGATTAAAATATGTCTGGCTTTAAATTAATTTCAAACTAATGAAGAAATTCAATTAGCTCACATTTGTGAATACCAAAACACATTCTATTGAGACAATTTGACTGAAATAATAAATCAACAACACTTCAGAAGAAATTCACAAAAATGATATCGATTATCAAATCAATCAAGCCAATAATTAAACAATAATATGTGGAAGAAATTCTCAACACATTACTATTTAATAAATCAGTTTTATAAGACATATTTCTGAGTGATGGTTACTCAGAAATCAGATTTTAATTCATAAGAGCAGAGATACATAACAATTTGAGACAAATTATCCATATCAACAGAAATGCCAAAACATGAATAAAATGAAACAACAATTTTATTAACGTAAAAATGAAACTAGTATTTGATACAAAAATTCCAGAAATACCAGTTAATTATATCTTCTTCTCTGATCCTGGTCTCTAACAGTACTTTACATTACTTGAATTTTTTCTTTCAAGACTAGAGCTGCAGAAATGCAAACTCTGCCCATCATGCATAATTCAAGACATAAAGAAAAACCCTTAATAACGTTCAGATCTGAAATTTTATCTCCCCATCTACAACTCTAAACTCCTATTATAGAAATGCTTTTAGAAGTCTGGAATTGCAATGCAAAGTAGCCCTTTTTACATTTTGCAACCTGCAATTTATAATCCTTCCAAAAGTATTTTTTTAGAAGAAAGTTTTGGAAAAAAAAATCTGCCCAATCCAATTTTATTTGCTCAAAAATTTCAAACTTTAGTTGCTAGAGCTTTCTCATTGATTGAGATCTTTTTATCCATATCCCTTCTATTTTTTTTCCTGTAAAAAAAAAAATAAAATGAATTAAGATGCAACAATAAAATCAAAATATTATCTCTAATATTAAAACAAATTCAATCAAATTTTATTTAAATAAATAAATAAAAAGGAAATTTGAGCTTAATATTGATGCTCATAATGATCTTGATTAACCAAGGATAATATTGATGCATGAATCTGCAATTAGAAGAGGCTAGGGAAAATGAAAATGAAGAAAACAAAACTCAGAAAATTGATTTTATTTTAGAAATTTAGAGCTTGATCTTCTGCCTGATTTTTGACCAAATAAATGACCAAAAATGTCAGTGAAACCTCCTTAGAAATGTTCTCCTTGATTTTATCTTTCCAATGAGTCGTCCTGGGCCTCATTTGGCCAAGTAAAATTCAATCTATGATCCTCCAAAGTTGATAAGTCAAATCTGAAATAAATCTGGAAATTATGTCGCTGGGCTAAAAAAATATCAGAATTTTAATTAAAAATCTAATCTTAAATTAGATTCTAATTATCTAATAGTTAATCCTAATTTAATTTTTAATCATAAATTAAACTAATTATTTAATAAGTATTAATCTAGTTAATTAATATAATTAACTATTCATAAACAAATTAATCTAATTAATAATAAATCTAATCACTAATTTATTTTTTAAATATTTAAATATTAAATTAATTATTAAAACTAAAAGTAATTTAACATTATATTAATCTAAAACTATTCTATCACTAACACTAACTTAACATTAAAACTAACCACTACTAACTTTCTTACCTTACCATAATACTAATATTATATTAATTAAAACTAATGTATTATTAACAATTAATTTAAAACTACACTAACTTAAAACAATTTAACATTATACTTATTTAAAACTAACTAACACTATACCTATGACGAACTAACACTACATATTATTAAACTAACATAAGACTAACTTACCACTACTAACATTCATATTCCACTAACGTTACTACTTAACACCATCGTATGAAATGAATGCGATTCAATCGCATCGGATAAATGTGACTCAATCGCATCGGGGCTAACAAGCTTAATCGGATCGGAGGTAACGAGCACAATCGCATCGGGTGTAATTCATTGCATCGGGGTTTCTTAAAATATGTAGCGATTGAAATTCCCGATGCGATGTTCTAATTTTATTTCTAGTTTTTATATTTTGTTTTTTTTATTTTAAAATATATATTTTTTATATTAAATTTATTGTTAAACTAAAACTAACCTAATATTAAATTAATATAAAACTAAACTAACCTAATATTAAATTAAACTAAACTAACATTTCATTAATATTGACACTATCCTAACACTATATTAACTCAACACTAATGTACTACTAACACTAACACTAATGCTAAACTAACATTAGAATACACATTATAATAATCTACCTACACTAAAGTTCCACTACCACTTAACATTAAAATAATGCTAAACTAACATTACCTTATGCCTTTAAAACTAACATTAAACCATTTCCCTTATACTCACGTGTGAGTGAGTTGAAAGAGTAAGGCATGCGTCATCGCAATCGGCCATCGGAAGGGTGAGGGTCATCGGAGTTTTTTAGAAATGCACCCGATGAAAACTTCTGATGCGATGTTTTATTTATTATTTATTTTTTATCAAATTTTATTTAATTAAATTAATCATATAATAATTAATTTAATTAATTTTTTAATGTTAAAAATTAGTTTTTTGTTTTTTGTTTAATCTTATTTTAGTGATGTTAAATTAGATTATGAATTTATCTAAGATGATGAGTTGTCTAAATAAATTATTACCCACTTTGTCGCTTTAGATTTATCAGTTTAGATTTCTATTTGAAAATTGGAGTAAATTATCTAAATTTGAAATTATCTAAATTCGATGCTTTTTTTATTCGACTCAGATAAATAAAAATGAAAAAAATATTAGTCATAACTAACTACTTGATTAAACCATTAAACTAAATGCATTATTGAACTAATTTAAAAAATGAAATATTGTACATTTTATGCAATTTTCAACCCGCATTTTACATAATTGATTAGACTTCAAAGGAGTGCCATTTACAAACCAGTTGACCAAATGAGATGAAACAAGAATTAGTGAAAAGTTTATAAAATGTCGATTTCAACCAAGCAATCAAAACAAAAATCTAAAGAAGATGAAAACTCATTAAAATGATGAGGTAATTAACTTAATAAAAAAACTTAAAAGGCACTTAGCCAAAATTTTATAGAAAGGGTCCCCATTATTTGAAGTGAACAAGCTAAAAATGGGGGGGTTGTTGTACCGTAAAATAATTGGCGATTGATTGGAAGAAACAGTTATCTCTGTTTGATATGAATGATATTTTCTAAAATTTAAAGTAAAAGTAATTAAAGAAGAGAAAATTATTTTTGGAATTCTTGACTGGGTTCATTAATCTGAATAAAAGCAATAATCATCTTACTGTAATTTTCTTGAAATTCCTCATAAATTAAAATATTTCAAAAATATATATGAGTCCTTAATTAGTTGTAGGGATAAAGCAAGGGTCACTTTACATCTTAGCTTTTAAAATGTACTCATTTGTCACAGGTAGAGCCACTACTGCCAGCAAACATCTATAGTCTCAACAGGGTTACCTTTTAATCATGAATGATTCAGAATCCTATCTATTTAAGAATTATCGACCTAGAGATAAATCCATTTATATATTATTATTATTATTATATTATTATTTTATTTTTTTAATTCCTAAAAGCCATTGTCCTGGTTTGGTAGCCAGATAGTTTACAATGCCATTCACTTGTTATAATTGGACTAAACAAGTTGGCTCGTGATGAGACCCCTTGTCTTATAATTGTTTGCAATTATAAGCCATTACCTTGGTTTGTTTAGCAGTATTGGTAATGTCAGCCTATTTTTCCCCTATGATCATGGTAAGCAGGCTCGCGATGAGACCTCTTATCTTTTAAGTTTAAATATATTTTTGGATTACACTCTAGAAAAATAAAACTCTTTTGAGCAGGGAGAATCATTGACTCCTTAAGAGTTCAGAATGACAATTTCAGAGTTAAAAGTCATTTGCTGTAAAGTGTCTTTACTTGGTTAAAAATAACTTTTCTTGACTGATAATAGAATTTTGAAAGATCTTAATAAAATATTAAAATCTCAAAATAATTACAATTTTGATGAAAAATAAATTTCTCAGATTTCATGATACTTTGTCAACTTCTCTTGTTTTGTAATCTTTTCCTTAAGTATGTCTACCTATATAATAAGAAAAACAAATTTTGCTAAGAGATTTAAGAAAAAGCTAATAGGAGACTATTAACAATTTTTCCTATGTATGCCAACCATTGTTAGGTAACAACAAGGCCTTCCATATAAATCATGGCAAAGTCACCAAAATCAAAATTGAAAACCAAAGGAAAAGAATTCTTAAACTAAAGTGAGAAAATAAATCAGCAAACAAAATAAAAATGAAGAAATTTAAAAGTGGAAAGGAAAATCCAAGTTTTGAAATACAAACTCTAACAAAAATGTTTATACCAATGTCTCAACAACATGAAGTAAAAGAAAATAATCATGTAATCATTCCTTCTTATGTCGAGATCCAGAAAAATTATACCTTGCAGGGTTGTAAGTGTTTTAGGCTTTAGATAGCAGTGATCATATAATTAAGCCACAATGAAAAATTTATGTCTGATGTCAATCTTCTTATTTCAAAGCATTATCTTAATCATTTCGTAATAAAAGGAATGCTTTAAAGAAACAGATTAAAGGTTCAAAAACTTCCTAGTGTAGTTGTTTCAATGAAGACTATTGCTGCTTCTTGAAATAAAACCAGGAAAAGAGCATAGGGCTTCCAAAAATATAATTTGGCAGATGATTGAAAGCTTTTATGAAGAACTGCAAAACATATTTTTATATCAACATAATTTAAAAACAGAAATGAAACTAAAGTAATGAAATGGAAATTAATGAAAGTGGTTACATGAACCTTACCATTAGATAATTTCATTTGATCTTACCTGAAGGTATCAATTTCTCCAATACTAGCTGACTTCTTCTTTTAGTTGACATTAAAAATATGAAGAAGACAAACTAACCAAAATCCTATAACCCAAAATCATTATTTATTTTACTTAAACTAAAGCAAGCAGTAAAATGTAAAAATGGAATGCTTTGTGTTCAAGGGAATTGAAATTAAAACAAATGCATGAGAAATGAGATTGAGAATTTACAGTGATAAATTTTCTCAAAATATTATAAGTTCTATACAAATTCCATGATTTTATAAATTATTCAGAATTAAGACCAAATTTAAGATAATGAAATTTAAAAATAGAGAGATCTTGAATTTCATATTTAATTATGGAATTATTTAAAATTGAGATATATGAGAAATCAAAATGATTTGAATATGCTGCAAATTTGTCATCAATCGCTTTAAATTAACCCAATGCCTTATTAGATGATTCCTATTGCATGCGTTGAAGTTCATCGCATCAGGGGTTGCAGTAGCAAATTGCCGATATGAGATCATGCGAAAAGAATATATGCGATGAGATGGAGTGATCATACCATCAAAGAAATGTTGTATTTAAGATCGGGAACCGTCATGTCGCAAATTGCACATTGCTCATCGCATCTCGCGATTTGTATTTTGAGTATTGCACATTGCGCATCACATCTCGGAATAATGACATAACCATGAAAAATGATCAAGCGATTGCGATATCAGAAATGTGATGGATGATGTGGCTTTCGGCATTATGATATGAGCAATGAAAATGCGATGAGCGATATTGATATCGGCATATCGGAATGTTGGAAAATAGTCATGTTGGAAATGCCAATATGATTCTTGCGATAGCAGCGATGAGTAATCGGCGATTAATAAAAAGCGATAATGATAAGCAATCGGCGATGAGTTATCGCATCACAACTTTTAAAATGAGTGCACAATGATGTATTCAATTTTCTTCCCGATTTGCGATTTGTGATTAGACTTATCGCATCAGAGGTATTTTAAAATTAATCCTTGACTAATTTAATAATTTGCGATTTCGATTTTAACTTTATCGCATCGGAGTTTTTTGCAAATGGATATCAAAATGAAGTTTCTCCGATTTGCGATTATCGATTGAGTTCATCGCATTAGAACTTTTTGAAATGAACGAATCAACTGTGATAGGATTTTGCCGAAATGCGATTGCGATTAGACTTCATCGCATCGGAACTTTTTAAAAGTTTGACCTTTTAACCAATTGTGATATGATTTTACCAATTTGCGATTGCGATTTGAATTTTATTGCATCAAAGTTTTTGCAAATGGATATATCAAAATGAAGTTTCTCCGATTTGCGATTATCGATTGAGTTCATCGCATCAGAACTTTTTGAAATGAACGAATCAACTGTGATAGGATTCTGCCGAAATGCGATTGCGATTAGACTTCATCGCATTGGAAATTTTTAAAAGTTTGACCTTTTAACCAATTGTGATATGATTTTACCAATTCGCGATTGCGATTTGAACTTTATTGCATCGGAGTTTTTGCAAATGGATATATTAGAATGTAATTTTCCCGATTTTCCATTTCCGATTGGGTTCATCGCATTGGAACGTTTGAAATGAATTAACCTTATGTTAAATGTGATATACGCGTTTGCTATCCATTTCATTGCATCAGAACTTTTGTAATGAAAAACAAACCTTTCAATTTATTCCAATGTGATATGTGATTTGATATTTTATGAAAAATTGAATGATGTAACACATCAGAGATCTTGCATCGGAAATATGAAAATCAAGTTGGAATATTTTTGATATGAATCTTGCGATACTGTTTTGAATTTCAATTGGATTTTCTAAATGAATGAAAGCAAAGTTAAAGATTTCTCAAATTCTATTGAATCATAAATAAAATTTTCCTAAACCTGTTGCAAATTTGAAATGCGTTTGCTGCTTACTTCAGGTTTTGAAAACAAATGAAAACCTGCAAATAAAACAGAACAAGAATAAAAATTAAACTATGGAAAAGAGAAACTAATAATAGATGAAAATAAACTTGTAAATGCGTACCTGGAAGGAAAATGTCTGTAGATTTACCTTATGAATCTTCCAATTCTTCCTTCGATTGATCAAAATTATAACTTTGTTCAAACTCATCTCTAAATCAGAGTGTGCAATCAGCCTAAATAAAATCTGTTTACTCATGTTCAAGAAATCTGAAACTCATAAAATTCACAAGAAATAAATGTGAAAATAGGCTTCCTTTTGAATTGCAACAATAATTATTTCCTCTGCTCATTCTAAATTATTTTGAGAAAAATCTGTATTTTTATAGTGACTGTTTAATAATTTCTATAGTAAATAAATATGATGCATATTGCAGCATCGGATAATAAAGTAAAGAGAAAAATGGGAGAAAGCCACTAATTATGGAAAAATATTAACACAGATTTAAATGTGTGCACACAACTAAAAGGACACTGTTAAGGTCACTTTAACAAATTTCGAGGAAGATAATATGGACTTCATGTGATTTACAGCGAAAGGTTAGACTGACTAATAAGGATAAAATTGGAATTAGGCTTATAATAGAAAGTCATATATTTCATGGGATAATGAGATCATGAAGCTTTTATATCCTCAAAACCTTTATCATATAAATTTCAAAAGAAAATCTTAGAAGGAAATCCCTAAATTAAGAAAAGTGGCTTTGAGGCGATTGATGCCAAGTGCAACCTTAATTGAATTTAATCAAGACATTATTCAAAATAGACAGAGTAGAGGTATTGCTGTAAGAAATTTAAAAAGGAAAGCAAGAATTAAAATTTTCTGATTGGGAGAGAATGTTTTCACTGAACATGTATGAAAATGGCTGATTGCTTTGTTTTATTTTTAATCTACAGAACTGTTGAAAATAAATTAACTACATTAACTCTACTCCTATTCTAACCATATAGTTGAAAAATGACTAGGTGTAGTCATATTTCTAGTGTAACCATTTTCTCATTTTAATCCCTACATGTATGTACAATTCAAATGTTAGTAATAAAAATACAAATCTAATTGAACTAAGAAAATTAAACCTGAAATCAGAATGTACAACTATTGTTAGAAGCTTATCTACAATCTCCTTCTTTTGAAAAGTCTTTTCCAACTGAATTCCAATTGGATCATCAAAATATGGATGGGTTTCCATTAAGGATTGAAAAATGTTTAAAAGAGGAGATGACAGGCTAGATTGTAGATATGAGCGTTTAAATTCAAAGGCCTGAAAAAAATTGTTAGTGTTGTGTGTAAGTGTTAAACTATTAACAATCTTTCATGAAGGAAAACTTTCCAAACAATTTTCAAATGAGTTAATGAAAAATGGATGGAAATATGTTAAATAAGATGGAAAATTATCAATTGGAATAGATTGTTGGCAGACTTCTAAAAATACATTCTCTTGTTGATATTGCCTTTGAGAAAATAGAAGCTTTTGATAAAACATTAGCATTGATTGAAATTGAAATTGAAATAGTTTTTGATGCTTTTGATTATAATATAAAACTTCAATTTTCCAATAGGGCAATGCATCAATTGAATGTTTGATAGTAAAGTGCTCAATATGCCAGCGTAATGTATCAAAAATCTGAAAAATAAAATCTGAAAATAAATCTGATTTAACACAAAATAAGTGAGGAAACAAAAATAAAATGAAATCACTATTTGTACAACTAATGTTACAGCACAATCGGGATCGTTTTGAAATAATTTCTTTTTCACAAGGATTGGCCAGAATTATGGAATTTGAGTAATTTCGAATTCCAACTTGTGAATTAGAAGGGGAATTATGATTATGAACAGGAATGAAAGCTTGATCATGATATGAATCATAAATTGGAATATTTTCTCGAATAGTGAATCATGAAGATAATTATCTGCTTTAGAATGAGGATTGGTTGGAATAATTTCTAAATTAAAATGTTTCTCATTCTCAGATGTTATTTGAAGTTTCTGATGATGATTTTCTCGAGAAAAATAAACATCTTCAATGTCAAAGTAATTATCATAAATGACTTCACAAGATTCTCTAGAATTCCCTTCAATGTCATCCAGTATATTAAAACAAGGAGGGACAAGAATTTCATGTTCATTAATGGAAAAAGAATGATCATTAATTGCTCCTCTATCTTGATAAAAACTTAATGGTAATTCATTTAGATCAGCCTCTGTATTTTCGGAAATATCATTAACACCAAGAGGGGGAAAATTACCATCATTAAAAATATCAGGATAAAGGGAAAAATGTGAATCTGAAATAATGCATTTAAAAATGTTTCTGTTTGAGAATTCTTGTACATTATTCTCATTGTAAATTTCAAATTCTAAATCATTCCTTTGCGTACTCATGCTTTTTTGAAGAAGATTGCTTTGCTGCTCTGATTTCAGCATTTGTTCATCATGAAAAGATTCAGAAATTTGTACAGGAGTTTGCATTTTATTATTTACTTTGATTGTTGCTTGCACTTGCTGATTTGCAATCTGATTTTCTGAATTTAATGCAGAGAAACTTTCAGATTCCAATGCAGGTCTTTCTCCAAAATTGCTGTTGTTGTCTTCTTGCATTTGATTAGAAATATTTTCCAAGCTTTTTGAAACCTCTTCATCACAATTTATTTGCGCATCCAAATTGGAATTCTCATTTATGTTAGAAGGGGATGGAACAAAGCTTGAACTAATTTCATATGGATCGGGAATAGGAGGAAGAGAATAATTATGTTCAAACCAATCTAGTGATTCTTCTTTCATAGGTTCATCTTTGAAATTAAATTTTAAACAATTCAAATGAAATCGAATATTAAAATCTCTAACAGACTCATTTTCATTTCGTAGATATTCAATTTCATCACATACCTGATCATAATCATAGCGGTCAAATTTACAAACAAAAATTGTAACAAATTGATCCCAACTGTGAATTGAGGCAACCGGAAGAGTTCTACACCAGTTTCTGGTTTTTGCCGTAAATGTGAGAGTAAAAAGTCTGCATAAGATGCCTTCATCAATTCCTTGAAAATCATAATTTGAAACATTTTGAATAAATTGAAGGACATGATTAAAAGCAGAAGAATTTTTCTCAACATTAAACTTTACCTGAGACAAGAGTCTTACCACTTCGGGAGGAGTATTGGAAGACGCACGTCCATGGATACAACTCCAAATTGGAAGTTTAAGAGGAGCCATTGTGATTAAATAAAATATTAAAATTGAAAAGACTCCAACAGACAACAAGTTTCAGGCCCTCCTTCTAGCGCCAAAAATGTTGAGGCCTTGAAAATCGCTGCTACAACATTGGGGGATAACTACCCAGTCCGGACCTTAATACAGCTCCTTTTCCATTTATGATAGTGGCTCCGACTGGTTTAACTAGGTCCAGTTACCTTTTCCCTATCGCTATTGGTTTATGATGTTTCCTTAAATACCAATAGAAAGGGATATCATATCAATTCTTCTTGTTGATCAGGCAAGAGAATGACCCTTAAACTGATTTGGGTTCAGCTAAACCACAAATAAGATTTTTCCTCTTCGGGAAGAGGACTTAAAAAAATGTAGAAATTAATCTAAATGCAAAATTATTCTATAATGCAAGCAAAAGAAACTAATCTAAATCCTATCTCAATTACGTAGATATAAATCTATCCCAACTAAGAGCAAGATAATTAAGTAATGAGGATTAAAATATGTCTGGCTTTAAATTAATGTCAAGCTAACGAAGAAATTCAATCTAGCTCACATTTGTGAGTACCAAAACATATTCTATTGAGACCATTTGACTGAAATAATAAATCAACAACACTCCGGAAGAAATTCACAAAAATGATATTGATTATCAAATCAATCAAGCCAATAATTAAACAATAATATGTGGAAGAAATTCACAACACATTACTATTTAATAAATCAGTTTTATAAGACAGATTTATGAGTAATTGCTACTCAGAAATCAGAGTGTAATTCATAAGAGCAGGGATACATAACAATTTGAGAAAAATTATCCATATCAACAGAAATGCCAAAAACATGAATAAAATGAAACATCAATTTTATTAACATAAAAAATGAAACTGGTATTTGATACAGAAATGCCAAAAATACCAGTTAATTGAATCTGTTTCTCTGATCCTGGTCTCTAACAGTACTTTACATTACTTGAATTTATGCTTTCAAGACTAGAGTTGCAAAAATGCAAACTCTGCCCATCATGCATAATTCAAGATATAAACAATAAACCCTCATTAATGTTCAGATCTAAAATTTTCTCTCCTCCCCATCTACAATTCTAAATCCCTATTACAGAAATGCTTTTAGAAGTCTGGAATTGCAGAGGAGAGCAGCCATTTTTACATTTTGCAATCTGCAATTTATAATCCTCCCAAAAGTATTTTTAGAAGAGAGTTTGTTGAAGAAAAATCTGCCCAATCAAACTTTAATTGCTCAAAAATTCCAATCTTTAATTGCTGGAGTCTTCTCATTGATGGAAATCTTTTTCCTCAATTTCCCTTCTATTGTTTTTTCCCGCAAAAAGAAATTAAAATGAATTAAGATGCAACAATAAAATCCAAATATTATTTCTAACATTAAAACAAATCCAATCAAATTCTATTTAAATAAATAAAAAGGAAATTTGAGCTTCTTATTGATACTCATAACAATCTTAATTAACCAAGGATAATATTGTGGCATAAATCTGCAATTAGAAGAGGCTGGGCAAATGAAAATGAAGAAAACAAAACTCAGAAAATTGATTTTATTTTTAGAAATTCGGAGCTTGATCTTCTGCCTGATTTTTGACCCAACAAATGATCAAATCTGTTATTGAAACCTCCTCAGAAATGTTCTCCTTGATTTTATCTTTCCAATGAGCCGTCCTGGGCCTCATTTGGCTAAGTAAATCTCAATTTATTAGCCTCCAAGGTTGATAAGTCAAATCTGAAATAAATCTAGAACCTCTGTTGCTGGGCTAAAAAAAATCAGAATTTAAATTAAAAAATTTAATCCTAAATTAGCCTACAATTAATGAAGAATTAATTCTAATTTAATTGCTAGTTATAAATTAAACTAATTAAATATTAATCTAACTAATTAATATAATTAACTATTTATAAACAAAATAATCTAAATAATAATAAATTTGATTAAATTAATTATATTTTAAATATTAATTAATTTAATCAATTTAAAATTAATCTATCACTAATACTCACTAAAACTAACCTATTAATTAAAACTAACTAACATTAAATTAAATTAAACCTAACACTAACTAAGACTTACCACTAACTAATATTAACATTCCACTACAGCAATATTAAATTAAATTAATATTAACTTACACTTTATACCTATGATAGACTAATCACTACTTAACACTAACGTTAACATTACACCTATGATAAGACTAACTTAATACTAATAAATAAAAACTAACGTCATCTTCCACTAACGCTAATACTTACAAACATTAGACCAACACTAAAACTGGCCTACCTACCACTCGACTCAATTTCATCGCATAAAATAAATGCGACTCAATCGCATCGGACAAATTCAAATAAGCTTCAATTGCATTGGAATAAATAAGTTTAATCGCAATCGGAGCAAACGCGTTTAATCACATCGGGGGTTTTTAAGTCATTGCATCGGATGAAACCATTGCATCGGGGTTTAAAAAAAATGTGGAGATTGAAATCTCCCGATGCGATGTTCCGATTGATTTTAATTCTATTTTTTATTTTTGTTTATTTTTGTTTTTTTTAATTTATTTTAAAATATATTTTTTATATTAAATTTATTGTTAAACTAAAACTAACCTAATATTAAATTAAACTAAACAAACATTTCATTAATATTGACACTATCCTAACACTATATTAAATCAACACTAATGTACTACTAACACTAACACTAATGCTAAACTAACATTATAATACACATTATAATAATCTACCTACACTAAAGCTCCACTACCACTTAACATTAAAATAATGCAAAACTAACATTACATTATGCCTTTAAAACTAACATTAAACCATTTCCCTTATACTCACGTGTGAGTGAGTTGAAAGAGTAAGGCATGGGTCATCGCAATCGGCCATCGGAAGGGTGAGGGTCATCAGAGGTTTTTGGAAATGCACCCGATGAAAACTTCCGATGCGATGTTTTATTTTTTATTTATTTTTTATCAAATTTTATTTAATTAAATTAATCATATAATAATTAATTTAATTAATTTTTTAATGTTAAAAATTAGTTTTTTGTTTTTTGTTTTTTGTTTAATTTTATTTTAGTGATGTTAAATTAGATTATGAATTTATCTAAGATGATGTTTTGTCTAAATAAATTACAGCCACTTTGTCATTTTAGATTTATCGAAATTTTTCGAGTTTAGATTTATTTGAAAATTGAAGTAAATTATCGAAATTCTGATGCTTCGTTATTTGGCTGTATAAGTAAAAAATGAAAAAATATTTGTCATAACTAACTATGGATTAATATTTTAAACTAAATGTATTATTGAACTAATTAAAAAAAATGAAATATTGTACATTTTATGCAATTTTCTAACCCAGACGACATAATTGATTAGACTTTCAAAGGAGTGTTATTTACAAACCGGTTGACCAAATGAGACGAAACAAGCGTCAATAGGAAGCTTATAAAAAATCGATTTTAACCAAGCAACCAAAACAAGAATCTAAAGAAAATGAAAAAATAACAAAATCGTAAGATAATTGACTTAATAAAAATCCTAAAAGGTGCTTAGCCAAAACTTTTATAGAAAGGGTCCCCATTATTTGATGTAAACAAGTTTTAAAAAGTGGGGGGTTGTTGTACCATACAACAATTGGCGATTCACTGGAAGAAACAATTATCTCTGTTTGATAAGATTTTCTCAAAATTAAAGTAAAAATAATTAAAGAAGAGAAAATTATTTTTGGAATGTTTGGCTAGGTTCATTAGTCTGAATAAAAGCAAGAACCATCTTACTATAATTTTCTTAAAATTCCTCATAAATCAAAATATTTCATAACTCTATATCAGTTCTTAATTAGTTGTAGAGATAAAGCAGGGGTCACTTTACAGCGTAGCTTTTAAAATGTACTCATTTGTCATAGGTAGAGCCACTGCTGCCAGCAAACATCTATAGTCTCGACAGGGTTACCTTTTAATCATCAATGATTCAAAATCCTATCTATTTAAGAATTATTGACCTAGAGATAAATCCATTTATATATGCTTATTTTTTATTTTATTTTTTTCTTAAAAGCCATTGTCCTGGTTTGGTAGCCAGATAGTTGACAATGCCATTCACTGGTTATAATTGGACTGAACAAGCTGGCTCGTGATGAGACCCCTTGTCTTACAATTGTTTACAATTATAAGCCATTACCCTGGTTTGTTTAGCAGTGTTGGTATGTCAACCTATTTTTCCCCTATGATCATGGTAAGCAGGCTCGTGATGAGACCTATTATCTTTTAAGTTTAAATATATTTGTTGATTACACTCTAGAAGAATAAAACTCTTTTGAACAGGGAGAATCATTGACTCCTTAAGAGTTCAGAATGACAATTTCAGAGTTAAAAGTGTTTTGCTGTAAAGTGTCTTTACTTGGTTAAAAATAACTTTTCTTGACTGATAATAGAATTTTGAAAGATCTTAATAAAGTATTGAAATCTCAAAATAGTTACAATTTTGATGAAAAAGAAATTTCTCAGATTTCACGATACTTCGTCAACTTTTCTTGTTTTGTAATCTCTTCCTTAAGTATGTCTATCTTTATAATAAGAAAAACAAATTTTGCTAAGAGATTTTAAGAAAAGCTAATAGGAGACTATTAACAATTTTTCCTATGTATGCCAACCGTTGTTAAGTAACAAGAATGCCTTCCGTATAAATCATGACAAAGTCACCAAAAATTGAAAACCAAAGGAAAAGAATTTTTAAACTAAAGTGAAAAAAAAAATCAGCAAACAAAATTAAAATGAAGCAAAAAGTGGAAAGGAAAATCCAAGCTTTGAAATACAATCTCTAACAAAAATGCTTATACCAATGTCTCAACACTTGAAGTAAAAGAAAATAATCATGTAATCATTCCTTCTTATGTCGAGATCCAGAAAACTTATACCTTGCAGGATTGTAAATGTTTTAGGCTTTAGATAGCAGAGATGATAAAATTCAGCGACAAATGAAAAATTTTCGTCTGAAGTCAATCTTCTTGTTTCAAAGCATTATCTTAATCATTTTCTAATAAAAGAAATGCTTTAAAGAAATAGATTAAAGGTTCAGAAACTTCCTAGTGTAGTTGTTTCAATGAAGACTATCGTTGCTTCTTGAAAATAAAACCAGGAAAAGAGTATAGGGCTTTCCAAAATATGATTTGGCAGATGATTGAAAGCTTTTATGAAGAGCTGCAAAACCGATTCAAATATCAACATAATTTTGAAAAACAAAACTGAAACTAAAGTAATGAACTGAAAATTAATGAAAGTGGGTGCATGAATCTTACCATTGGATGATTGCATTTGATCTTACCTGAAGGTATCAATTTCTCCAATACTAGTTGACTTCTTCTTTTAGTTGACATTAAAAATATGAAGAAGGTAAACCAAACAAAATCCTATAGCCCAAAATCATTATTTATTTTATTTAAACTAAAGCAAGCAGTAAAATGTAAAAATGAAATGCTTTGTGTTCAAGGGAATTGAATTTAAAAAAAATGCATCAGAAATGAGATTAAGAATTTGCAGTGATGAATATTCTCAAAATATTATAAGCTCTATACAAATTCCCTGATTTTATAAATTGTCCAGAATTAAGACCAAATTTAAGATAATGAAATTTAAAATAGAGAGGTCTTGAATTTCATATTTAGTTATGGAATTATTTAAAAACTGAAATATATGAGAAAACAAAAGGATTTGAATATGCTGCAAATTTGTCATCAATCACTTTAAATTAACCCAATGCCTTATCGGATGATTCCTATTGCATGCGTTGAATTTTATCGCATCAGGGGTTGCAGTAGCAAATTGCCGATATGAGATCATGCGAAAAGGATATATGCAATGAGATGGAGCGATCATACCATCAAAGAAATGTTTTATTTAAGATCGGGAACCGTCATGTCGCAAAATGCACATTTCTCATCGCATCTCGCGATTTGTATTTTGAGCATTGCACATTGCGCATCACATCTTGGAATAATGACATAACCATGAAAAATGATGAAGCGATTGCGATATCGGCAATGCAATGGATGATGTGGCTTTCGGCATTATGATATGAGCAATGAAAATGCGATGAGCGATATTGATATCGGCATATTAGAATGTTGGAAAATAGTCAAGTTGGAAATGCCAATAAGATTCTTGCGATAGCAGCAATGAGTAATCGGCGATTAATGAAAAGCGATGAGCAATGAGCATTCGACGATTAATAAAAAGCAATAGCGATAAGAAATTGGTGATGAATTATTGCATCGCAATTTTTAAAATGAGCACACAAGGATGTATTCAATTTTCCTCCCGATTTGCGATTTGCGATTAGACTTGTTGCATCGAAGGTCTTTTAAAATTAATCCCTGATTAATTTAATAATTTGCGATTTCACTTTTAATTTTATCGCAACGGAGTTTTTTGAAAATGGATATATCAAAATTAAGTTTCTCCGATTTGCGATTATCGATTGGGTTCATCGCATCAGAATTTTTTGAAATGAACAAATCAACTGTGATAGGATTCTGCCGATTCACGATTGCGATTTGAACTTTATTGCATTGGAGTTTTTGCAAATGGATATATTAGAATGTAATTTTCCCGATTTGCCATTGTCGATTGGTTTCATCGCATCGGAAGGTTTGAAATGAATTAACCTTATGTTAAATGTGATATACGCGTTTGCTATCCATTTCATTGCATCAGAACTTTTGTAATGAAAAACAAACCTTTCAATTTATTCCAATGTGATATGTGATTTGATATTTTATGAAAAATTGAATGATGTAACACATCAGAGATCTTGCATCGAAAATATGAAAATCAAGTTGGAACATTTCTGATATGAATCTTGCGATACTGTTTTGAATTTCAGTTGGATTTTATAAATGAATGAAAGCAAAGTTAAAGATTTCTCAAATTCTAATGAATCATAAATAAAATTTTCCTGAACCTGTTGCAAATTTGAAATGGGTTTGCTGCTTAATTCAGGTTTTGAAAACAAATGAAAACCTGCAAATAAAACAGAACAAGAATAAAAATTAAACTATGAAAAAGAGAAACTAATAATAGATGAAAATAAACTTGTAAATGCGTACCTGGAAGGAAATTGTCTGTAGATTTACCTTATGAATCTTCCAATTCTTCCTTTGATTTATCAAAATTCTAACTTTGTTCAAACTCATCTCTAAATCGGAGTGTGCAATCAGCCTAAATAAAATCTGTTTACTCATGTTCAAGAAATCTGAAACTCATAAAATTCACAAGAAATAAAAGTGAAAATAGGCTTCCTTTTGAATTGCAACAATAATTATTTCCTCTGCTCATTCTGAATTATTTTGAGAAAAATCTGTATTGTTATAGTTACTGTTTAATAATTTCTTTAGTAAATAAATATGATGCATATTGCAGCATCGGATAATAAAATAAAGAGCAAAATGGGAGAAAGCCACTAATTATGGAAAAATATTAACACAGATTTAAATGTGTGCACACAGCTAAAAGGACACTCTTAAGGTCACTTTAACAAATTTCGAGGAAGATAATATGAACATCATGTGATTTACAGCGAAAGTTTAGACTGACTAATAAGGATCAAATTGGAATTAGGCTTATAATAGACAGTCATATATTTCATGGGATAATGAGATCATGAAGCTTTTATATCCTCAAAACCTTTATCATATAAATTTCAAAAGAAAATCTTAGAAGGAAATCCCAAAATTAAGAAAAGTGGCTTTGAGGCAATTGATGCCAAGTGCAACCTTAATTGAATTTAATCAAGACATTATTCAAAATAGACAGAGTAGAGGTATTGCTGTAAGAAATTTAAAAAGGAAAGCAAGAATTAAAATTTTCTGATTGGGAGAAAATGTTTTCACTGAACATGTATGAAAATGGCTGATGGTTTTGTTTTATTTTTAATCTACAGAACTGTTGAAAAAAAATTAACTACATTAACTCTACTCCTATTCTAACATATACTTGAAAAATGACTAGGTATAGTCATATTTCCAGTGTAACCATTTTCTCATTTTAATCCCTACATGTAGGTGCAATTCAAATGTTAGTAATATAAATACAAATCTAATTGAACTAAGAAAATTAAACCTGAAATCAGAATGTACAACTATTGTTAGAAGCTTATCTACAATCTCCTTCTTTTGAAAAGTCTTTTCCAACTGAATTCCAATTGGATCATCAAAATATGGATGGGTTTCCATTAAGGATTGAAAAATGTTTAAAAGAGGAGATGACAAGCTAGATTGTAGATATGAGCTTTTAAATTCAAAGGTCTGAAAAAAAATTGTTAGTGTTATGTGTAAGTGTTAAACTATTAACAATATTTCATGAAGGAAAACTTTCCAAACAATTTTCAAATGAGTTAATGAAAAATGGATGGAAATATGTTAAATAAGATGGAAAATTATCAATTGGATTAGATTGTTGGAAAACTTCTAAAAATGCATTCTCTTGTTGATATTGCCTTTGAGAAAATAGAAGCTTTTGATAAACCATTAGCATTGATTGAAATTGAAATAGAAATAATTTTTGATGCTTTTGATTATAATATAAAACTTCAATTTTCCAATAGGGAAATGCATCAATTGAATGTTTGATAGTAAAGTGCTCAATATGCCACTGTAATGTATCAAAAATCTGAAAAATACAATCTGAAAATAAATCTGATTTAATACAAAATAAGTGAGGAAACAAAAATAAAATGAAATCACTATTTGTACAACTAATGTTACAGCACAATTGGGATCGTTTTGAAATAAATTTTTTTTCACAAGGATTGGCCAGAATTATGGAATTTGAGTAATTTCGAATTCCAACTTGTGAATTAGAAGGGGAATTATGATTATGAACAGGAATGAAAGCTTGATCATGATATGAATCATAAATTGGAATATTTTCTCGAATAGTGAAATCATAAAGATAATTATCTGCTTTAGAATGAGGATTGGTTGGAATAATTTCTAAATTAAAATGTTTCTCATTCTCAGATGTTATTTGAAGTTTCTGATGATGATTTTCTCGAGAAAAATCAACATCTTCAATGTAAAAGTAATTATCATAAATGACTTCACAAGATTCTCTAGAATTCCCTTCAATTTCATCCAGTATATCAAAACAAGGAGGGACAAGAATTTCATGTTCATTAATGGAAAAAGAATGATCATTAATTGCTCCTCTATCTTGATAAAAACTTAATGGTAATTCATTTAGATCAGCCTCTGTATTTTGTGAAATATCATTAACACCAAGAGGGGAAAAATTACCATCATTAAAAATATCAGGATAAAGGGAAAAATGTGAATCTGAAATAATGCATTTAAAAATGTTTCTGTTTGAGAATTCTTGTACATTATGCTCATTGTAAATTTCAAATTCTAAATCATTCCTTTGCGTACTCATGCTTTTTTGAAGAAGATTGCTTTGCTGCTCTAATTTCAGCATTTGTTCATCATGAAAAGATTCAGAAATTTGTACAGCAGTTTGCATTTTATTATTTACTTTGATTGTTGCTTGCACATGCTGATTTGCAATCTGATTTTCTGAATTTAATGCAGAGAAACTTTCAGATTCCAATGCAGGTCTTTCTCAAAAATTGCTGTTGTTGTCTTCTTGCATTTGATTAGAAATATTTTCCAAGATTTTTGAAACCTCTTCATCACAATTTATTTGCGCATCCAAATTGGAATTCTCATTTATGTTAGAAGGGGATGGAACAAAGCTTGAACTAATTTCATATGGATTGGGAATAGGAGGAAGAGAATAATTATGTTCAAACCAATCTAGTGATTCTTCTTTCATAGGTTCATCTTTGAAATTAAATTTTGAACAATTCAAATGAAATCGAATATTAAAATCTCTAACAGACTCATTTTCATTTCGTAGATATTCAATTTCATCACATACTTGATCATAATCATAGCGGTCAAATTTACAAACAAAAATTGTAACAAATTGATCCCAACTGTGAATTGAGGCAACCGGAAGAGTTCTACACCAGTTTCTGGCTTTTTCTGTAAATGTGAGAGTAAAAAGTCTGCATAAGATGCCTTCATCAATTCCTTGAAAATCATAATTTGAAACATTTTGAATAAATTGAAGGACATGATTAAAAGCAAAAGAATTTTTCTCACCATTAAACTTTACCTGAGACAAGAGTCTTACCACTTCGGGAGGAGTATTGGAAGATGCACGTCCATGGATACAACTCCAAATTTGAAGTTTAAGAGGAGCCATTGTGATTAAATAAAATATTAAAATTGAAAAGACTCCAACAGACAACAAGTTTCAGGCCCTCCTTCTAGCGCCACAAATGTTGAGGCCTCGAAAATCGCTGCTACAACATTGGGGGATAACTACCCGGTCCGGACCTTAATACAGCTCCTTTTCCATTTATGATAGTGGCTCTGACTGGTTTAAATAGGTCCAGTTACCTTTTCCCTATCGCTATTGGTTTATGATGTTTTCTTAAATACCAATAGAAATGGATATCAGATCAATTCTTCTTGCTGATCAAGAAAGAGAATGACCCTTAAGCTGATTTGGGTTCAGCTAAACCACAATTAAGATTTTGCCTCTTCGGGAAGAGGACTTAGAAAAATGTAGAAATTAATCTAAATGCAAACTTATTCTATAATGCAAGCAAAAGAAACTAATCTAAATCCTATCTCAATTAGGTAGATATAAATCTATCCCAACTAAGAGCAAGATAATTAAGTAATGAGGCTTAAAATATGTCTGGCTTTAAATTAATGTCAATCTAATGAAGAAATTCAACTTAGCTCACATTTGTGAGTACCAAAACATATTCTATTGAGACCATTTGACTGATATAATAAATCAACAACACTCTGGAAGAAATTCACAGAAATGATATTGATTATCAAATCAATCAAGCCAATAATTAAACAATAATATGTGGAAGAAATTCACAACACATTACTATTTAATAAATCAGTTTTATAAGACAGAGTTCTAAGTAATGGCTACTCAGAAATCAGAGTGTAATTCATAAGAGCAGGGATACATAACAATTTGAGAAAAATTATCCATATCAACAGAAATGCCAAAAACATGAATAAATGAAACAACAATTTTATTAACATAAAAAATAAAACTGGTATTTGATACAGAAATGCCAAAAATACCAGTTAATTGAATCTGTTTCTCTAATCCTGGTCTCTAACAGTACTTTACATTACTTGAATTTCTGCTTTCAAGACTAGAGCTGCAGAAATGCAAACTCTGCCCATCATGCATAATTCAAGATATAAAGAATAAACCCTCATTAATGTTCAAATCTGAAATTTTCTCTCCTCCCCATCTACAATTCTAAATCCCTATTACAGAAATTCTTTTAGAAGTCTGGAATTGCAGAGGAGAGAAGCCCTTTTTACATTTTGCAATCTGCAATTTATAATCCTCCCAAAAGTATTTTTAGAAGAGAGTTTGTTGAAGAAAAATCTGCCCAATCCAACTTTAATTTCTCAAAAATTCCAATCTTTAATTGCTGGAGTCTTCTCATTGATTGAAATCTTTTTCCTCAATATCCCTTCTATTTTTTTTCCTGCAAAAAGAAATTAAAATGAATTAAGATGCAACAATAAAATACAAATATTATTTCTAACATTAAAACAAATCCAATCAAATTCTATTTAAATAAATAAAAAGAAAATTTGAGCTTCTTATTGATACTCATAACAATCTTAATTAACCAAGGATAATATTGATGCATAAGTCTACAATTAGAAGAGGCTGGGCAAATGAAAATGAAGAAAACAAAACTCAGAAAATTGATTTTATTTTTAGAAATTCGGAGCTTGATCTTCTGCCTAATTTTTGACCCAATAAATGATCAAATCTGTTATTGAAACCTCCTCAGAAATGTTCTCCTTGATTTTCTTTTTCCAATGAGCCGTCATGGGCCTCATTTGGCTAAGTAAATCTCAATTTATTAACCTCCAAGGTTGATAAGTCAAATCTGAAATAAATCTGGAAACTCTGTTGTTGGGCTAAAAAAAATCAGAATTTAAATTAAAAAATTTAATCCTAAATTAGCCTACAATTAACTAAGAATTAATTCTAATTTAATTGCTAGTTATAAATTAAACTAATTAAATATTAATCTAACTAATTAATATAATTAACTATTTATAAACAAATTAATCTAAATAATAATAAATTTGATTAAATTAATTATATTTTAAATATTAATTAATTTAATCAATTTAAAATTAATCTATCACAAATACTCACTAAAACTAACCTATTAATTAAAACTAACTAACATTAAATTAAATTAAACCTAACACTAACTAAGACTTACCACTAACTAATATTAACATTCCACTACAGCAATATTAAATTAAATTAATATTAACTAACACTTTACTAATATAAAACTAGACTCATATTATACCTATGATTGACTAATCACTACTTAACACTAACGTTAACATTACACCTATGATAAGACTAACTTAATACTAATAAATAAAAACTAACGTCATCTTCCACTAACGCTAATACTTACAAACATTAGACCAACACTAAAACTGGCCTACCTACCACTCGACTCAATTTCATCGCATAAAATAAATGTGACTCAATCGCATCGGACAAATTCAAATAAGCTTCAATCACATCGGAATAAATAAGTTTAATCGCAATCGGAGCAAACGAGTTTAATCACATCGGGGGTTTTTTAAGTCATCGCATCGGATGAAACCATTGCATCGGGGTTTTAAAAAAATGTGGAGATTGAAATATCCCGATTCGATGTTCCGATTGATTTTAATTCTTTTTTTTTTTAATTTTTTTTTGTTTTTTTTTTAATTTTAAAATATATTTTTTATATTAAATTTATTGTTAAACTAAAACTAACCTAATATTAAATTAAACTAAACAAACATTTCATTAATATTGACACTATCCTAACACTATATTAAATCAAATAATTAATAAGTTATTAATACTTAATGAAAGCAAAACCAATAGAATACATGGATATAATAATTCATCATAATTAAAGTTCACTACTACTTATTATTAAATAATGTAATGAAATATTACTGTATTTTAAACTAAGATGAAACTATTTCCATTTGCTGGGGAGGGATTTGAAAGAGTATAAAGGGTCTCCAACCTGTTGCATTTTAGAGAAGAAATATCGAGGTTTTAGAACAATGTCTCATAAAACCTTCCTATGCTATATGTTATTTTTTATTTATTTTTTATCAAATTTATTTAATTAAATTAATCATATAATAATTAATTAAATTAATTTTTTAATGTTAAAAATTAGTTTTTTGTTTTTTGTTTTTTGTTTAATTTTATTTTAGTGATGTTAAATTAGATTATGAATTTATCTAAGATGATGATTTGTCGAAATAAATTACAGCCACTTTGTCGTTTTAGATTTATCGAGATTTTTCGAGTTTAGATTTATTTGAAAATTGGAGTAAATTATCGAAATTCCGATGCTTCGTTATTTGGCTGTATAAGTAAAAAATGAAAAAATATTAGTCATAACTAACTACAGATTAATATTTTAAACTAAATGCATTATTGAACTAATTAAAAAAAATTAAATATTGTACATTTTATGCAATTTTCTAACCCAGACGACATAATTGATTAGACTTTCAAAGGAGTTCTATTTACAAACCGGTTGACCAAATGAGACGAAACAAGCGTCAATAGGAAGCTTATAAAAAATCGATTTTAACCAAGCAACCAAAACAAGAATCTAAAGAAAATGAAAAATTAACAAAATCGTAAGATAATTGACTTAATAAAAATCCTAAAAGGTGCTTAGCCAAAACTTTTGTAGAAAGGGTCCCCATTATTTGATGTAAACAAGTTTAAAAAAGTGGGGGGTTGTTGTACCGTACAACACCTACCTACTTTACCCTACCATTTTTTCTTCTTTATTAGGGTGCACTTAAACTGGCAAACCCTTATCACACTTTTTCTTTTACATATGGAAATCTATCTAATTCTAACCTTATTACATCCAAGGGCTCAGATTAAACTGTTGAGCTCCTTTTCTTTACTCTACCTAACTACTTATCTGCCAAGATTAAACAGTTTGGTCATATTTTATTCTCTATCTCTAAAACATAAAATTGAAAAATGAACTAGCCAAGTTTAAACTGTTTGACTGTTCATAAATTGTGGCATAAAATACAAGTTGCGCACAATTTTATTTATTACATAAGAGCAAAAAGCAGTGGCATTTAGACTTGCACACTTTCCTTGGCCTTTCTTTTGGTGGGGTTCATTTTCTTTTACTTTTTTGGCCATTTTTATTCTTTTCACCATTTGATTTTTCTTTTAGGGTATACCCTCTTTACATTTTTTAATTTTTTTTTTATTTTTTGACAATATGGAAAACCTTTGCAACAAGAAAAAGGTATGAACATATTACATAGCCCATCAAGTCAATCATGAAATATGATACCTATAGGTATAGGAGTCTAACACAACTAAAGGAGACTCTTCTATAGAAAGTTCTACCGAAATCCATGTCGTAGATTCATCTACCGCCAAAAAAAAACCATCCGGAAGTAAAAACAAAGGGAAGGGTAAAAAGAAACAAAACAATTCTCCATAAGAGAAGGCACAAAAAAAAGAACTATCAGACGAAAATGGAAACCTCATTATCCTTGTCTTATCTGTGACGAGGATCACTATACAAAAGAGTGCCCGCATCGGGCCAAGGTATCTAAATTTGTCAAAGGTTCACCCACACCCGATGTTCTTAAAGATAATTTTCCATCGCAGGAAAAAAAAATTATTTCCCACAATGGATCTTCTTCCAATTCATCGGTGGATATCCTGATGATGTCCTCCCAGGCCATGGTTACAATGCGATCTCAATATTATGGATCTAAGATTCCGATAACTGGAAATGAAATTGGATCATCTAGTCAACCTGCCACGTCAACTCATCGTATTTGTGAACCATTACACATCGTGAAACCTAGTCCTGATTTAGTAATTAAACCACCTACCAAAGGTGTACTTCGAAAATCGACTTTCAATCCATATGAAAGAGCCGCTCATAACTACAACATTGTTGACGATTTGGATATGTGACCTTCTACAATGTTAGCCCTCGAAGTGCTGCAGTATTATCCAACTCAGAAGAAGTTATTATTGTCAGCTATTGGAGCAATTGACTCTCAAGACTCTAATATTATCTTCTTTGATCTCGAGAATTTTGTACCTAGATTAGCACACCAAATGGCTTTTCAAATACTTGTTTTAGCCAAATCTAGGCGAGTTTTTCGCACATTAATTGACAAGGGAGCGTTTACATGCATTGTGTCTTTGGCTTGTTGGAAAAATATTGGTTCTCCAACAATCAATCAATCACCCACAATTTTGAAAGCCTTTGATGGAAGAGGTATTCATGCATTTGGAATACTCCAGGATTTACCCATAGAGGTAGAAGCAAAAACTGTTATGCTTGAGGTGGAAGTTGTTGATGCCCCTCTTTACTACAACCTTATTTTAGGTCAGAGTTGGTCTTATGCTATGACAACTATCATTTCATTAATATTTCGGTTAATCATGTTTCCTCATAAATGAAAGATTGTGAAAATTGACCAGTTGTCTTACTACACTTCTGATCCTACCTCTATGGATAGTATCCCATAGGTTGGAAATTTGGTTATCCCTTACGAATATGTTGGGGCAGGGCTAGTTAAGGATTCTGCTCTTATGGAAACTTTCTCTATACCTCCTCCTAAAGCACCTTGTACTATTTCCAATATCAACATGATTACATCAAGCATTACCGCTTAATGACCCATGATTGTGCTCTAATTCAAGTTAGAATATTTGCGATAATGAAATTTCTTTGAGTTTGCTGGCTTAATTGACATATGAAGGCATAATCGCTTATAACCTTCATCAAATTGACACTAATCAATGAATTTATCAATCACTATGCGAAAATACCCTTTAGCTGGATGTTTTTGAGGAATCCTTTATGTGCTACCCTATATCTGCTTGGTGCGCAAAGGTTACTAAAGGAGGTTGGTGGGTGGAGTTTTTTGCAGACATTAACCGGGCACATCTATCATCCTAAAACCGCACTAGTGATATGATAAGAGAGTTAACAGTGCAAGCACAAAACATCGCACACTGTAACCGTGCGCTCCATACACACCCGCCCGATGCGTCGTATTACTGTAGCGCACTGGTGCTTTACAAATCTTCCACATTGGTGCATCATAAAAAAGCCCACAAAAATAGAAACTGCCCAGTGTGGTATTAGGAAACCACAGTGGTGCAACCATAAAAATCCCGCGCACTGAAACAAGGTTAAATAAAAAAAAAAATACAGCCAAAAACAACATTTTTCACTTTTCTCAGTGCTCCAGAGCTCTCAAGCACCGGTGCAATTTATCCTTGTCTAAGCCACCCTAACATCGGTGCTCCCATTTCACCCATTACACGCACTGTTGTTGTGCATTGCCCGCCAATATCTAGTTTGCATTTTGAAAAACGGTGGGAAAATTTTCTTATGCAAATTCTACAGCCAATATGCCTCCTCGATGGCCAAATGTACATGTATTTTTCTTGTTTTTCCATAATTAAGCTTTTTGGCAGATTATAATTTCAAATTAGTTTTAAATTAACCATTAAAAAAAATTGCTTGCCGTCCGCCGAGTCGTTTCGCCGCACCTTCTGTCACAGACGCTTATAAATTTAAGGTGTTCACCATGACAATCGGTGCTAACGTTATCCTGGACTGGTTCTGGGGTAGTAATTTTTAGTATGAATCTTTAATCGAAGTGTACAAAAAGAGAACAATTTAGCTACGCACAATTTATAGCCCTAAAAATAATAGAATAATCGTTAATATCTTCAGATGCTGCTAATATCTTCAGATCTGCAGTGAGATGATCAAGACAAATGCTGCAAAAATCTAGATCTATGCATTAGAAGACATTAAACAGTAGAAAAATAAGATTTACTCCATAGATCCAATAGACAAGACAAGAATATATCCAATGAATAATTTTATTAATGGAACCTGGGAGGAAAACACAAGAGGGTGTTCCATGTTCTCCTCAATGGGATGGGTTCTTGTGTGTCCTCAACACTTCAGATTTAGAACTTCTCTCTCTTGATGGTGTAGAAAACCCAGACAAAAATGGAAAAGTATGGCTATGACTATGGATATATAGCCAGACCAAGTGTTGAGATCCAGAGTGATCTTTAGGCAACAAAAGGTGACAAATGAATGGGAAAACCCTTCTACTTATAACAAAATATTGAATTAGTCTAGAGATTGGTGCATAATTAAAATATTATTGACCAAATCTAGATCCAACTTTTATGGAATATTTTATTATATTTGTTGGAGGGAAAAGGAATTTGACTTGATTCAAATCCCCTTATTTGTAAATAATATATAAATAAATGATTTATTTATCATTTTAAGAATGTGATTAAGTAATAATAAATAAATAAATGATTTATTTATCATTTTAAGGATATGGTTGAGTAATAATCAAATAAATAATGATTTATTTAATTATTTAAGGGTGAATTAGTCATATTTAAGAAAGAATATTATTTAAATAAGATTTAAACAATTATCTTTAGAAAATAATAATATAAATAATGATTTATCTAATTAATTTCCTTGTTTTGGGTTAAATATAACCAGAAATATTAATTAAACTATTGTTTAATTAATTATTTCTTGAGGAAAATAAAACAAATGTATATTTATTTAATATTTCCTTTTGGGGTTTCCTGTTTAGATCATAAAAAACTTAATAAAGGTGATTTACTAAGTTATTTTCATAGTGAAAGAAATTTTACTTGGAGTAAAATTGGTCTTACATGATGTACTTGGGTCCATCTAATGATAATAGGTTAGATGACAAAAAAATGGTGTAACAGATTGCCCCCGAGTGTGCGGGTGTTAGGAGCTAATCGTATGACCGAAGTACGTTGTAAGAACTCAATCACTAGACATCTAAGGGGAAGTCAAATAGAGAGAAGTATAAGGTAAACCAAAGTGCTGAAAGAACTAGACCCTAAGGAGGCAACTTGCAGGTGCGAAAAGTCTTTTTGATGAGTGAGTACCTCCTATAGGCGGCAGGGGAGGCATACCTATGCCCGCCGAGGCAATAGTACAAACAATAAGGCACCCGAAAAACCATGAAACGCAATAATAAAGCCTATGCTGGCCTAAACATGAGCCAGATAAATAACACGGTAATGAATCCCACATAGATATTGTGCCTGGGATAACAGCCAGGAATTTGTACAATAATATCTGAGTACATGAGATATAAATACAACCCATATGCCCCTGAAAACAGGAAAGGACTCTAAAAATCTGACTAATACATGCAAACAAAAAGGCATTGCAAGCGGCTAAGGCCGACATCATCAAATGTATGGAGATGCATCGAAGTTTGTAATGAAGATGTCATCCGAGTGTGTGGGGGGCTACCTGTAGAGCCACTCCCTCATGAGGACTGAGACATCTCACACACACCCAGGAATCACTGATGTCAGTTGCTGCATCATTGAACCATCGAGTATACGGATGTCGATCATGCTGAAAGGAGTTGGAGCTGAGAAAAAATCAAGTCAAAGGGCGATAAGGAGTCCCTTTGCCTGATCTGAGGCATCGAACAAGAGTGGAAGCTGGAACCAAGGTACATCGCCCTCTCGACCTGTCTTCTGGAATGAATGAGCTGATGTCGACAGAAGGAGGTCCGCCATAGGTGAGGCAATAAGGGATCCTCAACTAAGGAATGAGAGAAAATAGTTGAGTGACTGACAGACTGACACCAACGATGATGATGAAATGGGGGGACTGAGTAGCGAATGGATGACTTCCCTTGTTAGAGCATAAATGGCATGGATGAACTGGCAGTGACTGACACAATATCATGAGGGATATGGGACAGTGGGACTGAAGGTCATAATGTGCGACACGAGAGAGGGAACAAGAAATTAATGACGGAGGACTATGGCGAGATGTAAAGGGACTCGGGATGGACTCCATGGAAGCAATGATGACTCCACTCGGATGCTCTAAACAAGGGTGACTCGATGGTGCTGCCACATATTTAAAGGGTCTAATGGGGACCATAAAAGTGTGAGTACAAGATGGTAACTCACGATGAAAGTCGACACGAACGTGGCCAAGTATGGAGGCAACATGGTGCCCCCGATATGAGTGTTGCAAGTGAAGAAATTCGATTTTGAGGAAGGGTGAAGTGGTGCTTCTTGGAAAAAATATGTCCTGGTGAAGTATCAAATCAAAAAAGCTAATAGATACCCATTTGAGGGCTTGGTGAGATCTTTCAAATGGTATATACGGTTCGTCAAATTGAGCTACATTTTGGTTGCAGTAATCGAAAAAAAAATCAGGGGTTTTCTTTTAATAAAGCATTTTCCTTCCAGATTCACTTATTTTCCGGTGGAGCTGTGGTGAATGTCATGAGGAGAAGAAGCCTTAAATCTTGCGACAATTGTAGCGGAAAAACCGACCGTTGGAATTTGAGATCTATCAGTTGTAGGTAAGAGGCCTAATCCTACTCTTTCATTTCAGTGGATTGAAAGTTCAGTTTAGGTACCCAGAGCTCGTGAACAGGCCAGGTCGCACTTTTTAGGGTCTGTTCTGCGACCTGGGTAGCAAGTTTTGGGTAGAAAAAAGGGACCTGTCCTAGGAAATGACCTGAACAGTGCGACTTGTCAAAAAAAGGGGTTTTCAGTGCTATTTTTGGCTGAGATCTGGGATTTTTATGGTTGAGGGGCATAGGTGCCCCCAAGCATGTTGTGGACATGCCAAAATGTATTTAGAAAAAGGGAAATCTAAACATAGTTTAATCATGTGGTGCGCCATTTGTTTTCGATATGGTTGCATATTTTGAGAAAGGAAATAGATGATTACCAATCTCTTTTGACACTGCATATATGAATCAAATGGACTTTAAGTTTCTAGGTTGGCACACATGTTGCTAATATCCCAAAGATAGTAATTGGGATAATGAACTGATGTTCTCCCTGAAAACATATAGGTTAGTCAACCATAATGTCTATGAGACTGGGTTGCTGATGAAAAATGAAGGAATGATTAGGGGTATCATCCCTAGAGTGATCTTGAAGTGATATGGGACTCTAGAGGTTCTTATAAATGTGGAAGAATAATGGGACTAGAGTCGTCACAACTAATTCACTAGGAGAGTGGTGGGGAACTATTTCTCCTTGGCTCTCCAATAAGGGTGCCCCCCTTATCCAAACATTGGGTGTCAATGTAATGGCCACAAGGTGCATGTGATTCAAATGCATGAATTCGATGTAAGGGGGAATAGATAAAGTCAAGAGTGGTGGCTACTTCCATAATTTCATCATCATAATAGAAGATGGGGTGAATGATGGAAGAAAGACAACCTAACGTGGTGAGGTGACCTTACTCCTCCTCATGAGAGGAGAGGTTTGCATGCGTATCATCACTAGGGGTGACAAAGGAGGAAGCAGAAAAAGGATCTTCCAATGTTGAGACTAAGGAGGGTACTGAGGGGAGGTCGGGTGAAACATCAAGGGTGACTTCCGACCAAGGACCTGTGATCTCGACATCATAAGGGGGAATGCGAATGGGAGCAAGATGCGAGAATAAGGGAGTGGTTGACTCATTGTGCTCAGCCTCGAATTGGCGTAAGGCTTTTAAATAAGAACGATACTCTTCGAGGAGAGGGAAAAATTGAGTGTAGTGTCCATGGAAATCACACAAAGCATAGGGGTGATTTGTGCGCAATGGTTTGAGTTTCGGGATTGAATCAGGTATAGTGACATATACCTCTGGGATATCAGATTCTGGAAACGTCTCGTTGACCATGGAATTGAGGTGAGGCAACTCCAGATAAGTATGGGTGGCGTGACCAACAACATCACACAAAGCACACTCGGTGGTATGTCGTGGAGGCCGAGAAGGTGCAGGGTTTGTCGGGGTGCCCTTGTCATTTGATGCCCTCTTGCGAGCTTTGCCCTTCTTACCCAAAGTGGTCACAACAGGAGGGGGTTCCTATTGAGGTGAATGAGGCACTGTTGCAGTGGGAGAAGTCATAGGGACTGGTTGAACTAGGGTCAAAGCAAGATAAGGTTTAGGCTGACTAGGTGGGGTGGCAGCTGGAGGATCGAGGTACCAAACGGGAATCCCAAGAGTTAGGTTAGGAAGAGAGAGGGTGGCCATAACAGGTATAGTGTACACTCCTGGTGGGGGAGCTAGGAACAATATCTGACCAGAGGGGTAATGACTAGGCGGGATGGATTCAAGGTGGTTGAGGCTTGGAGGAACCTCTCCTGGAGGATAAAGGTGTTTATGGGTACCAACTGAAGGTAAAGCGCCAGGAGAAGGAGGTTCAGAAGGCTGATCAAAGGACATCATGAAAATCTAGTAATCGGGGGAACTAGATGGAGGAGGTTGAGTGACCACCTGTATTTCAGGTGGTTGGGTAGCCACAAATCCTTGTTGAGGGAAAGGATCTGTAAGCACAACCGACTGACTAGGTGCAGGACTGGGAGGAATGGAAGGGATGGCTTACTGTCCTCTCAATTTTTCTTGAGATTCCCATAGCTGTCACATTTGTGGCAGAAGAGGACAATCATGTGCATAACGACCATAAACACCACAACAAGAACAAGGCTTGTTCGTACGAAGAGGCCTATCCTACTTGGGTTGAGTAGTGTTAGGAGCATTACCTTGATTAGGTTCAATATTGCCAGAGGCAACTTGATTTTGATTGCCTTTTCTCCTCCTTTTTTGGGTACGAGGATTAGTTGTGCCTTGCTGTGCGTACACCTGTCTCGGAGGGGGGGGGTGGTTGCTGTTGCGAGTGTTGAGAAGGAAAAGGAGGAGGAGGTGCTAATGCTGTAGGAGCTGGAGAACTAGGCTGTGGATATGGATAATAAGGAGGTTGGGTAGTAGTGTGGTAAACAGGAGGTTGGGCAAAAGGAGGAGGCATGCCGTATCCTAGATATGTGCTACTGGGAGGGGGAAAAGTGCCGGAGGAGCTGGCCCCTCTCTGAGAAAAACCATAGCTCATGGGAGGTTGAGCATACGGATTAAAGAGAGATCCAAAAATACCGTCGACTGCGTGAGATGCCCGTGATGCGTTGGCACCACCAGGTCTGGGAAGATCAAGTATAATGGTATAGACATAACCCGACTAAGCGTAGATTAGGCCATATTTTAACGGAATTTGGAGAGCGGCTTCTTTGGTTTGAGGAAACTGCAATGTGACATATTTCTCGATAGGCAGCAAGAGTGTCCTAAGGAACCAGTCCATGTAGACATGGTCTTCGAAGGGAGGGGCTCGACATAGGCTTCTTCTTCTCCACCATTCCTGAACATGGTCGGAGAGGCAGGTCTCAGATGATTGATGGAAGGAGGTCAAGAGCTCGGTCCCAGTGTCATAACTAAGGGGGAGCTGGGAATAAGACAAAAATGAAGGGGTAAGAGTTGCAAAGGTGGCATGAGAGGAAGGGGCCTGATCAACATACCATTTACAAGCTTCACCAGTAAGCATTCGTTAGAATAACCGAAGATGCACAGAGTCATTGGTAATGGAATTGTACGAACACCACATGTGGAAAGATCTAACATGATTTGAGGGATCTTGTCCAACAATACCTTCAAACTTTGGGATGTCTGAAGGGAGATTTGTTGGCATAGCGGGCCAACTAGCGTCATGGTGTATAGGGTCGTTTATCAACTGGTCGAAGTCAGGGAGGCTGAGGCCTGCCATAAAAGGGAGCCAGGGTGTAGCCAGGATAGTGTCCGTTGCGGTCCCACTAGCGGTATTCCCGGCGGGAGGGCCGGGGTTACCACTAGTATTAGGTCCTGCACCAGACATGGTGAAGGTGAAAGGGGGAGAACTGAAGGTGGAACGGGAAGGAGAACCCAAAGGAACAGAAGAAGATTCAGAGTGCGGACTCGGTTGAGGACTAACTCGAATCCTCTGCGAAGGAGTAAGTCTCCCTACCCGAAACTGAGGATGAAGGACAAGAAGTTTCCGGGATGACTGCCTTGGTGGCACAATGGTGATGACACAAACACGACACAAAGGAAAAAGAGACTGACAATGGCAAGGAGGTGCAGGATCAACCGATTACAATTTCGAAACAAGGGCAGAGAGGTGCAGGATCAATTAATTTCAATGTTTTGGAGTCTTTGCTTGGTGGTGTTAACCAAGCCCTTGTTCACTTAGGGTGTGTGTGTAAAACTGTGTAAATTTTAATTTCTAAACCCAGAAATTTGTAGAGAAAATAGAAAAAGTGTGTTGTATAGCTGTAAATAAACCTGCGAATGTCAGTATATAGGCCCGCAAAACAGAAAATAAACAAATGATAATACAATAATCTAAACCCAAGGAGGCGGGTCTCTCAAAAATTAGTCTCTAGGTGAGCAAAAAACTAACTTAAACAGACTAAAGAAAGCTAATAGATCTTGGGTCAAGAGGGACAGAGATCTAAAAGACAAAATCTGTTGTAAAGTGGTGCAGAAAACAACAACAAATTAGAGGAAAATTGCTATAAAAAGGGGTGGTGAAAGGCTATCTCCAGGAGGAAAGTGGAGTGCCCCCTAATGGAAAACCCAAACAAAGCTAAATAGGCACATTTGGATGGATAACAAGCCGATCTGAAGTGAATCTGAAAATGAGGTATCAGATCTGAAAAATGGCTGAAGACTCTGAAATTTCAGACAACTTGCAACAACAAACACTCTTCCACAAAAAGTGGAGGGTATTGAAGCTCTATGGGGCTAGGTTCCCACTTAGTTGAGCGAAACATAACAATTACAGGTCCAAAACGGGTGCAGACGGAGGTCAGACAACCTTGAACAGAGGCTCAGCAAAACCCAGAAAACTTTCAGAAAAATCCCTGGAGAAAGTCCAGGTCGCAATTTTTGGCTTGTTTTCAGTAGAGGTCACACTTTTTGGGCTATAAAGTGTGCCCTGGAGGTCCAGGTCGCAGGTTTTGGGCATAAAAGTGTGACCTGCACTTTCGACACTCTCAATGGCAGGTTTCAGAAAAATTTGTCATCTCAACTGCGGCTGATGTCGTTCACCTGCGCAATCGGTCCAAAAACATGCAGAAGTTAGAATTTTTATCGTTTTAGGTTTTTATGGATTAAAAACAACACGAAGAATAAGCAAAAAAAGGGGTTGAAGAGAAATCCTAGGATTTGAAGAAGCTGGATATGCAAGGATCAGAAAAATGACAACAGTCGTAAAGGTAAACCCGTGTGGAGTTGCCAGTTGTTAGTATGAATCTTTATTCGAAGTGTACGAAAAAATACCACTTTAGCTACGCATAACTTATAGCCCTAACAGCAGAAATGACTGCTAATATCTTCAGATCTGCAATTAGATGATCAAGACAAATGCTGCAAAAATCTAGATCTATGCATTAGAAGACATTAAACAGTAGAAAAATCAGATTTACTCCATAGATCCAATAGACAACACAAGAATATATCCAATGAATAATTTTACTAATGGCACCTGGGAGGAAAACACAAGAGGGTGTTCCCTGTTCTCCTCAATGGGATGGGTTCTTGTGAGTCCTTAGCACTTCAGATTTAGAACTTCTCTCTCTTGATGGTGTAGAAAACCCAGACAAAAATGGAAAAGTATGGTTGTGACTATGGATCAATAGCCAGACCAAGTGTTGAGATCCAGAGTGATCTGTAGACAACAAAAGGTGACAAATGAATGGGAAAACCTTTCTATTTATAACAAAATATTGAGTTTGTCAAGAGATTGGTGCATAATTAAAATATTATTAACCAAATCTAGATCCAACTTTTATGGAATATTTTATTATATTTGTTTGAGGGAAAAGGAATTTGACTTGAGTCAAATATCCTTATTTGTAAATAATAAATAAATAAATGATTTATTTATCATTTTAAGGATGTGATTAAGTAATAATAAATAAATAAATGATTTATTTGTCATTTTAAGGATATGGTTGAGTAACAATCAAATAAATAATGATTTATTTAATTATTTAAGGGTGAATTATTCATATTTAACAAAGAATATTATTTAAATAAGATTTAAACAATTATTCTTTAGAAAATAATAAGATAAATAATGATTTATCTAATTAATTTCTTTGTTTTGGGTTAAATATAACTAGAAATATTGATTAAAATATTGTTTAACTAATTATTTCTTGAGGAAATCAAACAAATATATATTTATTTAATATTTCCGTATGGGGTTTCCTATTTAGACCACAAACAACTTAATAAAGGTGAATTACTAAGTTATTTTCATAGTGAAAGAAATTTTACTTGGAGTAAAATTGGTATTACATGATGTACTTGGGTCCATCAAATGATAATAGGTTAGATGACCAAAAAATGGTGTAGCAGTACCGAAAGGTGCACCGTATTATTTTAAAATTTAAAAAAAAGTGCAGTGTGCTTAGTTACCCGACTGCATCGTTGACCCTGTGGAATAGAGGAAATGCAGTGCGTTGACTTAAATATCTGCCCCGGGGTGAGTATTTTTGTCAACTCACTGCATTCTGGCATTTCAAAAGGGTCAACGGTGTGGCTGGGTAACCGACCGCACCGCACTTTTTTAAAAATTTTAAATAGTATAGTGCACCTTTCAATTCTGGGGTTGTACAGAAAGGTGCACCGTACTATTTTAAAATTTTAAAAAAGTGTTCTATGGTCGGTTACCCAGCCGCACCGTTGACCCTATGGAATAGCAGAAATGCGGTGTGTTGACTTAAATATCCACCCCGAGGTGGGTATTTTTGTCAGTGCACCACATTTTGGCATTTCGACAAGGTCAACGGTGCAACCTAGTAAAATACCGCATCGTTGAGTATGTAATGATGTCAGGAGGTCTGTGCGCTAACAGAACTATACACCTTGGGGTGTAGAGTTTAGTTAGCACACCACCCTCCCGACACGGTCCATGTTCAACGGTGCGGTCTGTTATACAACTGCACCGTTGACTTAAGAAGAATGCTAGGAGGGTGGTGCGCTAAAAATTTTCAGGTGCATCGTCGTCGGTGTGCTGAATATTTTCTGGTGCACTGTCGCCGGTGTGCGACAAAAAAAGACGCACCAGTACCGGTGCATGTCTATTTTTTGTGGTGCACTAATTTTTTTTTTTTCCAAAAAAAATTATATATGTATATTCCTAAATACATGTCTCATTTAATAAAAAAATTGTATTTAATATGTCAATCATTCAGAGACGTGAAAGGAGAGAAGAGAGGGAACAACAACGACAACAGGCTACCCAGTATAACATGGTTCTCCTATGGGAGGCACGAGAAAGGGAGAGAGATGCGTACCCTCACCCTATTATAGCAGCTACCCGAGGGCCCCTAAGGCAGGTAGGCCTCCTCAAGTTCTATGAGGAGGCTACTTCCCTAAAAGGCCATGGTTTGTTTTTGAGACATCTTACCCGTAGGTGGAATGCCCACCTATAGGCTTTCCAGGTTGGTACTAACTAGTGGTACATGCCCACTAAGGAGGACATATATTTCATTACAGTGCTATCGAGGAGAGGGCTGGATTTTCCCTGGGTCCCAGAGGTTCTAGTTGGTGTACTCCCAGATATACATTAGCGAAGATATATTGTCTCCTTCATATTTTCAGGACTCCGGAGGTCAGTTACGTATTTCTACGTTTGGTAGTGAGGAGGTGAGGTGCCTCTCACTTCTGATTTCGGCCATTTCACACAACACTAACGATAGTCAACACATTAGTTTCCCGCTTCTATATTACGTTGATTCTTTAGTACAGGAGCCATGACTTGTCAGGTGGTCTAGCATTTTTTTGCGGCAGTTCTGTACAGCCTTGGATAGATGTCGTACTCATGCAAAAGGGAGGGTCAAATTCCCTTTTGCTTCAAAGATTTTTTGTATATTATTTGAGAGATTTCCAGAGACGAGGCCTACTTTTGTTCGGCAGCCTCATAGGCCGATGTTGGAGGCACAGATGCACATGTGGGGATAGATGGTGCCCAAGAGGGGTGAGGCTGAGTTTTGTGCGAGGATATTGCATGATGCACTGGATTTGCTAGCCAGTGTTGATGAGCATGCCTTCGTTATGGTCCCTGTCCTTATGATGGTTTGGATTGGCGAGGGTATTCCAACATCCTCTTCACAGATGATGAGTTGTCGAATGATAAAGGTAATATTACTATTTTATTTAAATTTATTCTAACATGTTCTTTAACTTGTTTTTATTAAATTGTGTAATGAAATTGTCTAATTATTGTTGTGTACTTGTATATATTTTTCCGACATTGGGTATTTTGATGGTGAGGACATGCCAGTAGCACCACATGATCCAGGTGTGGATCCTGATGACGACCAGGATATGCCAGATGCTGAGGATAATCAGGAGGCCGGTGCAAAGAGACCTACTCCTACTGGTGTTCTGGTACCGCCTTTTGCTAGGTGCGGTAGGCTTGATAGCAGATTAAGGATGGAATTGGGCAACCAACTCTGTACATGAATTGTTGAGGCGGGAGTCAAGCCCACTACTATGAGAGACATACATGCTGATGGTAGGCTGCTACATATGTGGAGAGGCATGTCACGTGACATGTACAGCTTGATGTGGCATATCGTAGGAGCTGCGACCTTGGTTATGCGGCTGAGGAGGACCTTTGCACATTATAGGCGTGGTCAAGACACAACACATGATAGATATTCCGCGAGCAGAGTCAACACATCATTTGATGATCATGATCAGGAGAGTGATCATCGTTCACCTCGCGTCGCATCATATGAGTAGCCTCCACTAGCATTGAGCAACAGTCATCATGGAGAGAAGGCTGGACCATTGGCCAGGTCGAGTCAGCAACCTACAACATCCAGCAGTATTCATGATCATGAGAAGGTTGGACCATCAACCATGCTGAGTCATCACAATGAGCAGTCGATAGTTGATCCTGATAATCCTGAGGCACTAGTACCAGATCAGCACACACGTGATGATCAACATGTATTCGAGCTTGTCGAGGCTGCACCAAAGACTGAGCAGGCCTTGACTAGTACTACTATTGATGATGTACCACGAGCTGATATATGAAATTTATATTACAGTTGTATATTTTTGACATTATTCAGTTATATATATATGGTCCATGTATTTTATGTTCATGTTACAGTTGTACTTAATTTACATGTTGGTGAGCATCATGATGTGTATATTGTTAGGTCATGTTAGATATGTTCATTTAATGTGCAGCTTGCAGATAGATGTGTATGTGATAGCAGTGATTTCACATGAGATGTATATTTGATGTTTGTGTTTTGATGATGTTATACAATGTTAATTGTGTTTTGTTAAATGATCATGATCACGATGATGTTAGCGAATTTGAATGTGTTTTTTAGTCGAATATGATGTTTGTACGATGGTTATCATGATCCTCATGTTTATTAATTATTTTAATATTAATGATCATGATATTGTAAAATTGTAATATTTGTAATTCTAATTGTATGTAAAATTCTAAAATTGTAATTGTATTTGTAACTGTAATTTTAATTGTAATTGTATGTCAAATATTTGTAAAATTTTAATTGTAACTGTAATATTTAATTTATTGTGAAATTATTGTAATTGTAATTTTAATTGTAATTGTATATATGTAAAATTGTAAAATTGTAATTGTATGTAAAATTCTAAAATTGTAATTGTAATGGTATATATGTAAAATTTTAAAATTGTAATTCTAATTGTAAATTTTAAATTTCTAATTTTGTAATTGTATATATGTAAAATTCTAATTGTATGTAAAACTCTAAAATTGTAATTGTAAAGGTATATATGTAAATTTGTAAAATTATGATTGTAATTGTAAATTTTAAATTTGTAAAATTGTAATTGTACATATGTAAAATTATAAAATTGCAATTGTAAAATTGTAAAATTGTAATTGTAATTCAATTCTAATTCTAATTCTATGTAAAATATTTGTAAAATTTTAATTGTATTACTGTGAAATGATTGTAATTGTAAAATTGTAATTCTAATTGTATTTTTAATTGTAATTGTATGTAAAATATTTGTAAAATTTTAAATAATGGTAAAATAATAAATCTATAATAATATGCATTTTTGTAACATAATAAAGTTTACAAAATAATGCAAATAAATTCATGTACTTTAGAATTATCATTATTTTATTATCTTACATACAAAAAAAAGAACTTTATACATTACGCCATTGTTTTTTAGATCAACATAATTGCAAATTATCAAGTGAAATATTGATTTTAACATTAACACAATGCAAACTACCAATTAATTCAAAATACATATTATAATGTTTCGAAAAATCCATCTTAAAAAGTATAAATATTGATGAAATAGCATTGTTGAACCTCAGAATTATCCTCTCTCTGTCATCCTTTCTCACCCTTTTCCCTTACTTTCTCTTAAGATCACATATACCAATCAATGATAAATGTCATGTTTTGTCTCAAGGAATGCATCTAAATGACTTCCATGTTATATTCTCATGTTCTTGCTATTCAAATAGATTTTTGTGATTTGGCTACAGAACGCAGTCTATTCTGCAACTAATCATGGATTCTACAGCTACTCTCATGGTTTGACAGGTTTCAAGTGTCAAATGGAGAATTGAGTCACATGGGCATTTCCAAAATCATCTCCACATGGATTTTGTCCTATTCACTTGGTCGATATCGATAAGAAAGAAGGCCTAAGATTTTGGTCAAAGGCGTGGTCAAAGGATGAGTAGCCGAGAACAACAGGACTCTTGATTTTCTCTATCGTAATAAATCAAGAGTTAAACAGTCCAATTGCAATTCTAAAAGTTGAATTAGACACCCGTAACAGAATTAGCTCATAGACAGTTATGTTTATTTCCTTTAAATACCAGTTGTACAGAAGAGAACAATTAAGTTTTAAGTTAATTTTTAAGCTTTTGCTGATACGCCATGCATTAAGACTTTGTTCTATCATAATACAAAGATCGTGTTGCCAATGATTTCTTAAGTGCGTCTTTAGCCAGCTAAAATTTCAACCAAATCAGTTGCATAGGGCCCTTGCACTAGAGGAGGTTTTCATTTTTGTTTTTAGTTTAATTTTCCTTGCTCTGTTTTTGACAATTTTGTTTTTTGAGTAGATTAAATGTTTCATTTCAGTTTTGATCAGTAGAATAACATTAATTCATAATTGTGTAACCCTTTTCCTTCTAAAAACATTTCATGAAGTTAGACCTTCCTATTTTCAAATTGAATCAAGTTTGAAGTAATAAGAATTCACAGTTATCTAGTTTTCCTTACTTTTTTGTCTTTTACATTCTTAGAAGATAATTATCAATTAATTGTATCAACGGATATTCCTACAGGTCATTTCAAGAATATGACTCTAAACTAAATGATTTAATGTATAATTCATACAGTTATTGAGTTTTTCCTCTACACATTTTACTTTTTTTCTAGGAACTTAGAAACTAAGGTATAGTTGATTTCTCACACAACATCTCAAGAGGGTAATACTTCACATTGAATGTTGGAGTAAATCAAACATACATTAGTTGTTTAGAGGTAGCTTTACATGCTTTTACATTTATTTTTAGATCCTCATTTAATTGTATCATTGATGTTCCTAAAGTTCATTCCAAGAAATTGATTCTATCGTGTTTCTAGACTGAATGATTGAATGTCTAATTCATGCAATTACTGAGTTCTTATTTTGCATATTTTACCTGCTTTTCTAAATCATTAAGTAGAATTGGTTACTTAACATCATCTCAAGAAGGTGACACTTCATATTGAATGTTGGAGTAACTAAACATACATTAGTTGTTTTCCTTTGCACACTTTACTTGATTTTCTAGAACATTAGAAGTTAAGATATAGATAGTTGCTTACACATCATCTCAAGAGGGTAATATTTCGTATTGAATGCTGGAGTAACTAAACATACATTAGCTATTTCACTTTTTTGCTTTCACTTAGAATAGCACTGCAATTTCAATCTCATTTATAGGAATTAGATCCATGGAATAGGACTAATGTTAAGATAGAATTCATCAAGATAGATACTCTGTTTTTCAGATTATATTCTAACTAGCCAACAGTCTTTTGATTTATTTTTATGTAAATTAGATTAACTTAAGAACACTTCCTTTTCTTCCTTTTTAAAATTCATTAGATTCATTTAATTTATTTCATAGTTTTAGAGTAAACATTCTTAGACATCAAAGAAAAAATCCCCCAAAACAAGACAAAATACAAACAACGAAGTAAGAAGAAGGTTAACTAAGCACATATAGTGCACTAAACTTCATCATTTTACAAACCTCGGTTGATAATTTATGTAAGAAATTTAAGACATTAAATTTACTAAACATTTTAGCACCGTTGCCGGGGAAGTGTAATTAGGTAACCTCATTTCTTACATCTCAAAATATTGATATGCGTAGAGAAAGAGACTCTAGCAACAGATTCATAGCTAAAGGCAGGAGTTTAATCCCTACAACACCACTCACTCCACCAAGACTAAGAAGTGATACACCTTCATCTCAAACCCATATTCCATATTTCACTAGCCATAGACTTCCCGAAGTTCTAAGATCAAAAATCCAATTAGGATGATCTCCTACTTCATCCACTGAGGCAGTATTAGAGGAAGATGATCCTAGATCTCCAATAGAAGGAGTAACCTTTTTCATATCTACATGGAACATATTCTAGCTGAAGAGTTAGAAATTCCTAGTGGAGAGGAAGAAGAAGATCCTTTATTCAACATAACATTTATAGAAGAGCAGTTAACCTTGCAACTTGAATCTTATATCAGCTTTGAAGAATCAATAATGGCAGGAAGAGGAGAAAAAGGAGAAGGAGAATGAGAAATTATAAATGGAGAAAATGTAATATTTGGAGGAGGTAGAGGTAGAGGAGGAGATAGAGGAAGAGGTAGAGGAAATGTAGAAGGAGGCAGAAGAAATAGGGTAATTGATAGTTCTTTTGGATTCCCTATAGTTGATGAAGAAACAAATGCCACAATGAAAAATATCTCACCTTATGTCCTCCCAAATTTTCATGGATTAAATAATGAAGATCCTGAAACCTTTTTATTTGAATTTGAAGCCTTGTGCAGAACTTATGATTATTTACAGGACTCTCAAAAACTCAAATTGTTTCCTTCAACATTGAAAGGAGCAGCTCTAAAATGGTTCACGAGTTTAATCACTCGATCTATCAGAACATGGAATGACATGAAAAGAGCACTTTTAGAAAGTTATTTGGATTATTGCATACCCATTAATCACAAGGATGAAGTATTTAAAATGATGCAAAAAGAGGATGAGAATTTGGAATATTTAATTAAAAGATTAAACTATAACATAAAAAGAGCAAAAATGGATAATTTAGATCAAGATACTTTAAAAGCTCTTTTATTAAAAGCTATTAGAGATGAATGGATAGAAATTCTCAACATGATGGGAAAGGGGGATATCTCTCAACTTCCATTATCTGATATTGGTGAATTATTTATCTATCACTCAAGGGGAAAATAAAAAACTGGGAAAAATCCAAGAGATCCTTCTCTTACTAGAGTAAATAGATTTGCAACTGGAATAGTGAGTAGGGAAGAAATTGGAAACATGCTTGATGAATTTAAAACAGAGATATTAGGGAGTCTTAGTGAACATATAGACACCCTTAAATTACAAAAAAAGAAGAAATATGAGACTGATGCTTTAGCTATTTTCTGTCCCAAATGCAGAAAGAAGCATGCTTTAAGAGAATTTCCTATTGATTCAAAAGTCATAAAGACCTGTATGATTTGTTTAGAAAGTCATGAGACTAAGAGTTGTCATTCAATTCCAAGTCTTAAGGATGTTTTTCAATAAGAAACAACTTCAAATCCAACAGAACCTCTTTGCTTTGTCTCTAGAAGACCATGGTAGGGGCCACAAGCTCAAAGCTTTAAAAATTAAATGAATACTGAGCCCACACCAAATAATGGGAATTCTTGGCAAAAACCTTGGCCTCAATCTCAATCTCAATCTTGAGCTCAAGGAATGAAAAATCCCTATGGAAGATTCTCTCAATACTACTAATATCCTCCATCATATCCAAACTATCCTCCCCAACTAATTCCTCAACAAAATCAACAACCCCAACTCCAAAACCGAAATCCACAACTTTCACTACCATTTCCACAGAGACCAAATCAGCTACCTGCCCAACCATTACCAAACCCCAACAATAAAAATCCTCAAAATACCTACATGATAGAAGGACAACAATTTCCAACCTACATGATTACTCCTCTAGATATTAATGATGTCCAACTTAGATCTAGTAGGATATTAGAAAAGAAAAAGGCTTATGTATATTCAAGAACAAGATAGTTTTGAGGAAAATTCTCTACAGTGAAAAAAAAGTTTTGAGGATGGAACATCTCTTCAAAACCAAAATTCTGAAAATGAAAAATTAAAGAACCAATAATCTCAGCTCCTATAATAGAGCAACCATCAGTACCTACTTCTACACCTCCTTTTCTTGAAAGACTACAAGCTGATAGAGGGGTAGAAAAGTGTATTATGTTGACTAATTATGATTTTCTAGATGAATTTAAAAATGTTTGTATCAAAATTCCTTTGTTATATGCCATTAAAGAGATATCAATTCTAGCCAAAAAAATAAAGGAGTTGAGCATGAAGAAACCAGGAAGAAAAACAAAATAAATAAAAAGAATTTAATCGTAGGAATAATTGTAGACATAATGATGGGAAAAACTGCCATTAAAAAATATTTAGATACAAGAAGTCCAGTTGTAAAAAAACATATCAATGGAGTTGAAATTCCAAATACACTGATTGATTTAGGAGCAACAATAAACATCATGAGAAAACAAACCATGGAATAACTCAACCTTCCTAATCTTCTATATACACCTACATTACTGCAATTAACAGCATGGAAAATTTTAGGTGCTAATATTCGCATGTGGGCTATGTTGATCAACGGTTGTCATTGATGTCAACCCAAGCAGCACCAGGGGCTAACCCAATATTTCATGGGAATTTTGACCTACCAAATTAATATATTCTTGGTCAATAATTCTTTTGATGGTTTCTACTTGTCGAGATGTTTCTGTTGATATATGGAACGCCATGTAATTCTTCACAGTTTGAGGGATATTCATGTTTGAAGTTTGTACCCCCAGTTAGTGGGCTAAAACCCCATGGGGTTGTGGCATGGGTCATTGAAAAGTCATAATTAATATTTTTTAAGCTCCTAAAATCCCTCCCATGTTCACTTGTTGAAGCCCCTCTCAACCTAAGCATTTATATAAATTGTGATCCTCATATCCTCCTCATGCAAGGGATATCACCATTTGAAACAGGTCATCGTGGTATTTTCAATATAATTTTTTTTCTACGAAGGTTCAGAAGCTAAAATTTTTATGACATGAAGCTGAAATCTTGAGGAATCTACCATGAAAATTTCAGATCAAGGTGCACAAAATGTTTAGAGATATGATCTATGGAAGTCAGTGTTTTTGCAGGTTCCTAAAATTCATCTCAAAGAAGTGACCTTGGTAAAATCATCATAACTCTCTCTCTGAGTATCAGATTGCAATTTCGTAAAAATTGGAAGATAGTGCACAATATGAATTTTTCTTTCTATCAATTTGAAATCCAAATGAGGAAACAGTGACACGTGGCATGCCGTACAAGTTCGCTCTGCTAAAACAGTCCATAATTAGGGCATTGTGAGAGATTGGGTATAACTCTCCCTTGAAGAATCCAAATTAGGTCAAAAATGCGGCATTGGAAAGACAACTCAAGGGATTACTATAGGACAAAAAATCAGTTATTGAGGATCTAAAATAACAGAGATACACCAGATTCAATATCGAGCTCCTAGAAGACAAAGAAAAAGCTAGATCATGTGTTGTCAAGGGCTGCAAAGGACCAGAATTTCTAGGGAAGTAAAGCAAAGCAAGGTGAAACAGAGGGTAGCATGACAAGAGTATAAACCAAGGTGCATAACAATAGTAATAATTTCATCACATGAAGTTTTCAAGTGGGCAGCACTGCATACAATCATTGTAAAGGTATCATTGTACTAAGTCATTGTAAATACTTTATTGTACAAATTGTACTGGTGTCTATCTACCAAGAGTTGAAGAGGCAGTGTTAGGTGGTCTAGATCATCATTAGGTGGTTGTGTTGTATCATGGTTGAGAAAAAATCAAACCTCAATATCGTTATCTACAACAGAAGCAGAATACATTGCAACAGCATCATGTTGTACTCAAGTCCTTTGGATGAAACAAACTTTGCAAGATCTTCAAGTACAATTCAGTGAGCCTATTCCCATATTCTATGACAAAAATAGTGCCATCAACATCTCCAAGAATCATGTCATGCATTAAAAAAAAAACAAATTCCGATCAAATATCATTTTGTTAGAGAACAAGTTGCTGAAGAGAATATGAAACTTGAGTATGTTTGTACAAAAGAACAAATTGCTGATATCTTCACTAAACCTTTACCTCTTGAAGCATTTGAATATCTTCGTCAGAAGCTTGGGATTCTCCCAATTTCTCATTATATTACAGGTCTGCAGGACGATTATGTGTTAGGGGGAGTGGAAGTGTGTACAGGTCCGCAGGATGGTTGTGTTTCAGGGGGAGTTACCCTTTCCCATTCATGTCAAAGGGGGAGAGAATGTTGTAGGAAGAGGTGTCATGATCATAGGGGGAGTACTTGTGGAGTAGCATTCTATCTATGTGGTTTTCTCATATCATGGTTGAGAAAAAAGTAAACTTCAATCATGATATGACACAACCACCTAATGATGATCCTAGACCACCCGACATTGCCTCTTCAACTCTTGGCAGATAGACACTTGTACAATTTGTACAATAATGTATTTACAATGATTTAATACAATGATACCTTTACAATAATTGTATGCAGTTCTGCCCACTTGAAGACTTCATGTGATGAACTTATTGCTGCTGTTATGCACCTTGGTTTCTGCTCTTGTCATGCTACCCTCTGTTGCACCTTGCTTTGCTTTGCTTCCCTAGAAAGTTTGGTCCTTTGCAGCCCTTGAAAACACATGATATAGCTTTTTCTTTGCCTTCTAGGAGCTCCATATTGAATATGGTGTATCTATGTTATTTCAAATCCCCAATATCTGATTTTCGGTCTTGTAGTAGACCTCTGAGTCGTCTTTTGGGGAGGAGGATATGAGGATCAAAATTTATATAAATGCTTAGGTTGAGAGGGGCTTCAAAAAGTGAACATGGAAGGGATTCTAGGAGCTTAAAACATATTAATTATGACTTTTCAATTACCCATGCCACAACCCCATGGGGTTTTAGCCCACTAACTGGGGGTACAAACTTAAAACATGAATATCTCTCAAACCATAAAGAATTACATGGCGTGCCATATATCAACGGAAACATCTCGACAAGTAGAAACCATCAAAAGTATTATTGACCTAGAATATATTAATTTGGTAGGTCAAAATTCCCATGCAATATTGGGTTAGCCCCTGGTGCTGCTTGGGTTGACATCAATGACAACCGCTAATCAATAATCTCCCCCTTTGGCGTTGATGGGAACACAAGTACTCCCCCTGCGATCATGACACCTCTTCCTACAACAGGCTAATTTTCCATGCTTTTTCCAAAAAAAATATTCGCCAATTCCCATTTTTTTTAAAATTGATTCACCCAAATTTTATAGTATAAAAATATTTTACCCTAAAAATAGCCAAAAAATTATATATACTAATACAAAATGATTACAAAACTAAATATTTTTACAAAAACAACATAAAATGTTTTACAATTCACATATTGGGGACTACTAAGATTCGCCAAGTTTTTAAACTTTAAGATAAACGTCCATCCTTAAAATTTTCCCTGATTAGCAGATAGGCCTATAAACAAGCCAGATGGTGTGTTAGAAGATATTTCAGTGTCATTATACTCTTGGGAGTATCCTATTGATTTTATGATTTTAACTCCTAAGAAAAATCTAGGAGGACATCCACTTATATTATGAAGACCTTGGTTGGCTATAGCTGATGCTTTCATTAGCTATAGATTTGGTGACATGTATATCTCTGATGGTAACTCAACAAAGAAATTCACTCTATATCCTCCAGTAAGTACAATCACAGAGATAGATGACAAAGAATGGATTGATTATGAAAATGATATACAACCTCTCTTCACTATTTCAACCATTAGTGAAGATAGTCAAATCCTAAATTCTATGGAAAATTTTGAATCATCTCCAGAATATGAACATGCTCAATTCCAAGAAAAATCTAATATTGAATATTTGTCATCTAGGAAGATGTCCCTTTATTCTATGGAATAATTTGATAGCTCTACAGTTGAAATCTTTCCAGGAAAAACTTTAAACATAAACAATAACTTGGAGAGATTACAACAGGAAAAGTTAATCAAAACATTGCAACAACATTATTCTACATATGCATGGGAATACACTGATATGAAAGGGATTATTCCTAAGACTTGTATACATCACATCCACATTGAGGAAAATTTTTAACCTATTAGAAAACCTCAAAGAAGAATGAATCCAAATTTTAGAGAAATTGTGAAAGAAGAGTTGCAAAAATTGCTGAATGTAAACTTCATTTACCCAATTTCAGACAGTCAGCGGGTTTTCCATTTAGTGATTGTGCCCAAAAATAATGGTAAATGGAGGGTATGCATTGATTATCGAGAATTGAATAAAGCTACCCTAAAATATCATTTTCCTTTATCCTTTATAGATCAAGTATCGGATACATTAGTAGGTAAGAAGTATTTCTCATTTATGGATGGCTTTAGTGGCTAGAATCAAATTCAGGTAGCACCTAAAGATCAAGATAAGACCACATTCACCTGTCCATGGAGGACTTATTCCTACAGAGTACTTCCTTTTGGATTGTGCAATGCACCTGCAACATCCCAAAGGGCAGTACTAGGAATTTGTTTGGATCTAATACATGACTGTGTAGAGGTGTACATGGATGACTTTACAGTTTATGGGGATACATTTGAAGAAGCTTTAGAAAATTTGGAAACGATTCTTAAAAGATGTAAGGAAGAAAACCTTTCACTAAGCCATGAATTTTTTTTTTATGATGTTTACAGAAGGGATTTTTTTAGGAAATCACATTTCAGGAGATGGAATTAAAGTTGATAAATCTAAATTTGAAGTCATCTCCAAACTATGAATTCCAAGTTGTCAAAAGGATGTTAGAATTTTTCTAGGATTCATAGGATATTATAGAATATTTATAGAAAATTTCACTAAAATAGCATCCCCACTCTTCAAGTTACTCACCAAAGATTGTGAATTCAGTTGGAATCCTGATTGCCAGTTGGCATTTGAAACTTTAAAATAAAAAATTTCTGAAGAACCCATCTTAAGAGGTCTAAATTGGAAACTATCTTTTCACATTTCAACAGATGCTTCAGATACATCTCTAGGAGCTGTATTAGGACAAAAATATTTGATCTCCTATGCCATCTATTACACAAGCAAGAATTTGACTCCCACTGAGTTAAATTACACTGTAACTGAAAATGAATTCTTAGCTGTTGTTCATGCTATCAACAAATTCAGGCATTATATAACTGGCTATGAAACCTTTGTTCATACAGATCACTCTTCAATTAGATATTTAATGAATAAATATATTACTAATGGCAGAGTTACAAGATGATTATTACTCCTTCAAGAATTCAACATCACGATTCTAGATCGACCTAGAAAAGCAAGCACAGTTGTTGATTTCTTGTCTAGAATTCAGAATATCAAAGATGACACTCCAGTTAAAGATAAATTTCCCGATGAATATATTTTTTCAATAACTACTGAAACTCCTTGGTTTGCAGATATTGCTAATTATCTAGTCACAAGAAAATTACCTTCACATTTGTTTCCTAGAGAGAAATGAAAATTCATTAAATTAAGTGCAAGTTACTCATGGATTACTAATGAATTGTATAAAACAGGTCTAGATCTCATTATCAGAAGATGTGTTCAAGAAGATGAAATGCCTGAAATTCTCAAGCCATGTCATGATGAACCTTGTGGTGGACACTTTGCTGACAAGAGGACAAGCTATAAAATCTTTCATTTAGGATATTATTGGTCATCCATATTCAGAGATGCCAAATAATATGTCAAAATGTATGACAATTGCCAAAGGGTAGGGAAACCTACTCCTTCAAATGAAATGTCATTACAACCTCAGGTACTGATTAAACCTTTTGAAAAATGGGCCTTGGATTTTGTTAGAACAATCAATCCACCATCTAAACAAAAGAGGTATATTTTGGTATGTACTGATTATGTCACCAAATGGGTAGAGGCTAAAGCATTACTTTTTGCTAATGAACGTTCTGTTGTTAATTTTTTTTTTAAGGATATATTCACTCATTTTGGTGTTCCAAGAGAAATTGTGACAGATCAGGGAGCCCATTTTACATCCAAGTTGGTGAAAAATCTCGTGTAAGATTACAAGATCAAGCACATAAAATATACTCCTTATCATCCACAAGAAAATGGTCAAGTAGAGTCCACCAATAAAGTGATTGAAGGAATTCTCACTAAAAATATACATCTACACAGAAGAGATTGGGCATAAAGGCTTCCTGAGGCCTTATGGGCCTACAGAACTACATGGAGGAATACAATAGTACATACTCCCTATGACCTTACTTATGGAAAACAAGTCATGTTTTCTATAGAGTTTCATATCTGAACCTTCAAGATGGCAGTCTAATTGGGACTTGACTTATCAGAAACATAGATTGGAGAAACTTAATGAGCTTAATGAAATCAGGCAAGATGGAGTTCAAAGAACCAGTGTAGTCCAGCAGCAAAGGGCTAAATGGAATGATAAATTTATCAGGGAGAAAAAGTTTTAAGTAGGAGATTGGGCACTTTTGTTCGATTCAAAATTCAAATATTTTCAAGGAAAGTTTCAGACTCATTGGCTTGGGCCTTATGAGATTTAAAAAGTCTTTGATAATGGAGCAGTAAATATAAGGACAATAGATGAAGAAAAGGTACCTCTTCTTGTGAATGGTCATTGGTTTAAAGTATATCATAAACCAATTTCAAGAGAAAAGTTTATCAATATTTTCCAAGATAATATTGATATGAAGTTAGTGAAGAAGAAATCCTCTTCTTCACTAACTTAACTTTTATTTTTCCTATATATAAAAATAATAATATAAATAAATAAATAAATAAAATAAAGTATATAAGTATGAAAACAAATCAATGATTGGCATACTTATACAGAAAATACAGGGTGAAAATCAGATATTTCTGACATCCTATATTTTCCATTTCTTTTCTGCAATAAGTAGTAACAAAAAACTACATTAATATTTCATCTTTGCAGCTCATAATCTATAAATTCATTCCATTCCATAGTCATATTCACTTTCACTCCATTTTCACAGTCATATTCCACTTTCATTCCATTTCACAATCATATTCCACTTACATTCCATTCCACAAACCATACTTCATTTTTTTTTACAGATTATATTCTGCAGCTGACTACATTCTGCAGCTGATTCCATTCTGCAGCTCACTCCATTCTACAGTTAATTTTGTTCTGCATCCACATTTCATTCAGTAGTTCTGACACAATTGTATAGCCTACAAACAAATGATGATTATGGGAAATTGAAGTATTATGTTTTGAAGACCAACATGCTAAAGGGTACCTAAAGGATCAACACCAAAGAAACAACAAACGAAAAGGTTAGTTCTAAAAGGTAAAGTGAAAATTTGTATTTTAATAGCAAGGTTAAAACATTAGCATGTATAATATGGATGGTCACCTGCTTCCTTGACAGATCATCATTTGATTTGATTGCAATTTCCATCATACCACATATTAGCCACATCCTCCGCATTATGTCTCATAACTGTCCATAATTGACTCCCTCTTTGATGATTAATGGTTATCACCGGTTGAAGTGACATACCTATCTACATTTATTCAAAACCCTCGCCACCTATTTATTCATACAAACCCTTGATACCTTTCATCAGTTCTGTAACCCAATTCATTTCATAAACAAAAAAGGGTAATTCTGAAGTTTCAGAACTCTGCAAGCATGGGACTGATAGTTAGATCAGAACTGGTGGGAACAAAGTATATGGAAGGATACCCTCAAATTAAGGAAATGTTGCAGAAAGATGGATGGTTCAAATTCATAGAGAAATTTGATGGTTTCCACAAGGAAATTACAAAATATTTTGCTCGGTATTTTGATGGCACAGAAGTGGAAATTGGAGACATCAAGTTCATAGTTATTGAAACATTCATGGCCGAAGCCACAAAACATCCAAGGCTTGGAGAAAGGTGGTTCAAAAACAAGGAGTTCCATAGTGAATCATGGAAAGTTATACTCAAAAACCCAGGTATGGATGTCTTTGTCTTTAGAAAAGGTATCCCCAGCTCAGCCCTTAAAAGTAACTCGAGAAACATGCTCTTAGTTTCACAGAAGTTTATCACATATGAAGGAAGGTTTGGTTGCATGTATGTATACCATATCTATTTACTGATGAATTTCTTAGAAAATGGTGAAATAAATCTCCCCTTATTTTTTCTAAATAGCTTAAAAAGGATGTCCACAAACGTGCAGAAAATAATATAGTTCATATATAACACCATGCATCACCATGGGTTAGTAAAAATACTGGCTGAATTTCATTTGAAAAGCATAGGAGATACCTGGAAGAATTTTCTTATTAGAAACCATTTTAAAGAAACACTACAACAACCCAAAGAATATAATGTCAGAAATAGTAGAAGGAAGAAGACCGATACAAACATTGAAGACAGAACTGCATCTTCATTGCAGAAGAATGATGAAAATATCATCTCTGAAGAGCTAATAGAGATTAGAAAACAAAATAAAAACAAGACAAGAAGAAATATAAGAAAGAGGAGAAAAGATATAAATGAGGAAAATGTAAATCCTCCACAACTGAGAAGGAGCTCCAAACTTCGAGGTTCGATGAAGAAAACACTACCAAAGGAGACAAACATTGTAAGTTTAGATGAGGAAACTCCAATACCATCTCCTGTCAATATTTCTCCTCCACACAGTCCTCAAAATTCTCCTATTCATAATTTTGAAGGTAGCCCCAGCAGGAAATCTCCAGGCATAGACCCAGCACAATAATAAATATATGATTACATAGAATCATTGGAGAAGAGAAGTGCAACAATGATTCCTATCAATCCATGAGAACCTCTAGTTGAAACTCTCAAACAAGAAATCTATGAACTAGAGATATTGAATAGGCATATTAAACAGGAGAATGAGGCCTTGAAGTATTAGAAAAAGTTGGAAAGGGTAATTCATGACAATACCATTCTACATTTAGGACTTTGGTACAAGAAGAACAAGAATTTGAAAAGAAAGAACAAGCCACTAAACAAGGCAGTCATTAATCTCAAATACAAGCTTCTTATGAGAAAAACCAGGACAAAAATCACTACAAATAAAAGAAAAAGAAGGAAATTGGATGTATTAGCATAATTTTCTGAACAGATGCAATAGGAGAGGATAATTCACATTTTTGGAAAATTTCATGAGGACAAGCAATGACTTCGTAGTGGGGGTATGTTGAACCTCAGAATTATCCTCTCTCTGTCATCCTTTCTCACATTTTTCACTTACTTTATCATAAGATAACATATTCCAATCAATGATAAATGCCATGTTTTGTTTCAAGGAATGCATCTAAATGACTTCCATGTTCTATTCTCATGTTCTTACTATTCGAATAGATTTTTATAATTTGGCTACAGAATGTAGCCTATTCTGTAGCTAATTGTGGATTCCGTAGCTAATCTCATGGTCTGATAGGTTCTAGGTGTCAAATGGAGAATTGTGCCACATGGGCATTTCCAGTATCATCTCCACATGGATTTTTTCATATTCACTTGGTTGAGATCGATAAGAAAGAAGGCCTGAGATTGATTTCAAAGGCATTGTCAAAAGACGAGTAGCGGAGAACATCATGACTATTGATTTGCTCTATCATAGAAAATCAAGAGTTAAATAGTCCAATTGAAATTCTAAAAGTCGAATTAGCCATTTGTAGCAGAATTAGCTCATAAATAATTATTTTTATTTCCTTTAAATACTGGTTGTACAGAACCACGAACAATTACGTTTTAATTTAAGTTTTAAGATTTTTCTGATACATTGTGTATTAATACTTCGTTATATCATAATAAAAATATCATGTTGCCAATTTTTTCTTAAGTGTGTCTTTAGACAACGAAGATTTCAAATGAATCAATTGTCGAGGGCCCCTGCACTGGAGGAGGTTTTTCATTTTTGTTTTTAGTTTAATTTTCCTTACTCTATTTTTGATAATTTTGTTTCCTGAGTAGATCAAATATTTCATTTCAGCTTTTATCAGTAGCATAACGTTAATTCATACCTGTGTAAGCCTTGTTCTTCTAAAAACATTTCATGAATATAGATCTTCCTATTTTCAAATTGAATCAAGTTTGAAGTAATAAGAATTCATAGTTATCTAGTTTTCCTTACTTTTTTGTTTTTTACTTTCTTAGAATAGAATTATCAATTAATTGTATCAACGGATGTTCCTATGGGTCATTTAAAGAAGATTATTCTAAACTAAATGATTGAATGTCTAATTCATATAGTTATTGAATTTTTCCTCTGCACATTTTACTTTCTTTTTAGGAAATTAGAAACTAAGGTATAATTGATTTCTCACACAACATCTCAAGAGAGTAATACTTCACATTGAATGTTGGGGTAAATCAAACATACATTAGTTGTTTACAATTATCTTTAGATGCTTTCACATTTATTTTTAGATTCTCATTTAATTGTATCATTGATTTTCCTAAAGATCATTCCAATAAATTGATTCTATCATGTTTCTATATTAAATGATTGAATGTCTAATTCATGCAATTATTGAGTTCTTATTTTTCATATTTACTTTTGTTTCTAAATCATTAAGTATAATTGGTTACTTAACATCATCTCAAGAAGGTGACACTTCATATTGAATGCTAGAGTAACTAAGCATACATTAGTTGTTTTCCTTTGCACACTTTACTTTATTTTCTAGAACATTAGAATTTAAGGTATAGATAGTTGCCTTCACATCATCTCAAGAGGGTAATACTTCATATTGAATGCTGAAGTAACTAAAGATACATTAGCTATTTTACTTTTCTTCTTTCACTTAGAATAGCACTGCAATTTCAATCTCATTTATAGGAATTAGATCCATGGAATAGGACTAATGCTAAGATAGAATTCATCAAGATAGATATTCTATTTTTCATATTAGATTTTAACTAGCCACAATATTTTGATTTATTTTTATGTAAATTAGATTAACTTGAGAACACTTCCTTTTCTTCCTTCTTAAAATTCATTAGATTCATTTAATTTCTTTCATAGTTTTAGATTAAGCATTCTTAGACATCAAAGAACAAAACCCCCAAAACAACATAAAATAGAAACAACGAAGTAAGAAGAAGGTTAACTAAGCACATATAGTGCATCACACTTCATCAGTTTACAAACCTCTGTTGATAATTTATGTAAGAAATTTAAGACATTAAATTGACTAAATAAGCACATGTACCATATCACTCTCAGTTCTCCTGATCACCCTCATTATCTTCCATTTCGCATGGCATGATAACAATATTGTTCTCAAAAATATGCTTTGATCTAGGGTCATGTCTCAATACGAACCACCAATCCCTATCCAACACATTTGGGTAAAAAAACACCTGGTTGTAGTGTTTGGGGAAAACATAGGGCTCCTTAGCTTCATCCCACATCTTTCTAGTGTTGATAAATATCAGCCTACTATCGTGATATTCCTTTACAATATTCCGATAAAAGGTGTCCCACCACTTGCACCTAAAAATAAGACATTGGAAAGAAGAGAAATCCACTTCAATAATCTCTTCTATCTTTCTGATATAACCTAATGTCCCTCGTACTATTTTTTCATCATGGTCACTAGATCAACTAGATTGATCGAACTCGACTTCCACTCCACAGTCTTGTGTGATTTTTCCAGCATCGACATTTTCTGTGTGAAAATGGTGTCCATATGCCCACATAGATGGGAAAAAATGCACCTATTATAAAAAATTTAAAAATTATAGTGTCATGTGTCTTATAATAACCTAAATGAAATATTGATGTAATTACATTTGAAAGTTACACTATTAAGTTTCAAACTTACATATAATTTAAATAGATTATTACCGAGTTGCTACACCCAATCCCTACGTTTAGCGTATCCTCTTCAACACGCGGGTAATGACCGGTTGCACCATATTTCTCTCTGACTTGGTCAGAAACCCAACTGTTGGGCCATATTTTTGGCATATTTTCTTTTAAATGATTGGGATAAGGCACACTTCTACCATTCAACCGTCTGAATTATTTCTTGTCATTATCCCATTTCATCCTCTTTTGTTCGTACAATGCGACCCACGGCTGTGTCGCTTCAAAATTGTAAAGAACAAATTTATTGATTGCTTTAATTTCTGCATTCGTTGATGAAATCAAACCAAAATTATATAGTACATAGAGATGAAAATATAAATTATATCGATGTTCAACATGAATATTTACTTTGTGTAAATTTGAAAAATTATAAGTTTCTTACTCTTTATCAAGCTCTTTTTTCCACTTGTATGGAGCAACTCCCCTTCTCTTTTGTCTTCATCCCTTTCATCGTCATAAATCACCACGCCTAGTCTATTGTCGATCTACTTGATGTACTCATTGGAATAATAGAAAGACTCATACGATATGTACCCCTCTGCCATAGACCCCTCGGGTTTTGCCCTTTGTCGAACAAAACCTTTCATTTTCATCATGTACCTCTCTAATAACAACATCCAACGACAAGAAACCACCGCAACTAATTCAACCTCATCTACTAGGTGGATTAGAAGAAGAACCTGCAGGTCCATGAAACTCGTCGGCAGTTCCTTCTCAAACATAAAAACAATCTCAACTATCTCTTGACGCCACCGTGGAATGCTAGCCACATTAATCTCCTTTGACGTGATCCAACGTACAAATCAAGATAATTTAGATATGGCACGTCCTAGGTCTTGAGGGAAATCATGTTTCACACACCCACGCATGAAAAAAGGATAATGACACTGCAAAGCTATGAACACGTGCAATAATATACAAAATTAGTTATGTTTTATGATCCCTGTATGGGATAAAATTTATTAATATAAAAAATAATAAAATAATGCTTTTGACATTATACGTACTCTTAGAAGATTCAGATGGTCATGTGATTTCAACCCCGACAAATGGTCATCCACGGTGAAGTAGTGCCATAGTGAAGACTCATATGAAGATGGCAACCTCACACCCATTATAACTTCATTTTCCAAAGAAAGATCATATTTTTTTAAAATCCATGGGACATCACCTTCTTTGAAATACCATGAATTATACAGACCAATGCTTGCCTCTGATCATGTACTTTCTAATCATATTGGCTAATGTTTCTTTTTAGTTTTTGAATTAATAAGATATTTCATAACAGCCAATGTGTCACTTTGTTTTGATGATATGTTCCTCCATAAAGAAGATGAAACATTTTTAAATATATGCATGGAATCTAATTAGTGGGTAATATTAAGATGCACCCAATATGGGAGGTTATAAAATATAGATTTCCTTTTCATCCCAATGGGCAATTTCTCAACATAGGTATCGAAGAATTCTATATCATCTAACATAGGATCCTTCTCCTTCTCTCTCTCATATGCTCTAATCCATTCAGCTGGTGTCGTTATTGGAGGCCTCTGGGTTCTCTCTCATTTACCATTGAAAGTGGATGCTGCTCTTCTGTAAGGATGTTCTTCTGGGCGGAATACCCTAGAGCAATCATACATTGGCTTTCATAGGTCCTTGGACCATCTAGCTTTCAAAGAAGGTCCACAACATTTACATCCAAAATACCCTTTTGTTACAATACATGCGAGATTATTGTATACAAAAAATATGCATGGCATGTTAAAGAATATTATGAAGATCAGAAGAATTTCAACGAATTAAATAACTAATGTGTGAAAGAATATTGTTACGTATATAAACAAATCAATAAATTAAATATCTAATTTACTAGAGCAAACTCCTAATCCTGGATAATCATGTGTCGTGTAAGCACATATGCCATACAACGTAAAACTCCTCTCTGTTGCAATGGGTCTTGATACATCGTATACATTTATCCCATCCCATAATTCCTTCAATTCATCTACCAATGGTTCTATGTAGAAATCCATATTCTTAAGTTGTCTTCTACTAGGGACTATGAGAGCCAACATAAGATGTTCATTTTTCATGGAAAACCATGGGGGGGTATTTTTATTGATCACTACTACAAGCCAAATATAATAGTTGGTGTTCTGGAGGGAATATGGGTTGACACCATCCATGGCTATGTTGAGTCGTAGATTTCGTACTTCATCCTTGAATTTTTCGGGCCATGTATCCTCTATATGATTAATGGCTATTGAATCGGTTGGGATTCACATTAACTCCCAAATCACTTCTATGTGGGGCATGCCACCCCTGCAACATAGCTAATTCTTTTCAACGAAAGAGCCTTTGATTTCTTGGGATTATAGGTGTGTTCCTCAATATCTTAAAATGAGGACTAGTACACGATTTACCCTTCTTTTTTTATTTATCATACCTATCATGCTCACATTTTAGACATATCTCTTTTTTTTCATTTTCTCCTCTATATAGAATACAATCATTTGGACATGCATGATATGATATGTACTCAACACCCAACAGTTTCAACAATTTTGTTGCCTCTTCGTAGCTACCGGTCAAGACATTATCACTCGAAAGAACCTTATCTTTGAATAACTTGTAATTGGTGATCATGGAAAAATATATTAATAAATGTACATTAATGTCGATATAATTATTAACATTCATAAAATTTACCATTTGTAATGTTCATTATGTACTGATTATATTTCTCAAATTTATATAAGGGAGGACTTTATGGTAACTTACCTCAAAATTTCCGAGAAACGTGCATTCGACAAGCCAAACTTTGCTTTCAAGTTTTACAGTAACATCATTGTCCCCAACTAGGTAGAATTTGACTGACCGTCAAGTCCAAAGAGAGGGGTGGTGGAAGAAAATTTAAGGCTTTCGAAAAAAGTCTCAGCGATATGAACATCATCCCCTAGCTAATCATCATTTTGGAATGAATCTAACAACATTGTCTCCATGGCAGTTGTATCCCTTAAGTGATCATCCATACCAAGCTCTATTTGATTGCCTCCATTGCCAACTTGTGAATAACTACTATTCTTGTAGTCATTCCTAATTGGTGAATCTGGACATAGCGGGAATTGAATCTGTGGTTGATTCAACCATTCTTGGTATTGTTCCTCTCTTATTTTTTCTCTTAATTTAGTCTTCTCTTAATTTTACATTATCGTGGGGTGCAATAGAATATGGTAGTTAGGTCGCTCATCATCACTAGAATTCTAATAATTTAAAAATATATATATTTGAACATGATTAGTACAAAATATATGATATCAATTAGTAAGCATGTTGATAATATTGCATGACTAATTGGTTTGACATTGAAATAATTACATTAATCAATATACCAAACAATTATAATTATTACCATCATTGTCCCGGGATTGTGGATAGAAGATGAAATATTGTTACAATTGGCAGGGTGAACCGGTTGTCCATTTCATTTACCAAATGTGCCTTGCAGTATGCTGCTCCTGATAAGAGCTTCCGTCATTTTGGAGCTGTTTGAATATTTTGTGCATCTGAACTCGATTTTAATTCTTCATGACCTGCAAATTTGTATACATTATAAATTTAATTAATTTTTGCATGATTGAAATGGATAAAAAACATAAATTCAATTATATAATGAAAATATAAATAAAATTTGAATTAAATATTACGTCTTGAGATGGATAGGGAGAAATCCATGATGGACTTTGAGAAATATTATGGAGCGAACTGGATTTTGAATAATTTTCCATTTGATATAATTATGATATTTTCTCCCTGCATTTGAGCAAAATCAACAATAAATTTTGGTGTAGACATCTAAAAGTAATGTCAGTGCCTTAAAAATGGACTTCTTGTAATGGATTCTAATGTACAGATAACTGCACTGGTGCATTTTAGTTACTGCGCACTGGTGTCGTGTTATCAATGGACGCACTGGTGTGGTGATAGTAAGTGACGCACCAGTGATGAATAACCGAAAGAAAAAAAAAAAAAAAGGTGCAACTCTATTTTCTTTAAGTGAAAAAAAACCAGTAAATTGAAAAATGTGTGGCAAAATATTTTCGTAAATCTAATTTCATAAAACAATTCTTTAAATACTAAACACTTTTCATTATTTCATTATTTTTGCAAAAAATTTCAGCAAGATATTTGTAGGAGACATATCTGGAGCAAGAGAGCACGAGAGCACTATGGAGCAGCGAAATACGTTCTAACAGAAGTATTCAGACAATCAGAATTCCAAACATTTGGTGATTCAAACCCTGTAGCATATAATTTCAAACGATCTCGTGATTAAATTTTATTAATTTTTTTACTTTTTCTGTAGTTTTTTTACGCAGTAAGAAAAAAAATTCAATTTTTTTTTTCATTTTCAAAATAATAATAATAATAATAATCCAATGTTACCCTAAACCCTTCATTCTTTTTGTTTCTGCCCTTTCTTCTCCATGTTTCTGTGATTTTAGAATTACGGCTTTTCATTTTAGATTTATAGGGTTTGTATTGCTATATATAAGCCTATGACATCTAACCCATGGGAAAACTTGCATTGTCGGATCCCAATCCATGTCTCCCTTGTGTAAATTTAAAAAAAAATAAAAAATTATCAGTGTGCCTGGTGTAACCTAGAACACCGGTGCACTAGATTATCCCAGCGCACCATGAAAGTACTGTGTAATAAAAAATTTCAAAACAATTTTTTTTTTAATTAGTGTGCCATATGTAAAATAGGGCACTGGTGCGCTATTTCATTATGGTGCATTGCGCACGTACTATTTCGCAAAAAAATTGTTTTATTGTGTTAATCGGTGCACCATGTAACATATAATGCACTGCATCGGGTCTCCTAGTTGACAGAGAGCACTGTATGGTGGTCCCTTGTTTGTGTGGGGCGTTTATGCTACAAAAACTAACACTAAACTATTTTTATTATTTTGTCTGTGTTAATCAGTGTGGTAGTTAACATGTAATGCATCGGTGCTTCTTGTTGACATTTAGGACTGTACATTATATTATATTTTTTTGTGGTGTGTTTATAAGACCCCCACACACCGACGTCGGTGCGTACACAATGAATGGCGCACCAGTTTCTTGAGAATTTTTTTTTACCTGAAAAGTTCACAATTTATTTATAAAATATATTAATGAATGATATGGTACAGGTTTCATATTGATAGAGAAATGACTGACAATATATCAAGTAACAAAAATACTAATAACACATCAACAAAAGAAAAAAAGGAAAGTTCATTGTAAATTCTTTACAAAAAATAGTATTTTTGAACTATATGTAAGTTTAACTAGTATGTATTTTTTTACTGTGTATCATGTAGAGCCACAAAATGGTGAAGCTCGATAAGATTATTTATGATCTAGGACCAGAAGAGCATAAAAGTTTGATGGAAAAAATGCAAAAGGATGAATCAGGTGAATGAAAAAATACTATCGATCCAATCTGAGTTTCTTTTTTTAATTTTCATTAATAATATACTTAAAATTATTAGATAACATGTGTCAAAAAATCCATTAATTCACATCTGTTTAATGTTCTATAGGGACCAACAACTCAGAAAAAGAATGTTATAAGAAAAAAAAAATAGAACATTCAAATGAAAATGAATTGCTCCTTAGCTCATTTGGAGTGGTGCTGGAGGTTAACGAAAGGAGGAAAAACTTTTACAAAAATTTGAGGGATCTAGTGGAACAAATGTATAGACGTTCTTTCCACTTACAATACAAAAATCAATCCAATGATTCCAAGCATGAAATTTTATCTAAACTACAGGAAGAGTTTCCAGGGAATTGGTCAATGATACATGTCAAACTTTTAATAGCAAAAACGTACAACAACAAAAAAGAAAGAATGAAAAAGCAATATTCCTTTAAATGTTTGTCTAGAATTATTTATGAATATCATTTGTAAATATCATTTTTGTTATATTTAGTTTTCATATATCAATCTAAAAATTAAATAGTTTATTGTCATGTTACATTTTCAGGAAGATTATGAAAATATCAAAAGATGAACGAGCTATTATCAGAAATATGCCAATAGGAATGTCCAAAAATGTGTACAAGGAGATGGTCAAAGAAATGGAAAAAATTACATCACAGGAGGAGCCATCTCAACAACAATGTGCTTGAAATGTAATATGTAATCATTGAATTTTTTGATCATTAGGTACAATAAATAAACAATTTAGCATTAAATATTAATTTTCAAGTATTTTCTTGTTTTGTTAGGTCCCTATATTACTAGTATAGTCCCTTATTGTTGTTAGTGTAACCCCCTTATTGTTATTATTGTACCCTTGTAACCCCCATTTTTTTTTTATTGTGCCCTTAAATTATTATTGTTAGGTCGGCTAGGATTACATTGTGGCCCACTAGGATTACATTATGGCCCCATGGACTCCTATATATAGAAAGGAGGTTTTGTGAATTGTATCATCGAAGAATTGTTCATTCATGTAATGTATTGGAGGTTTCCCCCTCGAAGTGGCTTATTTCTAAGGCGTTGATATCTCTTTTCTTCTCTTTTTGGAGTTGGTTACACAACATTTGGTATCGGAGCCTTGGGATTCTAGGGTTTCGCTGCTCCAAACAGGTCATCGTGGCATTTTCGCTATAAATTTTTTTTTTACGAAGTTTCAGAAGCTGAAATTTTTAGGGTGTGAAGCTGAAATCCTGAGGAAGATTTTCTAAAAATTTCAGAGCTTGGTTCGCAATATTTTCGGAGATATCATCTGTGGAAGTTAGGCCTTTTTTCAAGCTCCTAAACAGGTCATCGTGGAATTTTCGCTATAAAAAATTTTCTACGAAGGTTCAGAATCTGAAATTCATATGGTGTGAAGCTGAAATCCTGAGAAAATTTGTCAAAACATTTCAGAGCTTGGTTCGCAATATTTGTGGAGATATGATCTGTGGAAGGTAGTGCTTTTTTAGGCTCCTGAATTTGATCTCAAAGAGGTGATCGTGGGAAAAGTTCAATAACTATCTCTCTGGAGATTGGATTGGAGTTCCGTCAAATGTGGTCACAATTACACGGCCTGTAATTTCTTGGATATCAATTTCAGAGACAAAGAACAAAACAGTGACACATGGCAAGTCGTACAAGTTCGCTCTACTGAACCAGTCCAAAATTAGGTCATTGTGGGAGATTGGACACAAATTTGTCTTGGAGAATCCAAATCAGGTCAGACCTGTGGAATTTGAAAGAAGCTTCAGAGGGCTACTACAGGGCTGAATTTGAGATATCGAATATTTTCAATTACAGAGATAATTCAATTTCAATATCGAGCTCCTAAAAGCTAGTAAAAGGTGTGTATTTTTTTTCCGAATTACATAAGTCTTATTGGAAGAATCAAGTTGAATTGATTCCAAGGGAAACTTGTAGAATAGATATCAATATTGGATTTTAAAATGGCCCCTAAAAAGAATTCAACACCCATTAAGCCCTCAGAAGGCTCTACTATGACTCATGAAGATGAAGAATTGCAACATGATCTATCAAAATTACAAGAGCAAATGCAACAGTTTTCACTCTCGCAAAGAGCAACAAAAAATGAAATGGAAGTTTTGAAGAAAGGCATGGAAGTGAAGATGGACGGTTTGAAGAAAGGCATGGAAGTGAATATGGACGGTTTGAAGAAAGGCATGGAAGCTAAAATGGATGGCATGGAAGCTAAGATGGATGGCGTGGAAGCTAAGATGGATGACATGAAAGACAACATGGAAAACATGAAGAGTGATCTAAAAGCATACATGGAAGGCTTGATGACAAGCTTAAAACCAGAAATGATTCCTAATGGCGGAAATATAAGAGAAGAACCTCATGATGAGAACAAAATAAATGTTAATCGTGATTTCATAAACTCGAATGTTGGTGGGAAGAACCACCATATTCCAAAAATGGATATGAGGAAGTTTGATGGAAAGGATCCTGTAACATGGATACTACAGATGGAGCAATATTTTGATCTCCATAACGTGCAAAACACACAAAGGTACGCATTGCAACTTTACATTTAGAACAAAATACATTTGTATGGTATCGATGGCTTTGCTCCCGTAAAAAAATTGTCACTTGGTCAATTTTTACGGAGGAAATGATAGCACATTATGAGGATACAAAGAGCAACACCTTCTTTACCCAATTGATAAATCTCCAACAAAAGGGTTTAGTGGGGCAGCACATTGAGGACTTCCAAAAATTGAATATAAGGGTAACTGATCTTACAGAGGAACACAGGATTGATCTCTTCCTAGGCACTTTAAAGGATAACATCCAACATGAAGTTCGCGTTTTGGAACCTGATTCATTGGAGAAGGCATTCGGGTTGGCAAGAAAAGTTGAATGTAAAATTATGGCGACAAGGAAGCCTACCACTCAATTCTATAAAGAAGGAAGTGTTGCTACGTCTAGATTTCCACAACCTACAAGGTTGACACCACAACAATTGGAAAAAAAAGAGCAAAAGGGCTTTGCTATAGTTGTGATAGCAAATACACTAAAGGTCATAAGTGTGCTGAGAAGAAATTATTTTACATAGATTGTGAAGAGGAAGAAGAAAATGAACAAGAAGAGGATATACACCAGGAACCAGCCCTAGAAGATGAAGAAATGAGTCTGACCATATCGTGTAATGCATTGGCAGGAATTACCACTCCTCAAACTCTCAAGATAGAAGGACATATCAAGAAGAAAAAGGTAATAGTGTTGATTGATTAGGTAGCACCCATAATTTTATTCATTGTAAGGTAGCCAAGGAATTAAATTGTTTTCTATACCCAGCACCAGAATGTCAAGTGATGGTTGCAAATGGAGGAACTATAAATTTCTCTGGAAAATGCCATAATATCAAGCTAACCATGGGGGAATATGTATTGACTAGTCCAATGCTTGCCATTCTTATGGGAGGTGCTGATGTTGTACTAGGAGTACAATGGTTACAATCTTTGGGGACGGTAGCTTTTAATTTTCAAGAACTTTTCTTGAAATTTTTTTCAGAAGGAAAGGAAGTCGAATTACGGGGTATTGCGGGGAAGCCAAGAAGGATAATAAGCTCTAATTTCATGACAAAGCTTCTAAATAAAGAACAACGAGGCGTAATTGCACAATTATTCTCACTAGAAGTTCCAACATCAAAATCATCTATTTCTGCAGATCTCCAACAAGTCTTGGACAATCATTCCAAGGTGTTTGAAACTCCCAAAGGACTCCCACCTATTCGTGATCATGATCATGCTATTCATTTGATTCCAGGAAGTGTTCCTCCAAACATCGGGCCTTATAGATATCCTTACATCCAAAAGAGAGAAATTGAACGTATGATTGCAGAAATGTTAGAGGCGGGTATAATTCAACCTAGTCAAAGTTCTTTCTCTGCTCCTGTAGTATTGGTACACAAGAAGGATGGATCATGGCGCATGTGTCCGGATTATAGGGAGCTCAATAAGCTCACCATTAAAGATAAATTTCCCATTCTGTGATTGATGAATTATTGGATGAATTACATGGAGCAATTTATTTTACCAAGTTGGATCTTCGTTCAGGATATCATCAAATTAGAATGAAGACTGAAGATATTCCAAAAACAACATTTCGAACTCATGAGGGTCATTATGAATTTTTGGTCATGCCTTTTGGCCATACCAATGCACCTTCTACATTTCAAGGGTTGATGAATTCCATTTTCAAACCCTTCCTTAGAAAATTTGTGCTAGTATTTTTTGATGATATACTAATCTACAGCAGGTCTTGGAAGGATCATGTTGAACATGTTGACAGGGTGCTCAAACTATTGCAGGAGAAACAATTATATACAAAAACATCCAAATGTTTCTTTGGAGTACAAGAGGTGGAATATCTGGGTCATATTGTATCTCACGAGGGTGTTAAAGTAGACCCTAAGAAAATTAAAGCCATTAAGGAATGGAAAGTCCCCACAACCATAAAGCAGTTGCGAGGATTTCTCGGGTTAACAGGGTATTATCGCAAGTTTGTTAAGAATTATGGGAGAATAGCGGCACCTCTAACAACATTATTGAAGAAAGATGCATTTTCATGGACTCCTGAAGCAACTAAGGCCTTTGAACGTCTTAAAGAGGCAATGTGCCTAGCACCGGTCTTAGCTACACCAAACTTCACAAAAACCTTTATTGTGGAATGTGATGCCTTAGGAAATAGAATTGGTGCAGTTTTAATGCAGGAAGGAAGACCCATTGCTTTTGAAAGTCGTCCAATCAAAGGAAAGTATTTACAGAAACCTATTTATGAGAAGGAAATGTTAGCAATACCGCATGCACTAAAGAAATGGAGAACTTACCTAATGGGAAGACACATCAAGGTAAAAACTGATCATGATAGTCTTAAACACTTTTTGGAACAAAGACTATCTTCAGAAGAGCAACAAAAATGGGTCACAAAGATGTTGGGTTATGACTTTGAAATAATCTACAAAAAAGGAAAGCTTAATGTTGTTGCAGATGCACTCTCAGAAAGAATGAAGAGGTGGAAGCATTGCTTTGTGCCATTTCTATTATCCAACCAGATTGGATAACCGAAGCAAGAGAGGAATGGAAGAAGGACAAAGATGTATGGACACTCATTCAAAAGTTGCAGCAAGATCCTAGTACATATGATACATTTAGTTGGAAAAATGATTCCTTATGGTACACAGATCGCTTATATCTTTGTAAGAATTCCCAACTAAAACAAAAGATTCTTCTGGAATTGCACACTTCTCCTTTAGGAGGACACTCAGGATTTTTAAAAACTTACCACAGGGTGAAGAAAGAATTTTTGTGGGATGGCCTTAAATCTGATATTCGAAAGTTTGTGGCGGAATGTTTGGTTTGCCAACAGAATAAAGTGGAAACAATTAAGACCCCAGGACTTCTACAACATTTATCCATTCCAGGTCAACGTTGGGAGGAGATTTCAATGGATTTTATCACAGGTTTACCTAAGTCCGAAGGAAAGAGTGTCATCATGGTGGTAGTTGATAGACTTACCAAGTATGCACACTTTTGTGCATTATCTCATCCATTTAAAGCAAGTACAGTTGCTACTACATTTATGGAAAGAATTCAAAAGCTTCATGGAAGCCCAAGGGTTATTGTGAGCGACAGAGATCCCATTTTTACTGGAAATTTTTGGACGGAGTTATTTTCTTGTTTGGGTACTCAATTAGCTCATAGCTCATCTTATCATCCTCAATCTGATGGTCAAACTGAGATAGTAAATAAATGTTTGGAAGGATATCTTCGTTGTTTTGTATCAGATAAACAAACACAATGGGTCAAGTGGTTACCTCTTGCTGAATGGTGGTATAACACTTCCTTCCATACTGCAGCAAAAATGACCCCATTTATGGCACTTTATGGATATCATCCACCATCCATCACATCATCTTTAAGGAAAATTCGAAGGTTCAAGCAGTGGAAGATCACATCGAGCATCAGCAAGAAGTTCTCCAACTCTTAAAGGATAACCTGAATTTGGCACAAAATCGAATGAAACAACAGGCAGATCAACATCGCAGCGAGAGAAGTTTTGATGTAGGAGATTGGGTATTTTACGGCTACAACCATACAAACAAATGTCCCTCAAGCAAGCTAAGAAGGATAATAAATTATCGCCAAAGTACTATGGTCCTTACAAGGTGTTGCAAAAGATTGGTACTATGGCATGCAAATTGGAGCTTCCTGCTTCTTCGCGAGTACATCCAGTTTTCCATGTTTCATGCTTAAAGAAGGTTATAGGTGAAAATCTTCCGGTTCAAACAATATTGCCAGAACTTGATGAGGAAGGAAAAATCATATTGGAACCTGAAGCAGTCATGGAAACAAGAACTCGACAGCTACGGAATCGATCAATTTCAGAGTATCTCATCGAGTGGAAGAACTTACCCACTGAAGATTCTACATGGGAGGATGAGAATTTTATACAGAAGCACCCGGAGCTACTCAAGTGTTGAGGACAACACTTTTTTTGAAGGAGAGGGGCATGTTAGGTCCCTATATCACTAGTATGGCCCCTTATTATTGTTAGTGTAAACCCCTTATTGTTATTGTTGTACCCTTGTAACCCCCATTTTGTTATTATTGTGCCCTTAAATTATTATTGTTAGGTCGGCTAGGATTACATTGTGGCCCACTAGGATTACATTGTGGCCCCATGGACTCCTATATATAGAAAGGAGGTTTTGTAATTTGTATCATCCAAAAATTGTTCATTCATGTAATGTATTGGAGGTTTCCCCGTCAAAGTGGCTTATTTCTAGGGCGTTGATATCTCTTTTCTTCTATTTTTGGAGCTGGTTTCACAACATCATTGAATTTTTTGATCATTAGGTACAATAAATAAACAATTTAGCATTAAATATTAATTTTCAAGTATTTTCTTGTAGAAAAGAAGAGAAAATGGAACCCATTCAGCACATAAAACATGACAAGAAGGAAGAAAATGGTTGATATCTAAGTTTGTGAGTAATTGTTACTTCCTTATAACAACTTAACTAGATTTCATTTTTGTATTTTTTAAGTTGTTTTACAAAAACAATCATTAAACATCTTCAAACAAGTGCTAACATACAAAGAAGAACCATTAGACGAATTGATTAAGATTAGGTTAAATATGGGTTGTGAGTATATGTTGGCATATCAGAAATTAATTGTGGAATTTGTAAGCATCTATCGATCATGTTTTACTTAGATCCATCTATAATTAATAGAACACAAAATTATTTTATATTAAATATATGATTTGTTATAGGGTATAAAACTTGCAAGAAACAAAGTATGGAACTGTGCCAATGGATGAAATCTTAAAAGATGGCATACTACATGGTTTTGAAAGAATGCATATAGTTCATGAGTTTACTATTGCTATGGTACGTCATTTCTTTTCGATTTACATTGATATATATTATTTAATATTGCAATTTTCATTATTCTCACCAATATATATACACTCATTACAATTTATTTTTATGTTTGTAGATTGAAGGTGAAGAAGAAGAAAACAATAAAAAACATGAACAACACATTCTTGAAAATAACCCCAAGTCATGGAAGTAGCTTTAGCAGTGATAGTAGTTCAAGCGAAGAATGATGATCACTATGTTTGGATATCAAAGCAAGGCATTGCATTTTTTGAAATATTTTTCTGTGAAATCATACATTTTGTTTAATGTAATGGACATAGTGTACCAATTGAAAGACAAAGGGATACCAATAGTTGTCCCATTTTGTATGACAAAGACTGTCTTATTCATATATATATAATAAAATATGTTCTAATTTATTCTATTGTGTTCTCCATTGTCGCTGTGAAATGTAACACCAATGATTAAATTTATGGATGATTAAATATTATAACGAAAAGACATGAAATTTGATTATATGATATAAAAAATTAATCTAAACATCACATTTATATGCACTAATAAAAATTTAATTCATATGAATATTGTTATAAGATATATATGTGTTGCCTTTTGATGAATATTGTTATAAGATATATATGTGTTGCCTTTTGATGAATAATGAACTTAAAAAAATCATAATAACTATGATATGAGATAACAAATTAATCCAAACATCACATTCAAATGCATTAATAAAAAATTAATTAATGTGAATATTGTTATAAGATGTGTCGACTTTTGATGAATAATGAATTTTAAGAAATCACAATAATTTCACTGTCACAGATCGATGTTACTAAAAAATACAAAATGAACACCAGTGTGTGCCAGTTACTGTACACCAGTGCGTTTGTATGATACAGCACACCGATATGTCTCTACGACCTATGGGCACCACACAAATACCAATACCAATTATAAATCTCAGTGCGTTTGTGAGATCCGGCGCACTGGTGCGTTTATGTGAGACTACACACCGGTGCATTTGTACGACCTATGGGCATTGCACAAATACCAATACCAATTATAAATCTCAGTGTGTTTGTCTAATACTGCACACCAGTGTGTTTGTATAATTCTATGTACCATTGCGTTGAGACGACGTATGGGCACCGCACAAAACCCAAGACCAATTAGAATGGCCCCATGCGTTGTATCACCAACTTTGCACTTGGTGCAGTTTTATACCTTGACGGCCTGGTGCATGCACTTTCGACTTCCTGGGACCACCTTCTAGATGACACGCACTGGTGCATTGACACCTTAGTAGTGCACCGATGAAAAAAACATCTGTAATAACCTTCGGCCACCCAGTTTTTTTTAGTTGTATTGAATTTATGTTAAAATCTCCGCCAAAACCTCCGTAACCATAAACAGATGTTGTAGAAAATGATTTTTTGACAATTTTGGCCAGTTTTATAACACTGAAAACCTCCTTTATGACCTCTGTTAGAGGATATTTTCCTTGTAGTGAATGATGAGTCTTCTTCTCTACCAGTTTTAACCATAACATCTTTTTTTGATCCTTTTCAACACATATTTTTAAGTGATGAAAATATTCAGGAAATTTTGTCCTTGGAGGAATTACCTTGGGAAGATCTTCACCATAGCTCATATTTTCTACAAGACCTTGATAGAGTTGAAAATGAATTTTAAACAATCTTTGTGACTAAATATGTTAAGGAACCTCAAAATCCAATGTCAATCCTACATTCAGATTCTAAGACGAATTTAGGAAAATTTTTGGCAACAATTCCAATTGACATATAAATCAAACCAGGAATAACTGAAAACATTCATATAGGTGCTTCATGCTCAATATATGAAATTAACGTGTACAAAGCCTTATTTCACGAATTTTGGGACATCTTTTCCTGGTCTTACAAAGAAATTCCAAGAATTGATCCTAATATTGTAGTTAACTAAATTAATTCATACCCGGATACTAAACCTATTAGACAAAGACTATGTACAATACATCCACGAAAATTTGCTACTATTAAAGCTGAGGTTCAAAAACTACTTCGCGCAGGTTTCATTTATACTATTCCATTAACGGATTGGGTATCCCAAATAGTTATAGTGACCAAGAAACAGGGAACTATTAGAGTATGTGTCGATTATAAGAATATTAATAAATCTTGTCCCAAAGACAATTATCCCACCTGTTAGGCACCTATAATATTTGTTATAGCGAAAGGTGGCTAAGACTTTTTGAGCCTTCAAGGAACAAATTTTATTACTAAAAAGTGTTGGCTCTTGAAGACTCTTGAAGGCCTCATGCCTTTCCTCTGTCCAAAACTTCACTGTTGTTTCCCTTCATAACTTAGAAATCCTGCTGATTTCCAAGCCAGATTACTGCTGCAAAAGCCTTTTTCCTTCCTCCCACTTCAAAACTAACCTTCATTTGCCTCCCTATTTCTCCATAATATTCCTCTATTTTTCATGAGTTCCCTTCTTCCATTCATGAAAAGCCATTTTTATAAGGTTTAAAACCCACTTTTAAGCCTTATCGGAACCCTCAATTTCCCTTGAAAACCATTGGAAAACCATAAAAACCCACATTTTGTACATATATGGGTCTTAGCCCCTTCCTGCATAAATCCCTGGTCGTATGACCCTTCATATGACCCTCAGCCCCACAATCGGGCATCGAGCCATTTTAAATATATTAAACACACCCGCCCAAAGTTTTAAAACCTTTGTTTTTGTTAAAATTCGATTTTTATTATATTACAAACTTTCCGCCGGTCCGAATTTCAAATTAATCTCCACCGTCGATCTGATCTACAGATCGATGGTGCGGAGCCCGTCTCCCGTGGTCCCTACATTCCACTCACCCCGTCCAAAAACCGCATGGTATCTATCGCACAGCCTTTGGGCGAAGGTGGTTTTTTCCCAAACACCAGCGATTCCATACGTCGTTTGACGCGTGTCCTGGGCAATGTTCATAAAACCTTTGTCCATTGCGCGTTATTGTTTGGACATGGATGCCCAACGATATCGCTATGCACCATCCGATCTGGGGTGGGTCATCCAACAGTTATCGCTCATAGAAGATGCTCGATGCTTAACGTGGTCCCGGCACACCATCCAGTTAATCTCCGCCGTCGATCTGATCTGCAGATCGACGGTCCATATTCCATCGCCCTGATTCCATTGCCCAGTCAACGATTCTCTGTTTTGACTTTCCCCCTCGCTCTCGACCGTCGATATCTGCACGATCGACGGTTCTGATTTAATCTTTCTTCCGCCTTCTTCGATCAATCCTGACGGTTGGATGATGCCATCCAACAACCACGCTTCCTCCACATACCTCCGCAGTAATAAACCTATAAATGCATGGATTTTATAATAAGTTGTTAATATTTTGCAGGGTTTCGAGGTTTTATCGCCATTTTTCGAGGAAAATTCGAAGGCGGAGGATGACGATCCTCCCGCTTTCGATTCACCAAAGGAAATCCTTCGCAGAGTATAATTTCATGTTTCTTCAATGTTTTCCTTAGGCATTGATGCCACATAACCCTGCGCAACCCTGTTTATCAGCAAAAACATAGCAAGTCAATCACAAATCACAGAGTATCAGTGATGGGGATCAAAGTGAACCAGAACAGAGGATTAAAGGACAGATTTATGGGGATTACGTCTAAGATGCTTATCAAAATCCTAATCCCCAAGAAAAACACAGTTTAAAGAGAATTTGAAGTGTTTTTCACCGACGAGAAACCCTCCACCGCCACAAATTGAGGCAAATTGATCCCTCTAGCTACCACGGTGACACCTGTACCTCGAAGAATTCAATAAAAGGCCGAATTTATTGATAAAATAAAAATATTCGCCTTAGCGCAGCAAGAGAGTTACTTCTGCAGGGAAGATTAATGCAAATAATATCTGCAAAGTAACCCCGACATCACACAGAGCCTCAAACGTCAACAAAAGCTCCCACAGAGTTTAATCTTTATGTAAAAACATTTAATACAGAGGATATGTATGTAAGTTTCTTCATTGAGCCCCTCAAAGGCCCATAAACCATTTAAGTCTGTATTAATTGTAATTAAGATCTTTTATTAGATCTCACCTCCTCATCCTTCTATATATACTTCTTCAGAAGATGAGTGAGGGGTTGGTTGCAGAACTTCGAAATACATTTGAGCTTAAACTTCTGATTGTAAATAGTGTTCATTGGCCCTTGGAGCTCTGCTTGTGATAGATTAGTTAGGATGAATAGTGAAGATGATTGCTGAACTGAAACATTGGACCTGAAGATTGTAACTGGTTTGACATTAATGACAAGTTGTTTCTTGGGATCCTGGTCTATATCACTGTTGAAGTGCCTCCTTCTTTGTTATTGTTTTCCCTTCTATGTATGTCATATTGTTCACTTTCTCTGATAAAGAACAACATTTATAGAGTTAGGACCTACTGTATATCAGTAACCTTCTCTAACTGAAAATCTTTATCTCAATGTTTTCCTCTAATTTGTTTATTTAATAATGATTTAATACAGTTTAAGCAGTTAGGAATGTTGGATTTCCCTCATCCTACTATTTTCTTTAAACATTGTTTCTTGAAAGTTATTTTCCTTATTTGCTTATTAAAGATGATTATGGAAGATATGGTGTGCCTTGGTCCTAGTTTTTCTCCAAAAGCAGATTCTGAAAGTTTCCCTTGGTGATTGACTGAAAGTAGAATAGGTTTAAAAGTACTTTATCTGATCTTAAGTTACACTTTGTTTCTCTTATGTGTTTTCATACTTTCTGAAAGTAATTATGTGGATTGCTGGATTGTTTGTCAATTAAGCTACTTTAATAAAAACTTGCCCAAGAAGTTTATGGCTAGCCCTGTCCTTGGTTGGTTTTAAACAGTTACTTAAGAGGCTTTTCTTATTTGGACTGACTATAAATCCCTTGTGAAATTATTATCAGTTTCCACGCCTCCAACACTTTATTGTTTCCATTCCATCATTTTAATCTCAATAATCTTGTGGTATAGATGACTTGCCCCTTGGATCACTCTTGATGTTGTTGCTCAATTAAAGCCCAGATATGACTCCATAGCCCAATGGACTAAAAACCAGCGTTATATCTATCTTTTAGCCAAAGTTGTTCTATTTTCTTGCAACTTCTCACCTTTGAAACTTTTTGCACTTAGAACTTTCCCCTCAAGTAATATTCATACTCAACCATCCAAAAAACAAACAAACCTTTGGCCTCCATAACTAGCCTAATATTATTACCCCAAACTTCAAAGACAAATCCATCTTTGTACATATTGGAGAGATCCCTCTCCGAATTCAGGAGGGCTAGATCCTAGAATCCCAAAGTTGGTTGAAACGATGTTGCTTCTGCAGTTTTAGTCTCACCGGTCTGCTAAAATTACAGATCCCTAACATTTCTGGCGACTCTGCTGGGGACCAAACCCAGAATCATTTTCATTTTAAGGTAACCATAGGATATCAGAGATTCATTGCAAAGAACCTTTGCTATATTAACCAGCTGAGCCACCAGCAACTAACATTTTTGGCGACTCCGCTGGGGAATCGAACCCAGAATCATTTTTCATCTTTATAAAACTTTTAGAGTAAAATCAACCTTTTCAAGCACTACCAAGAGTGGTAATCATGGTAAAACTTGTTTGAATCAGTGACAAGCTAGGTAAAACCTAAGTTTCTCTTAAGACTTTATCTAACCTTGAAAGATTAGCTGGCTTAGCCATAAGAGTAAACTGTCTTTGTCTCACAACCATAGCTAAGTTTTGAAACAAAGTTAGGATATTCTTAAAAACCATACAACTGAAAAATAACTTAGAAAAACCTAAAAAATATTTCAGATTGGTATCCAATAAACATGGTGGTGGACCATAAAACCTTTTACCTCCTTAGGAGCTAAAAACTTCCACTTGGCGACTCCACAATCCTTAGCAGACCTTAAGACTCCACTGGGAAGAACCCTCATCATTATAACATCATTCAAACTCAGTTAGAGGACTGTAGGATTAAGATTTGTGTAAACATATTAGTTAACCTCTCAAATACTGTCATACCTGGTTGAACTTTTCTTGTTTATTTGGGTCTAATAACACAGCATAGTGGCTCCCAGAAAGATTCACACTAGAGCCTATCCTGACCCAGACCCACCTGAAGTAGTTGATAACCCAGAAGGTATCCTTAGGAAATCTCCTAAGATTAAATTGTCAACTGTTTACAGGCCACCCTTGAGAGCTAGTTCAGTTCCTGAAAATCTTTCAGCTCTACAACAATCTCAAGTTGACTTAGTAAATCCATTTAGAACTAGGTCTCTTGGTGATTTAGATCATTTAGATTCTGAGTCTTCACTATCATCTCCTAAAACAAGTGAACCTCTTGGTAGCAGAGAAACAACACCTCCTGATTTACATTTCCTTCATGACTTAGGTGTCTCTCATCCAAGATCAGCTCAGCAGTCTATTCCTGGTCCATCCACTTCTGCTCACCCTACATCCACTGTTCAAACCACTCCACTTCAGCCCACTGTTCCTATTGTTAATCCACTCCTTGTAAATCCTCCCCCACCACCTATCATGGCAGCATGGTATGCTCCCCTAGTCCTTCCTGTACCATTATTCAATCTTCCACAGGACTATTAGTCCAAAATTCCATTATATGATGCCAACAATGCTACAACTGCATCACAACATGTGGATAAGATGAATGACTATTTTGACAGAAATGAAATTGATGATGATTCTGTCAAGCTTAGGTTATTTGGTCAGAGCTTAGGGGGAGAAGTGAGAAAGTGGTTCAAAGGTTTAGCCCCCCATAGTATTAATGATCTCCAAGCCTTCCATCAAACATTCTTAAACAAATGGGAAGTAAATAAGAACCCTCTCCAAGTCCTTTCTGACTACAAGAACCTCCATAGAAACATTGGGGAAAGTGTGCAAGCTTATTGCACTAGATTCAATAGTGTGTATAATGCACTTTCCTCGAAACTAAAACCTCCACAAGGCTCAACTTTAAACAAGTTTCCTGAAGGATTTGACTCTGACATGACCTATCAGCTGAGAGAGAGAGAGACTTTGCAACTCTTGAAGATATGCAAAGAGGTGCTCTTTCTGTGGAAGTCAACTTAATGGAGAAGAGAGAAAGAATGAAAAATGAAAAGAGAGTGTCTTTTAGAGAGGAATCTGCACCCTCTACCTCCAACTCAAAAATGGAGAAAATGATGGAAGAAATGATGAAATAAATGAGCATAATTAAGAGAGCACAAGCAAGCCAAAACCAAAATGCTCCTCAAAACATAAATCAAAACCATAATCAGAATTTTAGAAGGAACCAACCTCCAAACAGACCTAGGGAAGATGATCAGCAGATCACTCCTCCCTTTCAGCAAAACTATGTAAGTGAGGTTGAGGAAACAGATGAAATAGCAGAGGAGGAGGATGTCAATATGTTTGGGGTAGAAGATGATGACTTTGGGGTTCATTATGATAGAAAACAAGTTCTATACACACCTTATGATGACAAAAGAGATGATGATGAAAATTGTTATCAAGACATGGAAAATGTCATCATAGAGTCTCAAAAGGAATATGACCTTAGAAGAAAAACCAGTCAACAGGCCCCCAAAAATAAAACCTCTGACAAATCTTCACAAAACAGCACTACAGCCAAGCCTAAAATTGTCAAACAAAAGGACCAAACAGTGGCTGTAAATTCCGATAAAGGAAAAGGTAAAAGCACTCAAAACAATGAAAATCATAGGGCGGACCTTAATAGTACTAACACTTCAGCTAGTACTCCTGCAAAAAAAAAAATTTCAAGTGTAAATAAAACAAATCAGCAAGCTAATATTGCTGATAGAGTAACAGCTAATAAGGCTGAAACCAACACTTTAAAGAGTCAAATTCCTTTCAGCCTGGATCAGGAAATTTCAAAGATCAAAATATATGTTCCCTTGACTGAGTTAGCTTCCCAACATGTATATAGAACCCAAATTTTGAAGGCTTTAAACATTGAATAAAATGAGGACACAGTCAATCTTAATGATGACCAACCAGAGTTGATTTTTGGTCCTAATATTGAAGGTAGATATCAAGAAGGACCTGTTCCTCCCTTTTATGTAAGTTTAAACGTTCATGACAAAATTTTGCACAATGCTATGCATGATTCCAGGGCTTCTCATAATTTAATGCCTAAAGCTATGATGGAGAGCCTTGGTTTCGAGATTACCAGACTGTGTAAAGACCTGTATTCCTTTGATTCCAGCAGAGTAAGTTGTTTAGGATTGATCAAAGACCTCTGTGTTAACTTAGCCCAGATTCCAGCCAAATGCCTGGTTATGGATATTGTTGTGGCTGATGTCCCCCCCAAGTATGGAATGTTATTATCAAGGTCTTGGGGGGCTAAGTTACAGGGGACTATGCAAATGGACATGACTTATGCGACTATCCCTGTTTTCAATCAGAATAGAAGACTTTACAGGGAGTCTCATATGCAATACACGGTTACAAGTCAAGACAGACCGCAAAACTCCCCTTTATACTCTGTAGATACCAGCCTTGATTCATTTATCCTTTTTAATGAAGAAACATTAGATGAACAAGTGACTTTAACAGAGTTAATGACTAATAGGGAAGAAGAGGAAAACACCATAGAACTGTCAAAATGGTTTGCTGAAACCTTAAACAGTAGCAAACTAAACAAAGTTCTTGAGCTACAAGGCAGATGTCCTTTGCTCTTAAACATTCATAATCAAGAAAACAACCCTCAAATAAACGCAAATCTTGGGGAATCAAAACAAATACAACTAAGTGTTGAGTTTCCACAACAACCTTTGAGCACGTTAGTTGAAGAGGACAGTAACCAAGATGAAACTAAGAAATGTCCTCTATGGAGTATGTATTTTGATGGATCCTACACTAAGAAAAATGTTGGTGCAGGTGTTTGGATTACTAACACTGAAAATAACCACACAGAAAGCATTTCCTGCAAATTAAACTTTCAGTGTTCCAATAACATAGCAAAATATGAATCCCTTCTCTTAGGCTTACACCTATTGAAAAAGTTAGGAGCCAGAAGAATCAATGTGTATGGGGATTCAGAGTTAGTCATTAGGTAGGTCAATGGGGGATATAATGCAAATCATCCCAGACTTAGGGCCTACCAAAACGATGTCATGGACCTTTTGAAAACATTCGAGGAGTCCAAACTGTTTTTTGTCCCAAGAAAAAGGAATATTGCGGCCCACAATTTAGCCTTTGCAGCTAGAACATGCTTAACGCCATACAACACCAAAGACTGCACAACTGAGATAAAATTTAGACCAGTTGTGCTTGATAATGAAAAGTATTGGCAGGTGTTTGACAATGATAAACAAATAGAAGACTTCATGCAATTCAGAAATGAATTTGAACTACACAGTTCGGACTCAGAGTATGATACAGACTGCAGTGAAGAAAATCTCCTTGGTGAAGAGGAACCGTCTCCTGAACCTATTAATATTAACCTGCTGTCAGACAAACTAAAAAACAAAACAGAATTGGATGTTGAGTTCGAAACAGATGAGTTAGAAACTCTGCATTCTAAAGATGAAAGTTTGCCAAGTGGTCTAGCGCCTTTGGAAGAGTTGTTCGATCTTAACGATGTGGCCAAAAAGCCAAAGCTGGAACCTGTCGAGGCTGAAGTAGAAGAGTGAAATATAGGCAGTGAGCTTAAACCTATGATGATTAAACTGTCTAAAACTTTACCATCTCACATTAAACTTAAATACATAGAGTTGTTTAAAGAGTTTTCTGATGTTTTTGCGTGGAGTTACGAAGATCTTAAGTCCTATGACACGGAAATAATACAGCACAAAATTCCCCTCAAAGAAAACCAGAAACCATTCAAACAGAAACTGCGCAGAATAAACCCTGTTCAGTTTCCATTGGTTCAGAAGGAGATCATGAAAATGTATGATGCTAGTATTATTGTCCCTATTAGATTTTCTGAGTGGGTTTCTAATCTGGTGTCTGTTAGGAAGAAAACTGGAGAGATCAGGATTTGTATAGACTTTAGAGACTTAAACAAAGCTTCATTAAAAGAAAATTACCCTTTACCAAAGATGGATCACATTTTACAAAGGGTGGTAGGGTCTAGAAGAATTTCTTTGCTGGATGGCTATTCAGGGTACAATCAGATCTTAGTTCACCCTGCTGATCAATTAAAGACAGCATTCACTACACCATGGGGCACTTTCATGTATGTGAAAATTCCCTTTGGTCTAATGAATGCTGGAGAAACTTTTCAAAGAGCCATGGACATAGCATTCTTGGAGGAACTGGGCTTCTTCATCATCATCTATCTGGATTATGTCACTGTGTTTTCAAAAACAGATGAAGAGCACTTAGAAAATTTAAGAAAATTTTTCGAGAAGTGCAGAAAGTTTGGGATATCCTTAAACCCTAAGAAGACACTATTTGGTCTCCAAGAAGGTAAACTTCTTGGGCACATTATTTCTGAGGAGGGTATAAAGATAGATCCTAAGAGGATTGAGGCCATATTGCAAATCTCTCATCCTCGAAACATTAAAGAGTTGCAATCTTTCATCGGAAAGATTAACTTTTTAAGAAGGTTCATCCCCAACTTGGCTGAGCTCCTTAGGAATATCACAAACATGTTAAAAAAGGAGCAAGGGATAAAATGGACCTTGGAAGCAAAGAAGTCTTTTGAACTGGTGAAACAAGCTTTAACCAAAACACCAGTTCTCATAAGTCCTGATTTTTCAAAGGATTTTTATATTTTTTCGTTTGCATCAGAACATACCATAGTTGTTGTCCTTTTATAGAAAAATTCGCAAGGACAAGAGCAGCCTATTGCATTTTTTAGCAAGGCATTGAGGGATGCCCCTTTGAAGTATAACATTATGGAAAATCAAGCTTTTTCTTTGGTTAAAGCTTTGAAAGACTTCAGAGTATACATTCTTCACTCACACATCATTTCCTTTGTCCCAAACTCAGTTGTTAAAGACATTCTAACACAGGACCCAGATGGTAAGAGAGGTAAGTGGGTCGCTATTATTCTTGAATATGATTTAGAGATAAAACCCACTAAACTCATCAAAGGCCAAGGTCTAGCTAGATTGATGGTTGAATCCAATTTTGAAGTTCTTGATATTAATATGATTAATGCTTTAGATGATCAAGAGGAACTCTCAACTCCTATTGTTGAAAACCATTTTATGAATTCCTCTTGGTATGCTGATATTGTTTATGTTTTGCTAAATTTGAATACACCTCCTGGTTTGACAAAAACAAAGGCAAGATTCCTCAAATTCAAAGTTGTAAACTATTGCATTATTGATAGATGTCTTTACTGGAAAAATGCAAGTGGTCTATTGCTTAATTGCCTGAGTTTGATGCAGAGAAGGTTAAGTACCAGTTCCATGAGGGAGAGTGTGGAGGTCGTTTGTACTGGAAGACAACAGCCAACAAAATTTTGAGAGTTGGTTTCTATTGGCCTACTCTCTTCCATGATGTACACAAAATGATCATAGCCTGTCATAAGTGTCAAATTTTTGAAGGCAAAATGAAACTGTTACCCCTACCTCTGCATCCAATCACTGTCGAGGCCCCTTTTCAACAGTGGGGACTTGACTTTATAGGAGAAATCCACCCACCATCTTCTGCCCCGCATAGATGGATTCTCACTGCCACAGACTATTTCACTAAGTGGATAGAATCCATACCTTGTAGACAGGCCAATGATTCCGTTATAATAAAATTTATGGAGACTAACATTCTCTCCAGATTCGTCTATCCTACCAAGATTATCACTGATAATGCAGCAGCATTTGGATCAAGGAAAATGGTTGAGTTCTGTCATAGATATCACATAACATTGGGGCATTCCACGGCCTATTTCCCTCAAGGTAATGGACTTGCAGAATCCTCAAACAAAATCTTAGTGAACATAATCAAGAAACTGTTGGAGGACAATAAGAAATCTTGGCACACAAAGCTTGTTCATGCACTTTGGGCTGACAGATTGACTTTGAAGAAATCTATTGGCATGTCACCTTTTCAGCTTGTGTATGGTACTGATGCAATTTTTCCAAACAGCCTTGGTATACCAGTGATGAAGTTGATTCAAGAGTTGCAAACTGAAGATAATGACATGATCAGAAGAATAAATCAGACCATTCATCTTCAGCAAACCAGAGAGGAAGTTTATAACAAAGCATTGCAGAAACAGGACAGCATTAAAAAGATTTTTGACAGGAGAACAAAGGCCAGCAATTTCAAGATTGGAGACAAAGTTTTAAAATGGGACTCAAGGAGGGAAGACAAGGGCAAGCATGGAAAATTTGACAACTTATGGCTTGGCCCTTATTCAATTCATTCAGCTGCTGGTAACAATGCATTTTTCTTGCAAGAGTTGAATGGAGCAGAATTGTTTGGAGGTCCTGTCAGTAGCAGGATGCTCAAGCATTACTTCTCTTGATCCATGAAATGTTTCGAAGCCTTTTTATATTTTTTCCACTATAAATATCTCATCCACCATTGCATTTCAAAGTTAGAAAAATCAAAAATACAAAAACAAGGAAAAGAGAAAAGAGGGTAGTTTGTGAAAAACAAGAAAGGTATGGCCCCATACCAAAAAAGAGAGAAACAAATTTGAAAGTGTGCAAGCTTAAATGCCACTCCTACTAAACACACTTCTAGTTAGTCAAACAGCCTAATCTTGACTAATTAGCTTTTGAATTTACTATTGATAGGATAGTGAAATTGATTTGCCAAACTGTTTAATCTTGGCTTATCAGTAGATAGATTAGGATAGAAATGAAAGGTTCAAACATGTTTAAAACCTGAACCTAAGTTTCTCAAAAGAGACGACTCAAATCTGTTTCTTTTTCTGAGTCAAAAACATGTAAATCTGGTTCTAATTAACTCAAAATCTGAACCAGAGAAACAAAGAAGGAATAGCTCAAACAAAGGTCAAAACAGAGTTGTAAAAAGAGAAGGCAGTACTTTGAACTTTCAGATCCTAAGCCTTCCATTTTGTTTTAAATTTTCTGCAAAATAAATGTCTATGTGCAGCTTGCTTTTTTGCCATAGATCATAGCAAGTCAAACAGCTTAATCTTGACTTTACTGTTTTTAAATTTATGTTTTATAATTTAGAGAATAAAAATCTGTTAGACTGTTTAATCCTAACAGATTAGTAGATTAGGTAGATAATCATATGGGCTCAATTGTTTAATCTGAGTCCATGGATAAATAAGGAGTAGAAATAGATTATATTTCCTGCTTTCAAAAGAATAAAATGTTGTGAATAGATTTTTCCAATCCAAGTGCACTCTAATGAAGAAAAAATGTTAGATCAGTAGGATTGGGTAGGTAGAAATTTTGTATTGATGAAGGTCCATTATTTTCGTGGCTGCTAAATATGTTTTCAGAGAAGATCATCCCAGCAAAGGAAGGGCGGCCCAATGGATCAGGCACAGGTCAACCTCCCAGAGAACATTATGGATGTGGCACAGGTCAGCCTCCTAGAGAATGCAGGTTTGAAGTTCTTGATGCCTTCAAGAAGGCACCATCCCCAAGTGGAGCCACTATTAGCCACCTATAAGCTTTGCTATATCAAAAGGTGGCTAAGACTTTTTGAGCCTTCAAGGAACAAATTTTATTATTAAAAAGTATTGGCTCTTGAAGACTCTTGAAGGCCTCATGCTTTTCCTCTGTCCAAAACTTCGTTGTTGTTTCCTTTCAGAACTCAGAAATGCTGCCGATTTCCAAGCTAGAATACTGCTGCAAGCGCCTTTTCCCTTTTCCCTTCTTCCAAAACTAACCTTCATTTGCTTCCCTATTTTTCCATAAAATTCCTCTATTTTTCATGAGTTCTTTTTCTTCCATTCATGAAAATCCACTTTTATAAGGTTTAAAACCCACTTTTTCGCCTTATCGGAACCCTAAATTTCCCTTGAAAACCATTGGAAAACCATAAAAACCCACATTTTGTACATATATGGGTCTTAGCCCCTTCCCGCATAAATCCCTGGTCGTATGACCCTCGGCCCCGCAATCGGGCGCCGAGCCATTTAAATATTAAGCGCACCCGCCCAAAGTTTTAAAACCTTTGGTTTTGTTAAAATTTCGATTTTTATTATATTACAAAGTTTCTGCCGGTCCAAATTTCAAATTAATCTCTACCGTCGATCTGATCTGCAGATCGACGGTGTGGACCCCGTCTCCCGTGGTCCCCACATTCCACTCACCCCATCCAAAAACCGCGTTGTATCTATCGCACCGCCTTTGGGCGAAGGCGGTTTTTTCCCAAACACCAGCGATTCCATACGCCATTTGACGTGTGTCCTGGGCACTGTTCATAAAACCACCGTCCATCGCGCGTTATTGTTCAAATGTGGATGCCCAGCGATATCGTTGTGCACCTTCCGATCTGGGGCGGGTCATCCAACGGCTATCGCTCGCCGAAGATGCCTGATGCTTAACATGGTCCCGGCGCGCCATCCAGTTAATCTCTGTCATCGATCTGATCTGCAAATCGATGGTCCATATTCCATCACCCTAATTCCATCGCCCAGTCAACAATTCTTCGTTTTGACTTTCCCCCTCGCTCTCGACCGTCGATCTCTGCGCGATCGACAGCTCTGATTTAATCTTTCTTCCGCCTTCTCCAATCAATCCTGACCGTTGGATGATACCATCCAACGGCCATGCTTCCTCTGCATGCCTCCGCAGCAATAAACCTATAAATGCATGGATTTTATAATAAGTTGTTTGTATTTTGTAGGGTTTCGAGGTTTTATCGCCTTTTTTCGAGGAAAATTATAAGGCGGAGGATGACGATCCTCCCGCCTTCGATTCACCAAAGAAAATCATCACAGGGTGTTGAAAACATGTTTCATCAGTTTTCCTTCAGGCATTGATGCCATATTGCCCCTGCGTAGCCCTGTACATCAGAAAAAACCATGAATCGGGCGCAGTCAGAGAGTATCAGTGACGAAGACCAAAATTTATCAGAGCAAAGGATTAAAAGACATATTTTGCGGGGATCACGGCTAAGAATGATTATCAAAAGCCTAATCCCCGATTTAAAAACACTGTTTAAAGAAATCTGAAGTATTTTAACCGACAGAAACCCTCCGTCGCCACAAATTGAGGCAAATTGATCCCTCTAGCTACCATAATGCCACCTGTGCCTCAAAGTATTCAATCAGAGGCTGAAGCTATTGATCAAGACCAGATGTCTACCTCGCAACACAGCTAAAGAGTAAATTCTGCCAAGGAACTTAATGACAGACACCCGTAGAGTTACTTCGACACCACACAGATCCTCAAAAGTCAACAAAGCTCCCACAGAGCTTAAATCTTTATGTAAAATCATTTAATACAAAGGATATGTATGTAAATTTCTTCATTGAGCCCCTCAAAGACCAAGAAGCCATTAAGTATGTATTAATTGTAATTGAGATCTTTTATCAGATCTCACCTCCTCATCCTTGTATATATACTTCTGCAGAAGATGAGTGAGGGGTTGGTTGACTACGTTGCTGAGCATTGCTATGTAATTGGGCTGGAAACTTCTGATTGTAAATATTATTCACTGGCCCTTGAAGCTTTGTTTGTAATAGATAAGTTAGGCTTAATAGTGAAGATGATTGCTGAACTGAAACACTAGACTTGAAGATTGTAACTAGTTTGACATCAATAACAAGTTGTTTCTTGGGATCCTGGTCTATATTATTGGCGAAGTGCCCTTTCTTTGTTATTTGTTTTTCCTTCTACGTATGCCATATTGTTCACTATTCTCTGATAAAGAACAACATTTATAGAGCTAGGATTTACTATTTATCAATTCCCTTCTCTAACTGAAAATCTTTGTCTTAATGTTTTCCTCTTATTTGTTGGTTTAAGAATGATTCAATACAGTTTAAGTAGTTAGGAATGCTGGAGTTCCCTCATCCTACTGTTTTCTTTAAGCATTGTTCTTGAAAGTTATTTTCCTTATTTTCTTATTAAAGTTAGACTAGAAAGTGATGGTTTGCCCTGTTTCTAGCTTCTATTCTCCAAAGGCAGATTCTGAAAGTTTCCCTTGGTGTTGGCTGAAAGCAGACTAGGTTTAAAAGCACTTTATCTGATCTTAAGTTGCACTTTGTTTTCTCTTATGTGTTTTCATACTTTCTGAAGGTGATTATGTGGATTACTGGATTGTTTGTCAATTAAGCTGCTTTAATACAAACTTGCCCAAGAATTCAATGGTTGGCCCTGCACTTGGTTGGTTTTAAACAGTTACTTAAGAGGATTTTCTTGTTCGGACTGACTATAAATCCCTTGTGAAATTATTATCAGTTTCCACCCCTCCAACATTTTATTGTTTCCATTCCATCTTTTCAATCTCAATGATCTTGTGACATAGATGACTTGCCCCTTGGATCACTCTTGATGTTGTTGTTCAATTAAATCCCTGATATGACTCTATAGCCCAATGACTAAAAACCAGCGTTATATCTATCTTTTAACCTAGTTGTTCTATCCACTTGCAACTTCTCACCTTTGAAACTCTTTGCACTTAGAACTTTCCCTCAAACAGTATTCATGCTCAACCATCCAAAAACAAACAAAACCCTTGGCCTTCATAACTAGCCTAATAGCATTACCCCAAACTTCAAAGACAAATCCATCTTTGCACTTATTGGAGAGATCCCTCTCCGGATTCAGGAGGGCTAGATCCTAGAATCCCAAAGTTGGTTGAAACGATGTTGCTTCTGCAGTTTTAGTCTCACGAGTTTGCTAAAATTACAGATTCCTAACAT